>CM026401.1:26459806-26519996 GCA_014843695.1 Archivesica marissinica
TAGATGATTCTAACAGAGAGTGATGGTATAGATGATTCTAACAGAGAGTGATCGTATAGATGATTCTAACAGAAAGTGATGGTATAGATGATTCTAACAGAGAGTGATCGTATAGATGATTCTAACAGAAAGTGATTGTATAGATGATTCTGACAGAAAGTGATTGTATAGATGATTCTAACAGAGAGTGATGGTATAGATGATTCTAACAGAGAGTGATGGTATAGATGATTCTAACAGAGAGTGATGGTATAGATGATTCTGACAGAAAGTGATGGTATAGATGATTCTAACAGAGAGTGATAGTATAGATGATTCTAACAGAAAGTGATCGTATAGATGATTCTAACAGAGAGTGATGGTATAGATGATTCTAACAGAGAGTGATGGTATAGATGATTCTGACAGAAAGTGATGGTATAGATGATTCTAACAGAGAGTGATGGTATAGATGATTCTAACAGAAGTGATGTATAGATGATTCTACAGAGAGTGATAGTATAGATGATTCTAACAGAAAGTGATCGTATAGATGATTCTAACAGAGAGTGTGTATAGATGATTCTGACAGAGAGTGATTGTATAGATGATTCTAACAGAGAGTGATGTATAGATGATTCTAACAGAGAGTGATGGTATAGATGATTCTAACAGAGAGTGATGTATAGATGATGGGTGTTGTTTCTAACAGAGAGTGATGGTATAGATGATTCTAACAGAGAGTGATGGTATAGATGATTCTAACAGAGAGTGATGGTATAGATGATTCTAACAGAGAGTGATCGTATAGATGATTCTAACAGAGAGTGATAGTATAGATGATTCTGACAGAAATGATAGTATAGATGATTCTAACAGAGAGTGATGTTATAGATGATTCAAACAGAGAGTGATTGTATAGATGATTCTAACAGAGAGTGATGGTATATATGATTCTAACAGAGAGTGATCGTATAGATGATTCTAACAGAGAGTGATAGTATAGATGATTCTAACAGAGAGTGATGGTATAGATGATTCTAACAGAGAGTGATGGTATAGATGATTCTAACAGAGAGTGATGGTATAGATGATTCTAACAGAGAGTGATGGTATAGATGATTCTAACAGAGAGTGATTGTATAGATGATTCTGACAGAAATGTTGTGTTTGGTGGTTGTGTTTGGTGTGGTTGTGTTGGGTGTGGTATAGATGTTTACAGAGAGTGTGTATAGATGTTCTAACAGAGAGTGATGGTATAGATGATTCTACAGAGAGTGATTGTATAGATGATTCTAACAGAGAGTGATGGTATAGATGATTCTAACAGAGAGTGATGGTATAGATGATTCTAACAGAAAGTGATAGTATAGATGATTCTAACAGAGAGTGATGGTATAGATGATTCTGACAGAAAGTGATAGTATAGATGATTCTAACAGAGAGTGATGGTATAGATGATTCTAACAGAGAGTGATGGTATAGATGATTCTAACAGAGAGTGATGGTATAGATGATTCTAACAGAGAGTGATGTATAGATGATTCTGACAGAAAGTGATGGTATAGATGATTCTAACAGAGAGTGATAGTATAGATGATTCTAACAGAAGTGATACAGAAAGTGATCGTATAGATGATTCTAACAGAGAGTGATGGTATAGATGATTCTAACAGAGAGTGATTGTATAGATGATTCTAACAGAAAGTGATTGTATAGATGATTCTAACAGAGAGTGATCGTATAGATGATTCTAACAGAGAGTGATGGTATAGATGATTCTAACAGAGAGTGATTGTATAGATGATTCTGACAGAAAGTGATCGTATAGATGATTCTAACAGAGAGTGATAGTATAGATGATTCTAACAGAGAGTGATGGTATAGATGATTCTGACAGAAAGTGATCGTATAGATGATTCTAACAAAGAGTGGTGGTATAGATGATTCTAACAGAGAGTGATGGTATAGATGATTATAACAGAAAGTGATCGTATAGATGATTCTGACAGAGAGTGATCATATAGATGATTCTGACAGAAAGTGATCGTATAGATGATTTAACAGAGAATGATGGTATAGATGATTCTGACAGAAAGTGATGGTATAGATGATTCTAACAGAGAGTGATAGTATAGATGATTATAACAGAAAGTGATCGTATAGATGATTCTGACAGAGAGTGATCGTATAGATGATTCTGACAGAAAGTGATCGTATAGATGATTTAACAGAGAATGATGGTATAGATGATTCTGATAGAAAGTGATGGTATAGATGATTCTAACAGAGAGTGATCGTATAGATGATTCTGACAGAAAGTGATCGTATAGATGATTTAACAGAGAATGATGGTATAGATGATTCTGATAGAAAGTGATGCTATAGATGATTCTAACAGAGAGTGATCGTATAGATGATTCTAACAGAGAGTGATGGTATAGATGATTCTGACAGAAATGATAGTATAGATGATTCTAACAGAGAGTGATGTTATAGATGATTCAAACAGAGAGTGATTGTATAGATGATTCTAACAGAGAGTGATGGTATATATGATTCTAACAGAGAGTGATCGTATAGATGATTCTAACAGAGAGTGATGGTATAGATGATTCTAACAGAAAGTGATGGTATAGATGATTCTAACAGAGAGTGATGGCATATATGATTCTGATAGAAAGTGATCGTATAGATGATTCTAATAGAGAGTGATAGTATAGATGATTATGAGAGAAAGTGATGGTATTGATGATTCTAACAGAGAGTGATCGTATAGATGATTGTAACAGAGAGTGATGGTATAGATGATTCTGACAGAAAGTTATCGTATAGATGATTATAACAGAAAGTGATCGTATAGATGATTCTAACAGAGAATGATTGTATAGATGATTCTAACAGAGAGTGATGGTATAGATTATTCTGACAGAAAGTGATGGTATAGATGATTCTAACAGAGAGTGATTGTATAGATGATTATAACAGAGAGTGATTGTATAGATGATTCTGACAGAAAGTGATAGTATAGATGATTCTAACAGAGAGTGATGGTATAGATGATTCTAACAGAGAGTGATCGTATAGATGATTCTGACAGAAAGTGATCGTAGATAGATGATTCTAACAGAGAGTGATGTTATAGATGATTCAAACAGAGAGTGATTGTATAGATGATTCTAACAGAGAGTGATGGTATATATGATTCTAACAGAGAGTGATAGTATAGATGATTCTAACAGAGAGTGATAGTATAGATGATTCAAACAGAGAGTAATGGTATAGATGATTCAAACAGAGAGTGATTGTATAGATGATTCTAACAGAGAGTGATAGTATAGATGATTCTAATAGAGAGTGATGGTATAGATGATTCTAACAGAGAGTGATGGTATAGATGATTCTAATAGAGAGTGATGGCATAGATGATTCTAACAGATAGTGATTGTATAGATGATTCTAACAGATAGTGATAGTATAGATGATTCTAACAGATAGTGATAGTATAGATGATTCTAACAGAGAGTGATGGTATATATGATTCTAATAGAGAGTGATAGTATAGATGATTCTAACAGAGAGTGATTGTATAGATGATTCTAACAGAGAGTGATGGTATATATGATTCTAACAGAGAGTGATAATATAGATGATTCTAACAGAGAGTGATGGTATAGATGATTCTAACAGAAAGTGATGGTATAGATGATTCTAACAGAGAGTGATGGTATAGATGATTCTAACAGAGAGTGATGGTATAGATGATTCTAACAGAGAGTGATAGTATAGATGATTCTAGCAGAGAGTGATTGTATAGATGATTCTGACAGAAAGTGATTGTATAGATGATTCTAACAGAAAGTGATGGTATAGATGATTCTAACAGAGAGTGATGGTATAGATGATTCTAACAGAGAGTGGTGGTATAGATTATTCTGACAGAAAGTGATCGTATAGATGATTCTAACAGAGAGTGATAGTATAGATGATTCTAACAGAGAGTGATGGTATAGATGATTCTAACAGAGAGTGGTGGTATAGATGCTTCCAACAGAGAGTGATGGTATAGATGATTCTAACAGAAAGTGATAGTATAGATGATTCTAACAGAGAGTGATGGTATAGATGATTCTAACAGAGAGTGATCGTATAGATGATTCTAACAGAGAGTGATGGTATAGATGATTCTAGCAGAGAGTGATTGTATAGATGATTCTGACAGAAAGTGATTGTATAGATGATTCTAACAGAAAGTGATGGTATAGATGATTCTAACAGAGAGTGATGGTATAGATGATTCTAACAGAAAGTGATGGTATAGATGATTCTAACAGAGAGTGGTGGTAAAGATGATTCTGACAGAAAGTGATGGTATAGATGCTTCTAACAGAGAGTGATGGTATAGATGATTCTAACAGAGAGTGGTGGTATAGATTATTCTGACAGAAAGTGATAGTATAGATGCTTCTAACAGAGAGTGATCGTATAGATGATTATAACAGAAAGTGATCGTATAGATGATTCTAACAGAGAATGATGGTATAGATGATTCTAACAGAGAGTGATCGTATAGATTATTCTGACAGAAAGTGATCGTATAGGTGATTCTAACAGAGAGTGATAGTATAGATGATTCTAACAGAGAGTGATGGTATAGATGATTCTGACAGAAAGTGATCGTATAGATGATTCTAACAGAGAGTGATAGTATAGATGATTCTAACAGAGAGTGATGGTATAGATGATTCTGACAGAAATGATAGTATAGATGATTCTAACAGAGAGTGATGTTATAGATGATTCAAACAGAGAGTGATTGTATAGATGATTCTAACAGAGAGTGATGGTATATATGATTCTAACAGAGAGTGATGGTATAGATGATTCTAACAGAGAGTGATGGTATAGATGATTCTAACAGAAAGTGATGGTATATATGATTCTAACAGAGAGTGATGGTATAGATGATTCTAACAGAGAGTGATTGTATAGATGATTCTGACAGAAAGTGATTGTATAGATGATTCTAACAGAAAGTGATAGTATAGATGATTCTAACAGAGAGTGATTGTATAGATGATTCTAACAGAAAGTGATAGTATAGATGATTCTAACAGAGAGTGATTGTATAGATGATTCTGACAGAGAGTGATAGTATAGATGATTCTAACAGAGAGTGATGGTATAGGTGATTCTAACAGAAAGTGATGGTATAGATGATTCTAACAGAGAGTGATCGTATAGATGAGTCTGACAGAGAGTGGTCGTATAGATGATTCTAACAGAGAGTGATGGAATAGATGATTCTAACAGAGAGTGATGGTATAGATGATTCTAACAGAGAGTGGTAGTATAGATGATTCTGACAGAGAGTGAAGGTATAGATGATTCTAACAGAGAGTGATCGTATAGATGATACTGACAGAAAGTGATCGTATAGATGATTCTAACAGAGAGTGATAGTATAGATGATTCTAACAGAGAGTGATGGTATAGATGATTCTGACAGAGAATGATGATATAGATGATTCTGACAGAGAGTGATGATATAGATTATTCTGACAGAAAGTGATGGTATAGATGATTCTAACAGAGAGTGATGGTATAGATGATTCTAACAGAGAGTGATGGCATAGATGATTCTAACAGAGAGTGATGGTATAGATGATTCTAACAGAGAGTGGTGGTATAGATGCTTCCAACAGAGAGTGATGGTATAGATGATTCTAACAGAAAGTGATAGTATAGATGATTCTAACAGAGAGTGATAGTATAGATGATTCTAACAGAGAGTGATCGTATAGATGATTCTAACAGAAAGTGATCGTATAGATGATTCTAACAGAGAGTGATAGTATAGATGATTCTAACAGAATGTGACTGTATAGATGATTCTGACAGAAAGTGATTGTATAGATGATTCTAACATAAAGTGATAGTATAGATGATTCTAACAGAGAGTGATGGTATAGATGATTCTAACAGAGAGTGATTGTATAGATGATTCTAACAGAGAGTGATCGTATAGATTATTCTGACAGAAAGTGATCGTATAGATGATTCTAACAGAGAGTGATAGTATAGATGATTCTAACAGAGAGTGATGGTATAGATGATTCTGACAGAAAGTGATCGTATAGATGATTCTAACAGAGAGTGATAGTATAGATGATTCTAACAGAGAGTGATGGTATAGATGATTCTGACAGAAATGATAGTATAGATGATTCTAACAGAGAGTGATGTTATAGATGATTCAAACAGAGAGTGATTGTATAGATGATTCTAACAGAGAGTGATGGTATATATGATTCTAACAGAGAGTGATAGTATAGATGATTCTAACAGAGAGTGATGGTATAGATGATTCTAACAGAAAGTGATGGTATATATGATTCTAACAGAGAGTGATTGTATAGATGATTCTGACAGAAAGTGATTGTATAGATGATTCTAACAGAAAGTGATAGTATAGATGATTCTAACAGAGAGTGATTGTATAGATGATTCTGACAGAGAGTGATGGTATAGATGATTCTAACAGAGAGTGATGGTATAGATGATTCTAACAGAAAGTGATGGTATAGATGATTCTAACAGAGAGTGATAGTATAGATGATTCTGACAGAGAGTGATCGTATAGATGATTCTAACAGAGAGTGATGGAATAGATGATTCTAACAGAGAGTGACGGTATAGATGATTCTAACAGAGAGTGGTAGTATAGATGATTCTGACAGAGAGTGAAGGTATAGATGATTCTAACAGAGAGTGATCGTATAGATGATACTGACAGAAAGTGATTGTATAGATGATTCTAACAGAGAGTGATAGTATAGATGATTCTAACAGAGAGTGATGATATAGATGATTCTGACAGAGAGTGATGATATAGATTATTCTGACAGAAAGTGATAGTATAGATGATTCTAACAGAGAGTGATGGTATAGATGATTCTAACAGAGAGTGATGGCATAGATGATTCTAACAGAGAGTGATGGTATAGATGATTCTAACAGAGAGTGGTGGTATAGATGGTTCCAACAGAGAGTGATGGTATAGATGATTCTAACAGAAAGTGATAGTATAGATGATTCTAACAGAGAGTGATGGTATAGATGATTCTAACAGAGAGTGATAGTATAGATGATTCTAACAGAAAGTGATCGTATAGATGATTCTAACAGAGAGTGATGGTATAGATGATTCTAACAGAATGTGACTGTATAGATGATTCTGACAGAAAGTGATTGTATAGATGATTCTAACATAAAGTGATAGTATAGATGATTCTAACAGAGAGTGATAGTATAGATGATTCTAACAGAGAGTGATTGTATAGATGATTCTGACAGAAAGTGATTGTATAGATGATTCTAACAGAAAGTGATAGTATAGATGATTCTAACAGAGAGTGATAGTATAGATGATTCTAACAGAAAGTGATCGTATAGATGATTCTAACAAAGAGTGGTGGTATAGATGATTCTGACAGAAAGTGATTGTATAGATGCTTCTAACAGAGAGTGATCGTATAGATGCTTCTAACAGAGAGTGATGGTATAGATGATTCTAACAGAGAGTGATGGTATAGATGATTATAACAGAAAGTGATCATATAGATGATTCTGACAGAGAGTGATCATATAGATGATTCTGACAGAAAGTGATCGTATAGATGATTTAACAGAGAATGATGGTATAGATGATTCTGACAGAAAGTGATAGTATAGATGATTCTAACAGAGAGTGATAGTATAGATGATTATAACAGAAAGTGATCGTATAGATGATTCTGACAGAGAGTGATCGTATAGATGATTCTAACAGAGAGTGATCGTATAGATGATTATAACAGAAAGTGATGGTATAGATGATTCTAACAGAGAGTGATCGTATAGATGATTTAACAGAGAATGATGGTATAGATGATTCTGATAGAAAGTGATGGTATAGATGATTCTAACAGAGAGTGATCGTATAGATGATTCTGACAGAAAGTGATCGTATAGATGATTTAACAGAGAATGATGGTATAGATGATTCTGATAGAAAGTGATGCTATAGATGATTCTAACAGAGAGTGATCGTATAGATGATTCTAACAGAGAGTGATGGTATAGATGATTCTGACAGAAATGATAGTATAGATGATTCTAACAGAGAGTGATGTTATAGATGATTCAAACAGAGAGTGATTGTATAGATGATTCTAACAGAGAGTGATGGTATATATGATTCTAACAGAGAGTGATCGTATAGATGATTCTAACAGAGAGTGATGGTATAGATGATTCTAACAGAAAGTGATGGTATAGATGATTCTAACAGAGAGTGATGGCATATATGATTCTGATAGAAAGTGATCGTATAGATGATTCTAATAGAGAGTGATAGTATAGATGATTCTGAGAGAAAGTGATGGTATTGATGATTCTAACAGAGAGTGATGGTATAGATGATTGTAACAGAGAGTGATGGTATAGATGATTCTGACAGAAAGTGATCGTATAGATGATTATAACAGAAAGTGATCGTATAGATGATTCTAACAGAGAATGATTGTATAGATGATTCTAACAGAGAGTGATGGTATAGATTATTCTGACAGAAAGTGATGGCATAGATGATTCTAACAGAGAGTGATTGTATAGATGATTCTAACAGAGAGTGATTGTATAGATGATTCTGACAGAAAGTGATAGTATAGATGATTCTAACAGAGAGTGATGGTATAGATGATTCTAACAGAGAGTGATCGTATAGATGATTCTGACAGAAAGTGATCGTAGATAGATGATTCTAACAGAGAGTGATGTTATAGATGATTCAAACAGAGAGTGATTGTATAGATGATTCTAACAGAGAGTGATGGTATATATGATTCTAACAGAGAGTGATAGTATAGATGATTCTAACAGAGAGTGATAGTATAGATGATTCAAACAGAGAGTAATGGTATAGATGATTCAAACAGAGAGTGATTGTATAGATGATTCTAACAGAGAGTGATGGTATAGATGATTCTAATAGAGAGTGATGGTATAGATGATTCTAACAGAGAGTGATGGTATAGATGATTCTAATAGAGAGTGATGGCATAGATGATTCTAACAGATAGTGATTGTATAGATGATTCTAACAGATAGTGATAGTATAGATGATTCTAACAGATAGTGATAGTATAGATGATTCTAACAGAGAGTGATGGTATATATGATTCTAATAGAGAGTGATAGTATAGATGATTCTAACAGAGAGTGATGGTATAGATGATTCTGACAGAAAGTGATAGTATAGATGATTCTAACAGAGACTGATGGTATAGATGATTCTGATAGAAAGTGATAGTATAGATGATTCTAACAGATAGTGATAGTATAGATGATTCTAACAGAGAGTGGTGGTATAGATGCTTCTAACAGAGAGTGATAGTATAGATGATTCTAACAGAGTGATGGTATAGATGATTCTAGCAGAGAGTGATTGTATAGATGATTCTAACAGAGAGTGATGGTATAGATGATTCTAACAGAGAGTGATCGTATAGATGATTCTAACAGAGAGTGATAGTATAGATGATTCTAGCAGAGAGTGATTGTATAGATGATTCTGACAGAAAGTGATTGTATAGATGAATCTAACAGAAAGTGATCGTATAGATGATTCTAACAGAGAGTGATGGTATAGATGATTCTAACAGAAAGTGATAGTATAGATGATTCTAATAGAGAGTGGTGGTATAGATGATTCTGACAGAAAGTGATTGTATAGATGCTTCTAACAGAGAGTGATGGTATAGATGATTATAACAGAAAGTGATCGTATAGATGATTCTAACAGAAAGTGATGGTATAGATGATTCTAACAGAGAGTGGTGGTATAGATGATTTTGACAGAAAGTGATCGTATAGATGATTCTAACAGAGAATGATGGTATAGATGATTCTGACAGAGAGTGATCGTATAGATTATTCTGACAGAAAGTGATCGTATAGATGATTCTAACAGAGAGTGATGGTATAGATGATTCTAACAGAGAGTGATGGTATAGATGATTCTGACAGAAAGTGATTGTATAGATGATTCTAACAGAGAGTGATCGTATAGATGATTCTAACAGAGAGTGATGGTATAGATGATTCTGACAGAAATGATAGTATAGATGATTCTAACAGAGAGTGATGTTATAGATGATTCAAACAGAGAGTGATTGTATAGATGATTCTAACAGAGAGTGATGGTATATATGATTCTAACAGAGAGTGATCGTATAGATGATTCTAACAGAGAGTGATGGTATAGATGATTCTAACAGAAAGTGATGGTATAGATGATTCTAACAGAGAGTGATAGTATAGATGATTCTAACAGAGAGTGATGGTATAGATGATTCTAACAGAGAGTGATGGTATAGATGATTCTAGCAGAGAGTGATTGTATAGATGATTCTGACAGAAAGTGATTGTATAGATGATTCTAACAGAAAGTGATAGTATAGATGATTCTAACAGAGAGTGATGGTATAGATGATTCTAACAGAAAGTGATGGTATATATGATTCTAACAGAGAGTGATAGTATAGATGATTCTAACAGAGAGTGATAGTATAGATGATTCTAACAGATAGTGATGGTATAGATGATTCGAACAGAGAGTGATGGTATAGATGATTCTAATAGAGAGTGATGGTATAGATGATTCTGACAAAAAGTGATAGTATAGATGATTCCAACAGAGAGTGATGGTATAGATGATTCTGACAGAAAGTGATGGTATAGATGATTCTAATAGAGAGTGATGGTATAGATGATTCTGAGAGAAAGTGATGGTATTGATGATTCTAACAGAGAGTGATGGTATAGATGATTGTAACAGAGAGTGATGGTATAGATGATTCTGACAGAAAGTGATGGTATACATGATTCTAACAGAGAGTGATGGTATAGATGATTCTAACAGAGAGTGATGATATAGATGATTCTAACAGAGAGTGATGGTATAGATGATTCTGACATAAAGTGATGGTATAGATGATTCTGACAGAGAGTGATGGTATAGATGATTCTGACAGAGAGTGATGGTATAGATGAATCTGACAGAGAGTGATGGTATAGATGATTCTGACAGAAAGTGATGGCATAGATGATTCTAACAGAGAGTGATCGTATAGATGATTCTGAGAGAAAGTGATGGTATAGATGATTCTAACAGAGAGTGATTGTATAGATGATTGTAACAGAGAGTGATGGTATAGATGATTCTGACAGAAAGTGATGGTATACATGATTCTAACAGAGAGTGATGGTATAGATGATTCTAACAGAGAGTGATGATATAGATTATTCTAACAGAGAGTGATAGTATAGATGATTCTAACAGAAAGTGATGGTATATATGATTCTAACAGAGAGTGATGGTATAGATGATTCTGACAGAAAGTGATGGTATAGATGATTCTAACAGAGAGTGATGGTATAGATGATTCTGACAGAAAGTGATGGTATAGATGATTCTAACAGAGAGTGATGGTATAGATGATTCTGACAGAAAGTGATAGTATAGATGATTCTAACAGAGAGTGGTGGTATAGATGATTCTAACAGAGAATGATGGTATAGATGATTCTAACAGAGAGTGATGGTATAGATGATTCTGACATAAAGTGATGGTATAGATGATTCTGACAGAGAGTGATGGTATAGATGATTCTGACAGAGAGTGATGGTATAGATGATTCTGACAGAGAGTGATGGTATAGATGATTCTGACAGAAAGTGATGGCATAGATGATTCTAACAGAGAGTGATCGTATAGATGATTCTGAGAGAAAGTGATGGTATAGATGATTCTAACAGAGAGTGATTGTATAGATGATTGTAACAGAGAGTGATGGTATAGATGATTCTGACAGAAAGTGATGGTATACATGATTCTAACAGAGAGTGATGGTATAGATGATTCTAACAGAGAGTGATGATATAGATTATTCTAACAGAGAGTGATAGTATAGATGATTCTAACAGAAAGTGATGGTATAGATGATTCTAACAGAGAGTGGTGGTATAGATGATTCTAACAGAGAATGATGGTATAGATGATTCTAACAGAGAGTGATGGTATAGATGATTCAAACGGAAAGTGATGGTATAGATGATTCTAACAGAGAGTGATGGTATAGATGATTCTAACAGAGAGTGATGGTATAGATGATTCTAACAGAGAGTGATGGTATAGATTATTCTAACAGAGAGTGATGGTATAGATGATTCTAACAGAAAGTGATGGTATAGATAATTCTAACAGAGAGTGATGGTATAGATGATTCTGACAGAGAGTGATGGTATAGATGATTCTAACAGAGAGTGATGGAATAGATGATTCTAACAGAGAGTGATGGTATATATGATTCTAACAGAGAGTGGTGGTATAGATGATTCTGACAGAGAGTGAAGGTATAGATGATTCTAACAGAGAGTGATGGTATAGATGATACTGACAGAAAGTGATCGTATAGATGATTCTAACAGAGAGTGATGGTATAGATGATTCTGACAGAGAGTGATTGTATAGATGATTCTAACAGAGAGTGATGGTATAGATGATACTGACAGAAAGTGATGGTATAGATGATTCTAACAGAGGGTGATGGTATATATGATTCTAACAGAAATTGATGGTATAGATGATTCTAACAGAGAGTGATGGTATAGATGATTCTGACAGAGAGTGATGGTATAGATGATTCTAACAGAGAGTGATGGAATAGATGATTCTAACAGAGGGTGATGGTATATATGATTCTAACAGAAATTGATGGTATAGATGATTCTAACAGAGAGTGATGGTATAGATGGTTCTGACAGAGAGTGATGGTATAGATGATTCTAACAGAAAGTGATGGTATAGATGATTCTGACAGAAAGTGATGGTATAGATGATTCTGACAGAAAGTGATGGTATAGATGATTCTGACAGAGTGATGGTATAGATGATTCTGACAGAGAGTGATGGTATAGATGATTCTGACAGAAAGCGATGGTATAGATGATTCTAACTTGATTGAGAGATAGAAAGCAAAGAGCCTCCAGTTGTTCCAGCCACCATAACAATCAACATGAACAACATCTGCCTTCGTTCAACATACCGGTAACTGTTTCGACGGATTTGCTTTGAGATTCCTTCATGTACAGCATGTGATATCATTTTGTCGGAATTTGCACAGCCATTGGCGACAGTTCGATACTTACCCTCTATACATGCTCCACCCATTGATCTGAATACAATATATATTGCCTTAATTCAAATAGTACGTTTGGCAGAATCACTTGGGCATGAACACATTATGTGACAGCAGACCTTTATCATTTATAGCAAGGCTTAATAAGTGTTATGGAGCCTAACCCCAATGTTGAAAGACAATGTAACTATTCAGCTTGGAGTTATGCATGTATGCTGATGGACTCTGCAAATGCAGTAAAGATACTACACGAACAATTTGGTGACAAACAAGAGGTCATTGATCTTCACTGCAGTGCAATGATTGATATAACTTCAGCATGCAATACAATTGATAGTTTGAGGAGTTTCCTAAACAAAATTAAACAGGCATTTGCCTGAAGTTTTACACCAAAATATCAACCAAAATGTTTTCATTTCGATGATTCGCAAAAATCTACAAGATGACGTAATTCTACAGTTCGAGTTTCTAAAAGGTGTGGACACTAAATGGTCAGTAAATACATTGTGGCTAAAGAAAAGGCTGAGAAGAATAAAGACTCAGATTCCACGATGGATAGCCATGTAAAGAGAAGCTCTAAGTATCATATAGCCAAACTTACTTATAGTGGTAGAGAACCTGGAAATAGAAGTTCTGCCGGAATGAAAACAGGAACTCTCGTAGCAAATGAGAAACATAAAGACACACAAAGGTCTTCTATAAATTGTAGATATTGTGGTAAAGCTTATTGGAGTGACGAATGCCAACAGCACAATACCTTAGAAGACAGGGCTCATTCCAGGTCATAATATTTGGGAGAAGTGAGAAAGCATGCGATTGCGTCCTTAAATTGTGTTATTTAATCAATTGTTCAACAAAATATAGCTAAATACACAACATAACCATTAAAAACAACATTTAAATAGAAGAAGTGCTTTCTAATGGGTCAGTGTTTCTTACTGGACAAAAGGGGGCAGAAATTGGGGTCCGTATTTCACCCTAGTCGCCTCTAGAATGAGCCCTGGAAGAAATAAAGAAGTTACATGGTAGTTGTTATAAATGCTTAAAAGGGCATTATGCAACGGAAGGTAAAAGTTCAAAATCATGTGTATATTGCGTACAAATGAGTGTGAAAAGAAATTACCAAAAACAAAATAAGAGAGGGTGTTCATTGTCAGGTGATACAACACATATTGAAAGCAAAGATATAAATGGAGAAGAGATCAGTCTCCTTGTATGATAAAACAGTATTAATGCAAACGGCAATTACTGAAGTTAAAGATCCCAAAAGTGACAAATTTAAAGAAGTTCGGTTACTCCTGGACTCTGGATCTAATAGAACATATGTCTCAAGGAAGTTAAAAGAAGGAAGTTGAACAAGAGATACAATTAATAACCTTTGGAAGCAAAAGGATGAAAGTAATTAAAACAAAGACAACAGAGATTAAGTTAAAAATGAAAGGTAGATCATATATGACAATGGTAGCAAATATTGTTCCAGATATTACAGGAATAATGAACACAAAACAAGTAAAACTGTCATCAACAAAGAGATTTACAGAATTAACACAGCATCAACAACTAGCTGACACACTTCCAACAAGACCAGTGAAGCACAGGAATTAAATTTGCTAGTAGGAAATGACTGCTATCTGGACATTATACAACCAGAACGGATACAAGTTCAGCCTGGACGTTACTTGTTATCATCTACTCTTGGATGGATTTTATCCGGTAGAATTCAAAGTGATAACAATGGTAATGATTTCAAGGACCCTGATATGTTATTCTTGACGTATGGAAACAATATTCCAGATCATAACCAGTTTGCAAGTGTAGAAAGCATTCTACTGAACAAAACAGAAATGGAGAACTTTTGGGATATTGAATCCATTGGGATTTGAATGAAAATTGTGATACTAAATCAATGACTTAACTTTAAAGATACTGTTACCGTATTAAAAGTGCGCGTTATACATAGCAAATGACGGTATATAGAAGAAAGAAGAAGACCCAGAACTCTCTGAAAATCGTGGACTAGCGATGGGAAGACTATGGCATAAAGAATGGAAAGACATCCAGAAATTATGGATTAATATAATGATGCTGTGATCCAAGATCAGCTAGAAAAGGGCATTATAGAAAAGGCTGAAAGAGCATAATAAAGCAATGGGTTTAAACATTATGTTTCGCACAATGGAGTGATAACACATCAGAAATCCCTTACACAGCTACGAGTGGTATACGACACATCAGCAAAAACAAGAAAATAAAAGTCTAAATGAATGTTTGTACAGAGGCCAAGCTTTACTTCATGATTTGTGTGGAATCCTCATGCGATTCAGACTTCACACGACAGGGATAATGTTCGATATCGAAAAAGCATTTCTGCAAGTAGGTTTACAACAATCTCAGAGAGACGTCACTTGATTTGTGTGGTTCAAGAATAGAGACAATACTGTGATTAGGGAACAAAACATCCAAGGATACAGATTCTGTAGAGTGCCTTTTGGACTCATTTCCAGTCCCTTTCTTTTGGGAGCCACAATTGAAACTCATTTAAACTTGTATAAATCGGATAGAGCTGACAAACTAAAGGGAAACCCATACAGGGATAATGTTAATGAAACCAATTTTATACCCGAACCAATTCTATACCGGAACCAATTCTATACCGGAACCAATTATATACCCGAAGCTATTCTATACCCGAACCAATTCTATACCCGAACCAATTCTATACCCGAAGCTATTCTATACCCGAACCAATTCTATACCTGAACCAATTCTATACAATTCTATACCCAAACCAATTCTATACCCGAACCAATTCTATACCCGAATCTATTCTATACTGGAACCAATTCTATACCCGAACCAATTCTATACCCGAAACCAATTCTATACCGGAACCAATTCTATACCGTAACAAATTCTATACCCGAAGCTATTCTATACCCGATCCAATTCTATACCCGACCAATTATATACCTGAACCAATTCTATACCAGAACCAATTCTATACCCGAAGCTATTCTATACCCGAACCAATTCTATACCCGAACCAATTCTATACCCGAAGCTATTCTATATACCCGAACCAATTCTATACCCGAACCAATTCTATACCCAAACCAATTCTATACCCGAATCTATTCTATACCCGAATCTATTCTATACCCGAAGCTATTCTATACCCGAATCTATTCTATACCCGAATCTATTCTATACCCGAAGCTATTCTATACCCATAGCTATTCTATACCCGAAGCTATTCTATACCCGATTTTTTGGTTTTTATAGCTATTCTATACCCGAAGCTATTCTATACCCGAATCTATTCTATACCCGAAGCTATTCTATACCCATAGCTATTCTATACCCGAAGCTATTCTATACCCGAATCTATTCTATACCCGAAGCTATTCTATACCCATAGCTATTCTATACCCGAAGCTATTCTATACCCGAATCTATTCTATACCCGAAGCTATTCTATACCCATAGCTATTCTATACCCGAAGCTATTCTATACCCGAATCTATTCTATACCCGAAGCTATTCTATACCCATAGCTATTCTATACCCGAAGCTATTCTATACCCGAATCTATTCTATACCCGAAGCTATTCTATACCCATAGCTATTCTATACCCGAAGCTATTCTATACCCATAGCTATTCTATACCCGAAGCTATTCGCTTAAATCACAAAAGCGATGTTCAAGGAGGAAGGTATCAATTTAAGGGAGTGATGAGGTCAATAGTAGGATTCCTAGTCTAGATCAAGCAAAAGAATAATATATCAAAGTCATCTAACTGATTATACAAGTAAAGCTCTTGGGGGTGCGCACTAACCCCCCTCCCAAAAATAAATCTGTCCAGCATAGGTTCAATATTTGAAATAAGCAATTGGACAGAAATCTATACAGCTACTGGTATGTCCTCTCCTTGGAGATATACATTTGCATTGATTTTAGAAAGATCTGTTAATGATGATTCCCATTTGAGGCAAATGTAAGTGAGTTCATATTAACCTCTTATGTATTTTTTTATACTCCCGATTTTGTTCAATTCATGCGAAAGTAGTTATCTTCTTTTTTTTCCGAAATATATTTCAATTTGTATAAAATTCTGTATGTCTATCCTTGCAAGCGCCACTGAAACTAGCATGAAATCTGAAAGTATTGGTCAAATGTGAGGACAGATATTTGCTATACAATGGTTTACATAAATATTTTACTGGTTTAATGACTTGTTAAATATTCCTCGAGTAATATTAAATTCTTATTCAGAATTTGCATTATCGAGGGAACTGGAGAGTGGAGATACTTTCAATATTATTTTGAGAAAGCTCATTATCAATAGATTGTTTAGAGGGCCCTAAGGAAAATTAGTTCAGAACTAATAAGGTCATCCACCCTCTATAAATAAAGAAATCTATCTATCTCTACATTGCTCCTTTTTCAAATTGCAGCAGCATTACATCGTAATAAGGGATGTTTTGGGTAAAATACTAATGTGTGTGTGTTTACAAAAATCTAAATAAAATTCCAATAAATTTAAACCGTCGTATACGCGAATTTGTTTATCAACACACGAAATGTAAACACGCACAGCGCGCATGCGTGAAACAACAGTGGATGTAGAAAACAACGTATATATTTTGAACATGAAAGACTATCTATCTATCTTCCTCTAATGTCGAACCCCTCGCGGGATGTAGAAATGTCCCTAAAGACTTAGCTAACAGAGGTATGAATCAACATATCAAGTAATTTAATTAAAAAAGACAACGTGGGACCAATGGGGACGATGGATTCCGAATGCAAAAAAGTGTGGACGATGCGTTCCGGTTGTAAACAAGTGCGTGACCGATCGACTCGGAAAGTCCTACTTTCGGTTTCGAGTTTGTTTTATCGCAAAAAAACACTGTTTACCAAATGAACATAAGCATACAAAGTATAATGTTAGAATGTGTAGCAGCATTGCTACCCATACGTAAAAATTGAATTTTTCAACTATCATATTATTCATACGATGTTATTTCATACGATGTAATCATGTAATGCTGCTTTATGTGATATGTTACTAATACATACAAAACACAGCTTGAACTGTCCAGCAGGCATCCCTTTGGTCCAAATTGGCAGTTGGGGCTCACACCGTACAGGGACCTGGCACGCCTGAAAATATACAAGAGAGCCATTTGATATGGGCTAGAGTCGTTCACCTGATACTCGAATATTAACGTTGTATTTTGACAGCAGCCGGTTAAAGTCTGTAGACATTAAAGCCGGATACGGACTATATGGTCTTTAAGTCTCATTACACGATTGTACAAACACAGACTGATGAGATCTAATTATTTATTAAGATGTGTCACTCAAATAAATGTTTTCTTTTTATTTAATTTCGTACTTTCTGATGGTTAACTTTTATGTTTACATTTTTAAGCTCCACCTAAATTCCTAGATTGGATACTAGTAAGAAATTATGTAGACAGTCTTCGTTTGGTATTACTAGGAATGGAAGGTATTCATTCGAATATTCGATAGAATTCTATCAAAAACTCAAAATCACTCAAACTCTTATAAAAATTGCGTAAACGTCATCTTCTTTCTGTAAGGCCATGCAAATATGACGACTCATTCAGTTATTGTTGTCAGCCACTGTACATTCATGGGCGTTTTCACAAATGAAGCCGATGTCACTTGAACACTGCTTTCCGTTGAAGTGTGTTTGTTCTTCAAATGATTATTCAGATTGATGTTGTACCCGAATATGCTAAATCCAATTTGCATAGATTACACCTAGCAGTTTTCTTATTCTCAGCGCGATTGAAGTCTTTCCAAACTTGTGATTGAGAGGGCGGCATTTTTGAGGACAATATTTTTATTATTATTTAAGTTTATTTAATGTCGCTACGAGTTGACCATTTGAGCAGTTTACATAACATCACCTTTCCAGGGCAGGCTCCAGAGGTTAACCAGTACTTGTCCATGTAGATAGAACATTCATCCAATATATCCATGTAGATAGAACGTTCATCCAGTATCTCCATGTAGATAGAACATTCAACCAGTATATCCATGTAGATAGAACGTTCATCCAGTATCTCCATGTAGATAGAACGTTCATCCAGTATATCCATGTAGATAGAACGTTCATCCAGTATATCCATGTAGATAGAACGTTCATCCAGTATCTCCATGTAGATAGAACGTTCATCCAGTATCTCCATGTAGATAGAACGTTCATCCAGTATATCCATGTACATGTAGATAGAACGTTCATCCAGTATCTCCATGTAGATAGAACGTTCATCCAGTATCTCCATGTAGATAGAACATTCATCCAGTATCTCCATGTAGATAGAACGTTCATCCAGTATATCCATGTAGATAGAACGTTCATCCAGTATATCCATGTAGATAGAACGTTCATCCAGTATATCCATGTACATGTAGATAGAACGTTATATCCATGTAGATAGAACGTTCATCCAGTATATCCATGTAGATAGAACATTCATCCAGTATATCCATGTAGATAGAACATTCATCCAGTATCTCCATGTAGATAGAACGTTCATCCAGTATCTCCATGTAGATAGAACGTTCATCCAGTATCTCCATGTAGATAGAACGTTCATCCAGTATCTCCATGTAGATAGAACGTTCATCCAGTATCTCCATGTAGATAGAACGTTCATCCAGTAACTCCATGTAGATAGAACGTTCATCCAGTATCTCCATGTAGATAGAACATTCATCCAATATATCCATGTAGATAGAACGTTCATCCAGTATATCCATGTACATGTAGATAGAACATTCATCCAGTATATCCATGTACATGTAGATAGAACATTCATCCAGTATCTCCATGTAGATAGAACGTTCATCCAGTATCTCCATGTAGATAGAACGTTCATCCAGTATCTCCATGTAGATAGAACATTCATCCAGTATCTCCATGTAGATAGAACGTTCATCCAGTATCTCCATGTAGATAGAACGTTCATCCAGTAACTCCATGTAGATAGAACGTTCATCCAGTATCTCCATGTAGATAGAACATTCATCCAGTATATCCATGTAGATAGAACGTTCATCCAGTATCTCCATGTAGATAGAACGTTCATCCAGTATATCCATGTAGATAGAACGTTCATCCAGTATATCCATGTACATGTAGATAGAACGTTCATCCAGTATATCCATGTAGATAGAACATTCATCCAGTATCTCCATGTAGATAGAACGTTCATCCAGTATCTCCATGTAGATAGAACGTTCAACCAGTATATCCATGTAGATAGAACGTTCATCCAGTATATCCATGTAGATAGAACGTTCATCCAGTATATCCATGTACATGTAGATAGAACATTCATCCAGTATCTCCATGTAGATAGAACGTTCATCCAGTATATCCATGTAGATAGAATGTTCAACCAGTATCTCCATGTAGATAGAACATTCATCCAGTATATCCATGTACATGTAGATAGAACGTTCATCCAGTATATCCATGTACATGTAGATAGAACGTTCATCCAGTATCTCCATGTAGATAGAACATTAATCCAGTATCTCCATGTAGATAGAACGTTAATCCAGTATATCCATGTAGATAGAACGTTCATCCAGTATCTCCATGTAGATAGAACGTTAATCCAGTATCTCCATGTAGATAGAACGTTCATCCAGTATTTCCCAACCCTGACTGTAAAGCTTGCCACACGAGCGGGCCCCGAAGACCTTACTAGAAGAGGATATTAACAACATATGCCAACCATATCCTGTCTGAACCAGGCAGTTGAGGCAGGTGGAAAATTTCAGAACTGTTCTTTTTCCTCAACCTATTTTCCATCCCTGACTCTTTTCCACTTGTGATTTTCTTTCTGCGAGTTTGTTTTCGTCTACGCAGAATGCTCATAGTTACCCGTGTAAAGCATATTCAAGTATATAAGGAACATGCTAAATGCCTTACCGTATATACTCGCCTATAAGACAAGATTTTTATCAAAAGATTATAGTCTCAAAATGGCTTTCCGTCTTAGTGATAAAAAAGAAATTAAAACTTTTTTTTTATTCAATTTGTTCCGATTCGATACTTGATTTTATATTGAAACAACTTAAAGGGTGTAACAACATCATAGACTTTCAGGGAGCTCTCTTGTCTGTAAACTGAACTTGTCAATAACATTTTACCAAATCAAATGTGCTAAAATTAGTTTAAAATTTATTTATTTTACAACGATTGCGAAACAAGCTTCAACAACTTATATTAATCATTCTCGTTGTCATGGATGAAAGCGTACAAATGTGGTCATACGTGTGGGAGAAAACCGGAGTACCCGAAGAAAAACCCACTTGTCCATTCTGACGGCCACCGTACCATCTCACATTCTTCCCGGTCCGAGGATCCAACCCAGGTTGCATTGGTGAGAAGGGGCTAACCACTGCGCTAATCTGACAGCTAAAATTGACTACACTGAACTTGCCAGCAACCTCTTTTCAGATTCAATTTACTGACATACTTTATAGACTGAACTTGCCAATAACCTCTCAGTGGAGAGCAATCCAATAAGTGTTTAGCTATCATTTCAATCCACTTGTATTTATTGTGTATATAAGTATTTATATTGTGTACATAAGTATTTATATTGTGTACATAAGTATTTATATTGTGTACATAAGTATTTATATTGTGTACATAAGTATTTATATTGTGTACATAAGTATTTGTTGTAAATTATGTTATGTAATATCCAATAAATTAAACCAATAACATCTTTTCAAATCAAATGTAATAAAATACTTTGTTTTCATACTTAAATATTTATTTCATACTTTATATTTATTAAAATATTTATTTGTTGGAACTCTATGTCTGTGATTTATTTGTTTTGATGAAACAATTTAGACAATGAAAACCATAGAAACCGCTGATACACAAACTTCCTAATTTATTGTTGAGCATTTCTTTATGATTTGACATCATTTACAGTGTTTAATTAATGTATTGATCTTTACTTCTGAGTGGTTTCCATTTTCTCAACACGTCTTATACACGGGTCTATGCAAAATACCACTTATAAGCCTATGGTTTTGGGTGGTTGTCATATAGGTGAGTATGTACAGTATGTGATCTGTTCTAATCTTATTACTCGGCATAATGCAGCATGCTATATGAATATATATACGTTTTCTGAAAATAGTTTCAACAAAAAGCAGTGAGAAATCAAATGTGTTATTCTAATGTGTTATTCAAATGTGTTATTCAAATGTGTTATTCTACGGCTTTCAATCAATGCAATAACACATTTTATTTCACTGATGAATTTCTATATTTCAATTTTCTGAACATTATTTTAATATCGGATAGATAATGGCTACTCAGAGACTCGACTCATTATCTGATGATATCCCGCCAACGACATTGATACCATTTTCGCTCAACAATTGCTCTATTTTATCAGGATCGTTTTGATTGGCAGGATCATGCCACGTTGGTGTAATCTTGATAGTTCTTGGCCGTGCCGCGATTTTATGAGATTGAAATGTTACAAGAAAAAAGCAATAAGTTACAGATAGACTACACATAAGTGCAGCATACTTAACCTTATTAACTGTGTACATAACAATTTAGACTAACTCATTGTTCCAGACTGCGCCAGCCAGTTATATTGTCAATGACTTCGTCCCTGTTTCCAGTCTGGATTATTTGCGTGATACTGTTTACGTCCGGAATGCGAATGATGTCATCGCTCTGATTCCATATGGACATATCAGAAGGATGGTTGGATATCTGATGAAATCAGTGAAAGGTTCGACTTAGTGTTCTTAAAATACTCCGGCCCAGAAAGACCCCAAACTGCTACTCATGGATGGGCACGGCTCGCATGAAACATTAGCAATCATAGATAGTGTGATTGAAGAGAATATTGTTCCATTCCGCACTGCACCCATTACCTACAGCCTCTCCATTATGACATTAACCGACGTTGCAGTTGCTGCCTCGGGGGATATACAGTTGCCAAAATCAGACTTTGACACCCAGTTGCCTACTTGTATGCCTCACCTCGACTTATCGTATAAATATTTCCCCCCTTCGATATTTCAATATCAAGTTAGGTTTTGAGGTGCTTCATTTAAGTGACATCCGTAACAGATACTGAGCCTACTTGTCAGTGGTGATGCTGTCGTGGAAGACCCAGAGAATGAGCCTGGTGATTTCTTTAATGAGGTATCACTCTCCGTTGACAGTTGTGTTGAGTCACTGTTTCTTCCAGGGAAACTAGATGAAAGACCGACTGCTAAAACCACACGGGTCATTTGCTTTTAATCTGTTCATACAATGAAATACTAGTACATGTAGGCATAATTAGGTTCATGATGTTATAGCCATGTTCATGTGCAATATTTTAAAAACTATTTCATTGTACGAATTTCCCATTGATGTGGTCCATATTTTTACTACAGTGTCCGTATTTTACTAGAGGTAAAAATCCTTTAATTGTCTTAGATCATTAAACTGATATACAGTAAACAATGACATTTGAGTATGCATGAATAAATGATAGTATTTTGGTTTCCAAGGTGCTCCGAGTCACACCTCGGTAACAAGTCAAACAAGACCTTGCAAATATTGTCCGTATTTCCCCGGTTTACCCCTAAATGTTGATGTTTTCATTAATCCCATTCATGTGTACCCTAAAAAATACCTTAAACAAAGGTAAATATAATGAAATATGTGTTTGTTTTTGTAAAGTGAGAAATTTCATCGGCTCCTCAGGAAGGTCACATGACAGTCACTCATGTGACAATGCCATAAAGCACCCATGTGACAATGCCATAAAACACTCATGTGACAATGCCATAAAGCACCCATGTGACAATGCCATAAAGCACTCATGTGGCAATGCCATAAAGCACTCATGTGACAATGCCATAAAGCACTCATGTGACAATGCCATAAAGCACTCATGTGACAATGCCATAAAGCACTCATGTGACAATGCTATAAAGCACTCATGTGACAATGCCATAAAGCACTCATGTGACAATGCCATAAAGCACTCATGTGACAATGCCATAAAGCACTCATGTGACAATGCCATAAAGCACCCATGTGACAATGACATAAAGCACCCATGTGACAATGCCATAAAGCACCCATGTGACAATGCCATAAAGCACTCATGTGACAATGCCATAAAGCACCCATGTGACAATGCCATAAAGCACTCATGTGACAATGCCATAAAGCACCCATGTGACAATGCCATAAAGCACCCTAGATGTCAATTCAAATATTTTGTTCTTATAGCATTTGAACATTTTATCTTCAAAAATACTGCTGTCCAATATATTTACCATTATGATATTTGAGTTTCATCTTCTTTTTTTGCAACTCCAATCTGGCGTCTCTATTCACGAAGTGCACTGACAACTGCATATCAGGCTGTCAGAGACATGGGTTTGCCAGGAAAAACAGCAGCCAGACAGTATGTTTGTCACCCGCCACATTAAGTGACATTTCTCTCCACGTTACAACTTACCTCATATTGAAGAGTACCATATTTACTATAGACTATAACATAGGATTTTTCCTCAACCCGTCGTATAGTCAAAATCGTCCTATAGGCGAGTCTATGCAATATCACTGATATAAGACCAAAGTTGAGGGTCGTCTTATAGTCGAAATCATCTTATAGGCGAGTCTATGCAATACCACTGATATAAGACCAAAGTTGGGATGTCTTATAGGCGAGTCTATGCAATACCACTGATATACGACCAAAGTTGGGATGTCTTATAGGCGAGTCTATGCAATACCACTGATATAAGACCAAAGTTGGGATGTCTTATAGTCGAGATCGTCTTATAGGCGAGTCTATGCAATACCACTGATATAAGACCAAAGTTGGGTTGTCTTATAGTCGAGATCGTCATATAGTCGAGATCGTCTTATAGGCAAGTCTATGCAATACCACTGATATAAGACCAAAGTTGGGGGTCGTCTTATAGGCGAGTAAATATGGTATTCATAATTTGCTGGTGTTAAATTCCTCTGTTGCAAGCAACAATTATTACTATGCCCAGTGTTAATTAGTTTTTTATAACTTAACTGTAATCAACATTTCCGTTACATGCACTTTCATACAAAACATGTGGTCGGCCGATGATAGGTCCTTTTTTTCGACACAATGTTGAATTCAATGCAAGCAAGTGAAAATGCAATTATTCTAAACATATGTTGTGCAATCTCAGTTTAGACAATTGCATTAGTGCAAAAATGATCACTTTACGTAGTAATATTATTTCACCTACTGTAAAATAGACAGACCAGAACCTATTTTCACCGGTAATTGTTACTGATTATACGGACATATTATCCTGAGTAAACCTGGAACTTGTGACATAACCAATAATTAAGTCATTATATCTCAATTAAGCATAACATTATTTATTTTATTGTATGCAATTGTATATCGGTTAGTAAGAAGTATATCATAACTGAATCAATAACAAAATGAAAGCAACCGCACTGTCTCCATCTGTTATTTATGCGACGATACCAATGACCGGTGATGATGTCAATTTCACCTCATAAATTTATACCCGTAGCAATACATGCCATATACATCGTTGGCAATCGACCGGTCAATAAGAGTATTGACCGGGCCGGTAGTCACCAGTCAATACTGGTCAATATCGGTCAATACTGGTCGATTGAAAATTTGGCTCAAATATGCACTTACAGTGTCCACTTAATTATTCTTAAAGTGTTAGTAGTGTGTTGTAGTTTATTTTCTTATATAGTAAATCATAAAATATTGATCATTGAATGTTTTTTAGTGAATATTGTTAAATATAATTAAATACTTTTTAGTGAATAGCAATATTATAGCATATACTAATTACCATATACTTATTTGTTCAGTGGTCAATACTTGTGCACATGGTCATAACTATGCCTAAGATGCTAGTTAATATACTCCCAAGGTATGTGAAATAGCTATACAAGCAGTGGGACCCTTTCAACAACATCTCAACAAAATTAATTTAATTACACACACTTATTACATTGGGGTAATATGAGACAGTCAAACATGAAACGAAACAAGCTTGAGTTGCTTCTGCATGACACATTTAATGATTTTAGTAATGATCAGCAATCGACCACCTGAATCGACCAGCAAATATATGCCACTTTGTGAGTATTGACCATACCCAATATTATAGGGTATTACAATCACATGAACAGCCCAAAGGTAGCAACACACATTATTGCACAATGCAGAGTATAATGATTGACTAAAATCATAAATTCTTTGTTGAATTTAGTATTGACCACCAATTGACCAGTATTTACCACTTTGTGAGTATAATATTATTGACCACTTCGTGAGTATTGACCCTATAGAGTACAATAATCACATAAATATATTCTCAATACAACCCAAAGTTAGTAACACACATTATAGCACAATGCAGAGTATATAAACCATTAAATAATGTTTTATTTAATATTGACCACCAATCGACCAGTATTGACCACTTTGGGAGTATTGACCGGGGCGGTTGTAACCGGTTAAAACCGGCGGTTTAAACCGCCCCTCGAATCGACCGGCCAACGTTGGCCATATAAGGCAATCATGTGATGTCACAAAAGTAGAGGGCACCTTACAAATGTCAAATGCAGCCACTAGGCAACGAATTCATTGAAATTCATCTAAATATTGAACACACATGAACGAAAACTTACGATATAATGAATAACTTACGATATAATGAATATAACAAATTTGGAATAAATGATGGTAATTTTACCCATAGTAATGACATATCAACATGTTTTTGCTATGGACAGTTGCGGATATCCGACGGAATTGTCAATAGTAAACACAATATGAGGAGGGATTTATCGTCGACAGCCCTATTTCCTTCCGACACTACCTGTTTTTGAATTTGTTTGCTGTCAGTAGCTGGTAGTTGGATTATATGGTAGCGGATAAAACTGCCACCAAACACGAAAATGAGCAAAACTAATCAATATTCACTATTTCGAAAATATGTAAATGTTGATGTTTATCATAATTCTCATTTGTGTGTACCCTAAAAATCCCTTAAGCAAGAGTTATATCCCAGAGTGAAGAGTTTTCGGCGAGAATGTGTTTTCATTGTGGGAATAGCAAGTCGCAAGAGATCACAAGATATTTCATGATGTAGGGGGGTCACTACACACATGGTATTTGGATTTATTGCAATATCACCGCTCATAATTAGTATTCACTGATACTAGCTGATTTAGTGATTAGGGTCACTGGGGATTAGTTGTATGACATCAGTGGTCCAATGGTAGAGCGTCAGATTTGGAATTGAGCGGTCCGGGTTCGATACTCAGTCAGGCCACATATGTAGTGTCACCTCACACACATTGCTTAGTACTGGTTAACAGCTATGGTCGGCTTAGCATGCTGAGGAAAACATGTCTAGGTATGTACAGTGATGTATACATTAGTTGAAGAGCTCAATATTCCACTATAATGAATAGTCACCTATTTCTAAAGGGTTTTCCCTTCAGCTGAGAATGTGTTGTCCTTTCACTATCCGCCTGCACTGGTTCAAAATCAACACAGGAAACTTTTGCTGCATGTATGTCCGGAGAACTGGAAACTGGATACTTTTGGACAGTTTTTCCATTTCTTTCGTCCATAATTACTGATGCCAGCTCTCAATATTACGAGGAATATACCTAGTTACAATTCCTTCTTAACAACTGTTGTTAGACAAAACCACGGCTAGTTGTAGCATAAAATACATATACATTTGTCACGTTATCAGGAGTGAACACAAGTGAGCCCTCATTTGCAGCAAACATTAAATATTTCTAGCAAACATTAATTATACCAGCAAACAATAACTTGAAAATAATTAGCTCCCCTTGTAATTTTCCATTATTATGACAATCTTATTAACCGTCAAAAGAAAACAAAATATGTATGAAACAACAAAATTATAATTACAGACAATAGTATATTTGGTAGCGAATATGTAGACAGCTTGGCAATTAGACCCTATGTAATTGGGTATAGGTACATAGCATTGTGTAATAGCTATAAAACAACACCACATATGACACTCTACAATGCCAATGGGTCAGCACATTAGGAAAAAAGGGCATAATATGCTATGGGATCTCTCTGGTACTGGGTAGCTAGCAAAGTAGGCGATGTGACCCCATAAGACCGGGTATATGTATGTAGCCTGGTATCATAGCTGCTAAACGACACCAAGTATGCCTCTCCATCTTGGCCTGGGTGGACCCTACACTTAGTCAACTGACGACCACCCCTTTCGAAAACAATTCAGTACCAAAGAGGCCCGACACCGTAATTATGTAGTTTTCGAAGGGGTGGTCGTCAATTGACTAAGTGTAGTGTCCACCCATGCCAAGATGGAGAGGCATACTTGGTGTCACTTGGCAGCTAGTATACCAGGCTACATACGTATACCCGGTCTTGTGGGGTCACATCGCCTACTTTCCTCGCTATTCCGTACCAAAGAGGCCCGGAACCGTAATTCTGTGGTTTTCGAAGGGGGTGGTCGTCAGTTGACTAAGTGTAGGGTCCACCCAGGCCAAAATGGAGAGGCATACTTGGTGTCATTTAGCAGCTATGATACCAGGCTACATACGTATACCCGGTTCTATGGGGTCACATCGCCTACTGTGCTCGCTATTCAGTACCAAAGAGGCCCGGAACCGTAATTATGTGGTTTTCGAAGGGGTGGTCGTCAGTTAACTAAGTGTAGGGCCCACCCAGGCCCATATGGAGAGGCATACTTGGTGTCATTTAGCAGCTATGATACCAGGCTACATATGTATACCCGGATTTATGGGGTCACATCGCCTACTTTGCTCGCTATTCAGTACCAAAGAGGCCCGGAACCGTAATTCTGTGGTTTTCGAAGGGGTGGTCGTCAGTTGACTAAGTGTAGGGTCCACCCAGGCCAAGATGGAGAGGCATACTTGGTGTCACTTGGCAGCTATGATACCAGGCTACATACGTATACCCGGTCTTGTGGGGTCACATCGCCTACTTTGCTCGCTATTCAGTACCAAAGAGGCCCGGAACCGTAATTCTGTGGTTTTCGAAGGGGTGGTCGTCAGTTGACTAAGTGTAGGGTCCACCCAGGCCAAGATGGAGAGGCATACTTGGTGTCACTTATAGGCTATGATACCAGGCTACATACGTATACCCGGTCGTATGGGGTCACATCGCCTACTTTGCTCGCTATTCAGTACCAAAGAGGCCCGGAACCGTAATTATGTGGTTTTCGAAGGCGTGGTCGTCAGTTGGCTAAGTGTACAGTCCAACCAGGCCAAGATGGAGAGTCATACTTGGTGTCAGTTGGCAGCTAGTATACCAGGCTACATAGGTATACCCGGTCTTGTGGGGTCACATCGCCTACTTTGCTCGCTATTCAGTACCAAAGAGGCCCGGAACCGTAATTATGTGGTTTTCGAAGGGCTGGTCGTCAGTTAACTAAGTGTAGGGTCCACCCAGGCCAAAATGGAGAGGCATACTTGGTGTCATTTAGCAGCTATGATACCAGGCTACATACGTATACCCGGTTCTATGGGGTCACATCGCCTACTTTGCTCGCTATTCAGTACCAAAGAGGCCCGGAACCGTAATTATGTGGTTTTCGAAGGGGTGGTCGTCAGTTAACTAAGTGTAGGGCCCACCCAGGCCCATATGGAGAGGCATACTTGGTGTCATTTAGCAGCTATGATACCAGGCTACATATGTATACCCGGATTTATGGGGTCACATCGCCTACTTTGCTCGCTATTCAGTACCAAAGAGGCCCGGAACCGTAATTCTGTGGTTTTCGAAGTGGTGGTCGTCAGTTGACTAAGTGTAGGGTCCACCCAGGCCAAGATGGAGAGGCATACTTGGTGTCACTTGGCAGCTAGTATACCAGGCTACATACGTATGCCCGGTCTTGTGGGGTCACATCGCCTACTTTGCTCGCTATTCAGTACCAAAGAGGCCCGGAACCGTAATTCTGTGGTTTTCGAAGGGGTGGTCGTCAGTTGACTAAGTGTAGGGTCCACCCAGGCCAAGATGGAGAGGCATACTTGGTGTCACTTATAGGCTATGATACCAGGCTACATACGTATACCCGGTCGTATGGGGTCACATCGCCTACTTTGCTCGCTATTCAGTACCAAAGAGGCCCGGAACCGTAATTATGTGGTTTTCGAAGGCGTGGTCGTCAGTTGGCTAAGTGTACAGTCCAACCAGGCCAAGATGGAGAGTCATACTTGGTGTCAGTTGGCAGCTAGTATACCAGGCTACATAGGTATACCCGGTCTTGTGGGGTCACATCGCCTACTTTGCTCGCTATTCAGTACCAAAGAGGCCCGGAACCGTAATTCTGTGGTTTTCGAAGTGGTGGTCGTCAGTTGACTAAGTGTAGGGTCCACCCAGGCCAAGATGGAGAGGCATACTTGGTGTCACTTATAGGCTATGATACCAGGCTACATACGTATACCCGGTCGTATGGGGTCACATCGCCTACTTTGCTCGCTATTCAGTACCAAAGAGGCCCGGAACCGTAATTATGTGGTTTTCGAAGGCGTGGTCGTCAGTTGGCTAAGTGTACAGTCCAACCAGGCCAAGATGGAGTCATACTTGGTGTCAGTTGGCAGCTAGTATACCAGGCTACATAGGTATGCCCGGTCTTGTGGGGTCACATCGCCTACTTTGCTCGCTATTCAGTACCAAAGAGGCCCGGAACCGTAATTATGTGGTTTTCGAAGGGCTGGTCGTCAGTTAACTAAGTGTAGGGTCCACCCAGGCCAAGATGGAGAGTCATACTTGGTGTTTCTAAGCAGCTATTATACGAGGCTGCATACGTATACCCGGTCTAGTGGGGTCACATCGCCTACTTTGCTTGCTATACAGTACCAAAGAGGTCCGGAACCGTAATTATGTGGTTCTCGAAGGGGTGGTCGTCTGTTGACGAAGTGTAGGGTGCACCCAGGCCACGATGGAGAGTCATACTTGGTGTTTCAAAGCAGCTAGTATACCAGGCTACATACATATACCCGGTCATATGGGGTCACATCGCCTACTTTGCTCGCTATTCAGTACCAAATAGGCCCGGAACCGTAATTATGTGGTTTTCGAAGGGGTGGTGCATGGTCCGTTGATAAGTGTAGCGTCCACCAAGGCCAAGCTAGTCATACGTTGTGTTACTTAATAGTTATTACACATGTCTACTTACGTATTAATCGTGTACGGATTTGCATCGATGAACGTTAATGCATTCCTCAATTACTTGTCAATATTTGCTCGTGCTTAATAACAATGGAGTCGACTATTCGTTTTAATTTAATCTATCTATCTTCCTCTAATGTCAACGTCCTCGCGGGGATGTTGACATGTAGATGTGTCCAAGGCTTAGGGACAGCGAGATTAATATCGGCGTATGTTGACATACATGTATTGCCTTTATAGCAATATACAATGTGCATGTGGATTTAAACAAAAAGAGTTCAAGACAGTAGAAATTGGCAAACCTTTACACTAAATATATCTTTTTCACGGTCTCCTCCAACTTTGCATACAGGTACACTTCTTGGACAGATGGCCATTCACTTGTCCATTCACAAACTGTTGACATTTTCGAAATACATTTGTATCTAAAGCTTTTCTTGCAAAAGTTAATAAGATTAATCACTTGCTGAAGCTTAATGACGGCTGGCTTGAAGTGAAAGAATTACATACGCACCGTTAAATTACACCGTTTTACAAGACGGGCGATAACTCTTCACATTTCCGGTTCTTAATGCTTGCTAGAAATAAATGTTGGCGGCTGGCTTGTGTTTATTGTTATCAGGTATAGGTAGACACTTTTATCACATTTGGATAAATTCCGAGGATCATCCGAATTGGGCGGCACGGTTACAAATGCGGACACATTCTAGTGAACAGCCACTAGAGGTACGATAGAAGTCAGCCTTTATCCAACGGGCTGCTCTTCGCTGGACACCTTCATATGGTCTATCACTGTTTGGGTATGGGGCAACCAGATCTCGGCGCCATATTCAAGCTGGGGTCTCACTAGTGTCTGGTAAGCCATGGACTTAAGGGGTTCGGATTTGACCTGGAGGTTTCTACGTAGGAATCCTAATGTTTGGTTTGCTTTGTTAGTTGACCTTTTTATGTGAGTGTCCCACGACAGGTTATTTGAGATATCCACGCCAAGGTATTTGGCTGATGTGACCGACTTAAGTGGAGTTCATATTGACTGGGAATAGGATGTTTCCTTCTGGTGACGTGGATAACTTGATATTTGGAGGGGTTAAATTCCATGTCCCACTCCAACTCCCACTCTTGTAATATCTTAAGATCGTTTTGGAGTGTGACCGATTCATTTGCAGATGCTAGATAGACTGCAGTGTCATCTGCAAAGATACAGACTTTGGAACTGATGTTTTATGGGAGGTCGTTTATATAGGCTAGGAAAAGCAGGGGTCCAAGTACGGATCCATGTGGGACTCCAGATGAATGGCATCTGAACTAATACCATTAAGGACAACTGACTGTAGTCTATTATCTAGAAAACTCTTAATCCACCTTAATGTTTGACCTCTGACTCCATAGTCATGCATTTTTAGTAGTACTTTCTCGTGATTGACCTTATCGAAAGTCTTACTGAAGTCTAATAGGATGAGATCTACCTGATGCGTATTGTAGACAGAGGTAACTAAGTCATTGATTAGCATTACTAATTGGGTCACGCATGACCGTTTTTCTCTAAAATCATGCTGCAAATGGTACAGAATACTGTGGTTAGTGAACTGTTTTACTATCGAGGAGGAAACTAAGTATATGTTCTAGAACCTTGCATAGAACACATGTCAGTGAGATAGGCCTATAGTTGGCGGGGTGTGACTTGTCCCCTTTTTTGTAAATGGGAGCAACATTTGCTGACTTCCATTGGGCCGGCAGTGATCCTTCGTTGAGGGGAGGGAGGCCATTCCAATGTAATGCGTTAATATAGTTAATATGGTGCGTGTGACCTAACTGTTACTAATGTATTCAATTACTTATGTACATTGTATGTTTTATTGATGCCAAGCACCTTGTGGGGACCTTGACATGTTTTTGACAGGCTTAGCAGACTTAAGTCATTAACCAGTACTGAGATGCCTCACTCAATGACACTATATGTGCCCCAAACTAGTATCAAACCCGGGACCGTTTGAATCCAAATAAGACACTCTATCACTGTACCACTGGACGACACACTAAGTAATTCTCTGAACCATATAACCCATATACATTCGTAGGAACAGATATTGCGTCTAACTACTGGTAAATTTCAAGATTATGTGGCACTTGGGTGTGTCATTCCTATACGAGTAATGCATATTTACGTTTGTTTACCTGTTAGTCTCGTTTTGGCGAAAGTAGGTCAAAACGGTGCGCACTATATAATAAGCCAAAAACAGTGTTTCCGTGTATTAGTGAGCCCTTAGTGTAGTAGACAAGGACCATGAATGTTCAGAAGGTGTAAAAAGCACCAACTTTGGCATGGTAGTAGTTTAGAACCAGCTTGTAAATAATAGGCCGGAAGATAATCACGAGAGGCCCTGAGTCCCCAGTGAAATGGGGCCCATAATTGTGTAAATTTGCATGTATATAATTAATTTATTACAGCCACAAATGGTATATAACTTGTGCAAATGAGGTATGTTATCAGGATAAAAGGTTACACAGTATACAAATGACTTTTGATTAAATACAAAATTTAAAATTGAGGCCCTAATTAGTGATAATGCTATAAACGAGGCCCAGAATGTTGTTAAATTGGCCAATTACGATTAATAATATAATAAATATTACAATTTTATGTCAGTATCCACTATTGTACAATAAATAACTACTTTACACAATTACATATATCTAAATGCTGCATTATGCTTTAGGTAATGGCCAGAAGTCACGTTTAATTGGTTAACAGGGTTGTTTCCCTTTTAGCAAAATTTCCATGAAAAATTCAGAGAGTGGGAAAGTTCGAAATTTCGTTGCGTTTTTACATGCTGTATCACGCCAAGATGTAAGTATTATTAGTATATTTTGTTTGTATAGATAACACATGTATAAATTATGGCGTTGCACATGTTTAAATAATTTAAACAAAAAGAACAATTATAAAGGTGGGTGGTGTATGCATAACAAAATTAATTAGTCCTACAAATTTTACATTCTTAATGGAGTTTCATTAATTTCAGATATCATGGCAAGTCAACCAAATTCTACTCATGGACTCATATGGCTAACAAAATACTATCACAATCAAGAAATTAACATGAGTTAAACCTAGTAACACAGTCACGTATTGACAACAATCAACCAGAGGTTATGGTGCGTAATTTAATATACTATTATATAACATGTGATGTTGAGGACTGAATGCGAATTTATTCGACCTGCTTGTTTGTTTGTTTTGTTATGCTTACAATGTCATTCCACCCATTGCCTTAAAGTAAACTTTTTTGAAGCTGAAGGAGGAAATTTACACTCACTCAACACTGAAACAACTGACATTGAGACCTGAACGTTCGGTGGCAACTATTTGTCCTGGATCGAACCAGAACTAGGACACTTTCCTGGATAACAATCAACTAGTACCTTGCCTCGGCCGGGGATCTAACTCACGACCTCCCGCTTTGGAATTAAAGGCGCTAACCACTGTGCTATCCCGAGCTGTTTTATTCGACCTGTATTCTCCAATTCATAATCATTTCAATCAAGGGTTACATTCATAGGCCCATCTACCTGTTTGTACGGACACAGGCATACCTATCCTGCAGTTGTCAGTATGCATTGGTGATAATTCTGAGGTATTGTTGTCGTTCTATACAATCTTGTATTGGTTACATTTTGATAGACAATTAATAATGTATTCTACGTTTTAGGAATCCACATCAGGACATGCTGTTGGTTCTGAGCAACCTTCGACATGAGTTGTACAGGGCACGATGTTCCAACTGGAGTCAGTGTTGCCTATGCCAAAAGAAGACTTCCGAGAAATCACGAACACCTTTGGCGTATTCTTCACTGAGTGAATGCCTTATCAACCTGAGTCCACACAATGCATTGCCACAGGAACAATTACAACTTTGGAATGACTTGACCTAGGCAATGATGGAGCAAAATCCATCTGGCATATGTCCTGCTTCAGCAGCAGAATATTGATAGAGCAGTAAAGAGACAGCAAGTGTGTATGGAAACAATAGTGACAAAGAGGTTTAGAAAAAGTTGTTTTGATACAACGTTTCATGGTAGTTGTTTCGCTTACAATAAATCTTATGGTATACTAGATTAGGTAGAAACAATGGAAATAGATACGAACGTGTAACATATCACAACGTAGATGTCAGATATCGAAATTCTAGCCAAACATTAAGAGGTGGATATGGTACCAAGAGACGCAGAATATCATGGAAACTGTTTGTGCACATTTTATAACAAGTACAATAGACAGTATTCATTTTCAACTGATTCTACGTCGATTCATGTGTACTGGTGATGATTAATTGAAAACGGCTACCATTGTTGCTGAGTTGATTGCATATATATAGAGAGTTAAACCGATTAATGTGAACGTGATGGCTTGTTGATAATAATAAATGACAAAGGCGTTTCGGTGTCTTATAACAGGGTTATACAGGTCTCCACATGTATAGTAAACTGTCTTAGGTAAATATAAAACTACTAGCATTGTATGCCCACCAAATCTCAGGAACGGACTGTATGTCACAGCATGAATCACAATCCAGTCAGTAACATCGAATGATGCATTTCATGGTACGGCAATCTCGGTCAGACAAAGTCTGAGGCGCAATGTATAAATATAATTCATCTCAAGGCCGATCAGTCACCAAATATCTACTAGAGAAGTACAAAGATGTCCCTCCTGTAACATTGAAGGCCAACATTCCACAACCGGTTGTCATGTATGACTGTGAGCCTCCTCCCAACTACTCAATGTGAATTAGTTCTTAGTGATCAAATGGTTAGAACATGTTGCCGAAAATCATGGAAATACAATGGTAGGTCAAAAGGAATCTTTTTCATGATCACCATTCTTTGCACAACACCTCTCAATTGACACAAGAGCACCAGCCATAACAGCACTATTCCCATTGTTTTGTGACTACGTTCACCGCGGCTAAGGTAAAGCATGGAATGCCACTTATCAAACATGTCACTGAAGCTAAGAACCCTGGCCAGATCACAGCATTAACAGTCGATCAACCAAGAAGATACAATGGTTATGGCCCACATAGTACTGGGTATGGACCTGGAAATGACATGTTGTTGATGGGTGGCCTTTTTGAAGGTTATTGGAGATTGGTTAGATGGGAGTGGTTGGCTTGCATTATATGAGTAGCTATCACAATGCATTGAGAGCTACACGTTCATGACAGGTAAAACTGTTATATCAACACATGGTAATGTCTTGAAATCGAACACAGAGATCGACTTTGATGTGACTGACCTTCAATCCTCTAACCATGAAGAAGCAGACGACAGAATGCGTCTCCATGCAGCACATTATTTCAATACAGGTTGCAACAGAGTACGTATCCAGGCAATTGATACTAACGTTGTGATGTTAGCAAATGCTGTGCTCAATTTACATACAGCTTCTACTTGCTGTCTGTGGGTTGCCATGACAAGCATTTCTGTTCCATACCTTGACATGAAATATCTGACAAGATTGGTCAAGATGTCTCTTGGGGACTCCTACTATTCCATGCTATATCCGGCTGTGTAACGGTCTCTGCATGAAATCGTGTTGGTATGAGGACGGTATTCAACATATGGAAATCTATGCATTTTTCAAGATCCTGATGAAGACACAGCAGTGCTCGAGATATTTGTTGTTCTTATGTACTCCAGAACATGCCATATGAGCTAGGAAATGATGCTAGGAAACATATGTTTTGTTATGGTAATAGGACTATTGACAATGTTCCACCATCACATAGTGCACTTGTCCAGCATGTACTAAGAGCTGTCTACCAGAGTGGCCACATATGGGACCAGATCATCAGATGCCCTTATCTGTCATCTCCAGAGTGGGGAAGAGAAAGCAACAAGTGGATACCACAATGGAGTACACAGAGGCTTCAAAGCTTTGATAAGAATTGATCAAATGTAACTTACACCCCACACATGTGTGTGGTGGCCAATGTGAAAGAGAAAATGTTTGTTGAATATAGTACACTGTGTATATTTATACAGTGTTAAATGCACAATACACAATAACATGCATATACATGTAGACATATTCCATTCGCATGTTAAGATTTATATATCTTAGACAAATACGATTGTTTTCGAATCTTCTTTCTGCAATTACATTAAGGGCCTCACTATTATAAATATTTCCCTTTGAAGGGCCTCATTATATTATACATGTGCTAAAATAAGTATTTTATTAATAGTTTAGTGTGTTGTACAATTCAGATATAGTGTACAACCTGTTCACTTATATTTGTTTAATTGTAATTATAGTTATTATTGAAAATATGCAATTTGCCAAATTAACCGAATAGTATAATGACTGTTAGCAGGGCCTCAGATGACACACAAAGACATGTATACACATAAAGGTTTCAAGTACTGATACTATTCTACCAACATAACTAAGTTTATTTAATTTTCCCTCACTGGGAACAAAAAGAAAAAACTTTGTATTTTATATTTCTCTAAAACAGGAAAAATTACCCTTTAGGGGCCTCATTTTCATCACACGAGTACAAAATTATTATTTGTATGTAAAACATTAGATACTACTATGCCTTCTCTATTAATTATCACCTGAAAACATGTAATAACAATTAATTAAATTATTGGAACTTTAAAAAGTGTATTTTTTAAAAACATTTCTGTTGGTGGCCCCAAAAATGGAGTCAAAGGGCCTCTCGTGATTGTCTTCCGGGCATTTTGGAAAGTATACACCCTCATGTTACTTGTGTGAACATTTGGTGCTTTTTACACCTTCCGAACGAAATCATCATGTTGTGGTCCTTATCTACCTCATTTGCAGCAAACACTAACTCCCCTTGTAATTTTCCATTATTATGACAATCTCATTAATCGACAAAAGATCCGGGTATAAAACAACGAAATTACAATTACGGATAGTACATAATTATTGGGTAGCGAATATCTAGCCAACTTGGCAATGATGCCTATATAATTGGGTATAGGTACATAGCATTCTGTAATAGCTATGAAAGAACCTACACATAGTAAATGGCTGATCACCATTGGAAAAAGGGCATAATATGCTAAGGGATCTCTTTGGTACTGAGTAGCTAGCAAACTATGCGATGCATATGCAAACTGGTGTACTAGCTGATTGGCAACACCAAGTACGGGTACGGTCCTCGTTGGTATTGAGTAACGAGCAAAGTTGGTGATGTGAACCCACCAGAGTATACGTATGTAGTCTTGAATAATAGCTGCTTAGAAACACAAGGTAGAGCACTCTTGGTGGAGGTATTGGACAACTGTAGGCCTACAGGTAAACAAGATAAGATCAATATATTACGTTTGATGGAGGTAGTGGACAACTATACAGGTAAACAAGATAAGATCAATATATTACGTTTGATGGAGGTAGTGGACAACTGTACAGGTAAACAAGATAAGATCAATATATTACGTTTGATGGAGGTAGTGGACAACTGTACAGGTAAACAAAATAAGATCAATAGACTCCACTTGATGGAGGTAGTGGACAATTGTACAGGTACACAATATAAGATCAATATAGTACGTTTGATGGAGTAGTGGACAGCTGTACAGGTAAACAAGATAAGATCAATATATTACGCTTGATGGAGGTAGTGGACAACTTTACAGGTGAACAAAACAAGACAAATAGACTACACTAGACACATATACTACAATAGACGGAGGTAGTGAACAATGGTACTCATGAACAACATAATGTAGGATAGTACTTGCGATACGTAGCTACCGGTTGCCCATTTGAGCGACGGGCAGTTTACCTAACAACACCTGAGCGGGATCCACCGATTAACCAGTATTTGGCGCACCAACCTCCGTATGAAACTGCCAACTTTTTCATATAAAGAGACACGGTCTAAGCGGGGTTCGAATCTTGGCTATCAGTGATGACGAATAAATTATGCCAGATGAGTGACTTGTAGCCACAACTAAGATGGTATAAACTATCGCAGACAGCACTGTCTTGTCAATACGAGATAACACATGTAATAAATCAAGAACAGTTGTTATATTTTCAATCATTTTAATAGAGTATGTAACATAATAAATATCATCATAGCCATGCATACACATTATGTAAATTGGTTGGTCTGTAGTGGCAATTGTATTTACAGCTGATACATGTTTCACCGCACAGATTATATATATATATATATATATATATATTATATTAAACACAAGTAATTATTTTGTTGTACAATGTACATGTATATGTTTTATATTCATACATGAAGTCAGAACTAAACATTGGGGATATTGAGTACTACTGTTAAAAACTGGAACGGTTTAAGGGGAAAGCGGGACACATTCTTTAACAATATATAAATACATTGGTAAATGTCTAGATTTGACTGGTTCTATGTCTTTAATTTAAAATCAGTATACGTGACAGTGATGAATTGGAGGGAAATAATTATGGGGAAATTCAGAATAGACAGAACTCAAAGAAGACGGTGATGCAGGAATCAATATAGATGGTGGTGCTAGTGAAGTATGTGAATGCTACACGAACAGTGAACAACAGGAACCGTCTAACAAGTAATAATAGGAAGAGCAGTAGGAATAGAGCTCCATGGATTTCTAACCGATTATTTAATTCAGAGGGCTCAAACCCGTCCTATTCAATGGTCATGACAAGCCACTCAGCGATAATGGACCCAGGTCAGCTCAGTGACTATCTGGGTCCGGAGTGTTAAACACACCAGATACAAATGGTAGGGCTATATATGAGAACTAGAATGCGACAATAGTAAATGTAATGATGCATTAGCTGAAAGATACAATGTATAAGATTCCGTGTCATACTATTTGGTACTTATGTAGTTGAATGCTTGCACTTGCTTAGTAAAGATATTAGATCACAACTGCGTTACAGTTAGTAAATTGACGGCGATTGAAACTTGTTGAACTTAATAACCACCGAAGAAAGATTAAAATGGCAGTTTATGTAAAAACTTGTAGAATTATGTGGAGAAACAGGAAGAATGGACTCGATATAGGCTTGGAGTATTATTATTATTATGAAGCGAACGAAATAACAACTTATATTAATCACTCTCGTTGGCACGAATGAAGGCGTAAATGTGGTCATTCATGTGGGAGGAAACCGGATTATCCGGAGAAAACCCACCTGTCTGATCTGGCGATCACCGTAATTGTTATTGATTGCTGATATTATAAATATACAGTATAGAAATAGAAATATAGAGAAACGACGAAAGAGAAATATTATATTGAGAGAAACGAAAGATAGTGTTGAGTTATTATTAATAGATAGAAAAAGAAGAAACCCTAGACAACATCAGCGAGTCTACGATAGAGTAGACTCTTGTTAGAGCTTAAGAAACATTGGTTTAAACATATGTATTCGTTCATTATGTACAGTACATATGTATTGTATAGCTATATAAACGAAAATGGATTTAAAAGGAAGCTTAAAGCTTATTGTGATTATCTCCATCAGTTAAGAAACATTGACTAAGATACGAGAAGAAGAAGAAGAGTTTGTGACAATGATTTTGTGACATCATGAACTCAGTTTCAAAGTTCAGATGAGCTATCAAAATCAATGACCCAGCCATCAATTTGAGGAGGGAGATTTAAAAAGATGAGAGAGTAGTGGCATGAACCGGCAGCAAATGTTCATATACATGTTTGTATAATCAACGTAATAATTGCCGCTCACATCACTCAAACGGCACGGCGCGTCGGGGATAGAATTTGACAATACAGTAAAACCCCTCTAAACCGGACTTCGTGGGGGTTCCGGATTAGAGGATTTTTTTTTATATTTAACACAAAAAAGATAACAAAACATAAATATACACTAGTGCGAAAGAAACATGTATTTTTGGAACATGTAGTCATGGACTGCACATCTAGTTTTGATAAATAATAATACATGTAGGAATAATTATTATAATACTTTAATTTCAAAATTACCACAATGTTAATAATATCATCTGAATACATGTACATGTATATCGTACATTTACACTGTTACTAAATGTTAAATTTTAATAAACACACCTTTACCGTGGGCTTTGGCAAAAGTCTCATACTCATTAATCAAGTTGACTTTGCCCTCTAAGGACAATTCTAACCTTCTACGTTCAGACGGATGTGTTGCCATACTTTGCCAGTCAGTATTAATCAAAATGAATGATTTTGTTTAGTGGAGAATGATGATGATGATTGAGCTTATTTACCCTCGCCTCCGGCGAACCATATGGACGAGCGTACTAAGAAGTTTAGTTAACACTTAACACTCATATATTATACACTAAGGTGATTAAGTTGTGTACGTTAATAATACGATTTGAATGCTCAGCCTTGCCATATATTAGGCTACACGCACCAAAATGTATAGGGTCAGTACAGGAGTCACTCTATACTGTCTCACATCTCATATTCGTAGATGTATGAATATGTTTGATGTATAATATTAGTTGCATGCTCAGCCCGGCCATAGATTAGGCTACAAGCACCAACATATATAGAGTCAGTACACGAGTCACGCTGTACTAACACGCATCTAAATTCTATAATGTGTGAATTAGATGGGTAATGTTATTTGATAACTCAGCCCGACCATAACGTAGGCTGCAAGCATCAAAATACATAGGGTCTGTTCAGGAGTCACTCTAAACTGTCCTCGTATCTCTTGCAATTTTATATCGTTTTTGTTCATGTTCTATGATCTCTATGTCTTCGCACGTGACGTGCGACCAATTCCAGACGCGAATTATTATGTTTCTCGCCGTTTATATGTCATTTTTTATTGTTCACACAGTCCCAAATCTCCAAACACGGACATCAGAAACAGTTTAACATTTTAATTTGAATTTTCGTTTGTAAGAATGTTTTTCATTGGTAGAAAAACTATCCGTTTTTGGACTTAGCTCGAACTGTTTACTGATTGGTTGATTTGAAGCCTAGCCCAGAGCAAATTTGTGACTGCAAGAATCTGTACACATGTTAATAATACAAACAAAAGTTAACGTTACTTCGAATATGAGATTATTTTAATATGATTTATTTCAAGTGTTAGTAACATATTGGACATAGGCTATACTGATAAATTGCAAACGCTTCGATATCACTGTATGAAAAGGCAGACACATTAATATCATATTGAACATTGAAAGTTTTTGAACATATAACAAACTGTTATATTTACATATAACAAAAGAGATATATAGAGATAATGCGGGCGATATGAAATACATAGGAATTAGCTGGCGATATAGCATTTACTTGCGGGTACTCTAATTATGAGATCCTTTTTTATAAGAATTGTTTCAATTACTAGTATAACATTGAATATAGAACAAACTGCGAATTCTCGAATTATGAGATCATCGTTAATAAGAATTATTTCAAATTTTAGTATGATATTGAACACTTCATAGTAAATGTGTAAATACAGTTTATACATGTACACTAGTAACAGTCAGCAGTTCTTGCTATCCTACCTTTAGTTTATGTCCTTTCCTATCTGTCTGACAGAAAACAGCTTGCATTTTTCACAGAAACAACAGATGCCGCCATTTCCTTGAGCTATATCCTTCCAAGTGGAGAATATTATTATGCACATGTTTCGGTGACCCTCTGACTTTTTAACACTATATAATAAAGTTTGTAACTCTAATTTAATTAAGTAGCTAAGACAATAAAATTAACATATTTACCATTGGCGTACCGGTAATCGACCGTCTAATGCTTTTTGGTGAATGCCTTCTAGTCAGTCTCTTTTACGGCAAGTGGACTAATATTACTAAGTAAAATGATAATTTCTGCATTTAATGCAATTATCTAATCTGATTTGTATAACAAATGTTCAATATAAAATACACTTTCACTCGCTTATGATTTCAACATGGTTCGAAAAAGAGAAATTTTGATTACAGTTAAGTTCCAAAAAGGTAATTAACATTGAGCATAGTAATAAGTGTTACTCGAAACGGAGGAATATAACACCAAACAAATTATGATTACTCTTCAATATGAGGTAAGTTGTGACATGGAGAGAAATGTCATTTAATGGGAAGAGTGGCACACTGTCTTGCTGTCGATTTTATTGACAAACCCATGGCTCTAACAACCTGAAATGCATGTGTCAGTGCACGTGGTGAATATAGACGCCAGGTGGATTTGAAAAAAATGGATGAAACTGAATTACCATAAATAGTAAATATCTTGGACAATAGTATTTTTGATGAAAACATGTTAAAAGCTGTAAGAGGAACACTATATTTGAATTGACCTGTAAAATGCGCGTTATGACATTGTCGCATAACCATCACGTGACCTTCCTGAGCAGACGATGAAATTTCTCATTTTGCAAAAACAAACACATATTTCTTTATATTTACCTCTGTTTAAGGGATTTTTAGGCTACACATAAATGGGATTAATGAAAACATCAACATTTGCATACTTTCAAATAAAATGGGTAAACTTATCTGCTGTATACGCAATTTGATAATTACTGAGTAATATGTGAACCCCATAAGCACCAAAGCAGTTGTTTTGATAGAAATGACGTTATCTGTGGTCCGAATGTAAACACAAATCACATGAATAAACAAGGGCCGAAAACAGGTGCCGGCCGATATCAGGGATGTTGCCGATACAGGTCACGTTTAGCATGGCAGAGACGTGCCCCTTGCACATACATCTGTCATGCCTTCTCTCTGTTTACAACAGTAAATCAGATGGGTCCAGTGACTGCACATGGGAAAGTCACACTGGGCCCATTTAGTAAACACTACAGAGACACAGCCCGTCAGCTCTGTTGTCTGATATTTGTGACAAACACAACAATTCTCCTCATTCAGAATATCACTCTCCGAATCACTTTCTGACTCGAGTACGAGCGAATACATGTAAGCCAGTGGGTCCTGCTACACAGTTTCTCTGTGTTACAGTTTTCATTTGTTTACTTGTTTTGTGTTGGTTTGTTCATCGTTTTCCACATATGTTTTGTTTGTCTTGATATTCACGAATTTTATGGATAGTGTCATTGTCTGTGATTGATGCTCCACTGGTTATTTTACTGAGGGTGTTTCATTCAGATTTCTCCATGTGTTCTTTTCTCTTCTTTGAATTAACCGTTGACTCTTTTTTGTTGAAGAATGAGGTTATGTCTGTTATTTCAGTATTTGAGATACTCTCACATGGTTCATCAACAGCAGCTGCAGTGAACGCCTTAGCTGGTGTGAGTTTTGTTTTATCAATGGCAGCTGAATCAAATGGGAATATGCCAGATCTTTTGAAAGATGACGTTTGTTGGATGTCGATAGTGTCTGTTCGTAAGCCTTTCATGTTAACTCAGCAACATTTTACCTATTGATAGTAGAGAAGGTGGTGACTTTATGTCATTCACTGTTGTATACACGTTGCAGATGCCCACAACAACCCACAGCAAGAGGCTATATATATTTATATGTGATTCGTATGTGCAGGGAGGACTACGTTGTTCAATTTGTCCATTAGATGGTAGGTATATTTATATGTAACCGATGCCCGTCAAACAACAACAGCACAGTATGTGCTTCAGGAAATGTGAAGTAATGGCAGGTGTTGACGGACCAGCGCTCACTACAAATGGAGGAGAGTTCTCTGTCTGGATGCCATTCTCATCTACATTGTAAACACACTGAGGTTTGTATTTCAAGTCAAATTTGGTTAAAACCTGGTCAAGTCTTTCAATGTAATTGTTTATATTACCCTGCTTTTGCTCTGTAATTGACAATAGCTCTTGGTCTTGTCAGTCACCATTAACTCTGGCCAGCGATCTATGAAGTTGTTGAACCAGTGCATGCTAAATAGATTGCCGCACTCTAGTGATATCCCTTACATAGCGTCCGCAGAATTCGTCCGCATTTTAGACGGCGCCTGTTTAGTGATCGAAGAACCTCGCCATCTCAACAAAAGATCTCCCAACAAAGCTAACGTATTGCAGCTGTTCAGGTGGATTGGTTGATCATATAGGTATCATTTGAGGTATAGCAATCGTCAGATCATTTGTAACCACATGCACATCTGTATTTTGCTCTTATAAACAGTAAGTACATGTCGACATCACCGCGAGGGGTTTGACATTAGTCTTGATTAGAGGAAGATCGAGGCTTGATAGAGAAAGAGCAGACCCACACGTACCCAAGTCAACTAGCAACATACATTCTATCTATTTACCGGTACAACGCAGTTTGATATCTGAATGCTGCCAACTGTTCTCACAAATGTTGCATGCAGGAAACTGGGTTAGTTTAAAATGAAGTATCCATATGATTATAGAACATTTGTTAGTCGGCAATCTGTCCGGGTAAGTTTCAGGGTCGCAATGCACCACCACTCCAACCAACTCGACCGTTAGCCCAGGGGATGACTCATGTTTAGCCAAAGCTTTCTCCAAACACTTGTCCTGAGAGAATGACCTAATTTCAGAACGATGATAATGGAGAACTTTCTAAGATCCCTGACTGTATGGTCAAGATGGAAATGGCTGTCAATAGCAGACGAGAGACTGGGATAGCCTGGGCAGGAGCTTCAGACAATGTTACTGGACGAGAGACTGGGATAGCCTGAGCAGGAGCTTCAGACAATGTTACAGTTGCGTTAGACCCTTTAACCAATGCCACCGACTTTAATAGTCTTCGGTGGGGTTTGGATTCTCTGGTTGGCACCCCCGCAGAGGCATATTGTGCGAAAGCATCTTGTTCTCCCCTAGCTGGACAGTGTGCAATACTCATAGTAAAACTCCTTTGCAGGTAACTCTGAGCATCGTCAACACCTTATAATGGATACGGCCAGCCAATGAGCATCGTCAACACCTTATAATTAATGGATACGGCCAGCCAATGAGTTCTGGAGGGACAACCGGAACTAACATTTGACTGTGATATTTTAGGGTCATCTCTGTGATGGAGCAGTGTCATCTCTGTGCTGGAGCAGGGTCATCTCTGTGATGGAGCAGGGTCATCTCTGTGCTGGAGCAGGGTCATCTCTGTGCTGGAGCAGGGTCATCTCTGTGATGGAGCAGGGTCATCTCTGTGCTGGAGCAGGGTCATCTCTGTGATGGAGCAGCCTCGCCTCTGTGATGGAGCAGCGTTGAGCATCGATCGTCATCTCTGCGATAGAGTATGGTCGCCTCTTGATAGAGCAGGGTCGCCTCTGTGATGGAGCAGAGTCGCCTCTGTGCTGGAGCAGGGTCGCCTCTGTTATGGAGCAGGGTCATCTCTGTGATGGAGCATGGTCATCTTTGTGATGGAGCAGGGTCATCTCTGTGATGGAGCAGGGTCGCCTCTGTGATAGAGCAGGGTTATCTCTGTGATGGAGCAGGGTCATCTCTGTGATGGAGCAGGGTCATCTCTGTGATGGAGCAGGGTCGCCTCTGTGATAGAGCAGGGTTATCTCTGTGATGGAGCAGGGTCGCCTCTGTGATGGAGCAGGGTTGCCTCTGTGATGGAGCTAGACCCGTGATCCACATGTATGCTAATGTTGCCTACATTCATGTAATCCATGGCTTTTTTTCAGTGTCACCGTGTGAGTATCTGCAGTACATTACCAGAGTGTGACATTACCAGTGTGTGACATCGACACCGTGTGACCGTGTACAATGTCTGATCTAGATGAAGATGCAGCTTTCAGGGAGTTGCCATATTACAAGTCTATATTAAAGTCTTTCTTCAGAAAACAGATTGGAACATTGGTATGTTGTTTATTTTGGATGACTTGTTGTTTGTAACAGTATCATGATCTGATTTTGTTCAGTTGCCTTGTAAGTACCTAGAAAGTCTTGTGATGATGATTTCCGGTAAAATCTACGTTGTATTATAGATGTCAATATTAGGAAATTGCTTGTATCTCAAACATCTGTCAGACTGTGTGTTAGAAGAGATTCCTGTCAGGCTGTGTGTTAGAAGCCATTCCTGTCAGACTGTGTGTTAGAAGAGATTCCTGTCAGGCTGTGTGTTAGAAGCCATTCCTGTCAGACTGTGTGTTAGAAGAGATTCCTGTCAGGCTGTGTGTTAGAAGCCATTCCTGTCAGACTGTGTGTTAGAAGAGATTCCTGTCAGGCTGTGTGTTAGAAGCCATTCCTGTCAGACTGTGTGTTAGAAGAGATTCCTGTCAGGCTGTGTGTTAGAAGCCATTCCTGTCAGGCTGTGTGTTAGAAGCCATTCCTGTCAGGCTGTGTGTTAGAAGAGATTCCTGTCAGGCTGTGTGTTGGAAGCCATTCCTGTCAGGCTGTGTGTTAGAAGCCATTCCTGTCAGGCTGTGTGTTAGAAGCCATTCCTGTCAGGCTGTGTTAGAAGAGATTCCTGTTGAGCTGTGTGTTAGGAGCCATTCCTGTTGAGCTGTGTGTTAGAAGCCATTCCTGTCAGGCTGTGTGTTAGAAGAGATTCCTGTCAGGCTGTGTGTTAGAAGAGATTCCTGTTGAGCTGTGTGTTAGAAGAGATTCCTGTTGAGCTGTGTGTTAGAAAAGATTCCTGTCAGGCTCACAGGGATTCGGCACGTTTGGGGGTACTAGTATATATATTTAAGTACAGGGATTCTACTCTGTGGGATGTCAGATTTCGCATCGATCAGTAAAATGGCCATATCTGAAACAATTTTGTACAAAGCTGTCCAAATATAACGCCTATCCCGAGTCTTTATATTGTTCTTCAAATAAAACACAACTTTAAGCTGCATGCATGTATACTTTGCAAACAATTGCCACATACATTGGCCATAGCAGGTCACATTTCCATACTAGGACACGGGTTCTGTCAGCAACAAAAAAAATCTTCGACGGGAGAGTTTTAACTGTGAATAACATTATCAATAAAATGTGTTTCCACTAACCTGTATGTTTATTCGGCAAAAATGTATGTCAAAAAGAGATTTCGTAGCATTTTCAATTTGTTTTGAAAAATTCAAAAGCGGCGCAATTCGCGTTGAAACGAGCGTTCTGATTGGATTATGATTGTTCTTCATATATAAAAAAGCATCTTGTTACATTCTAATAATCCAATCAGAACGCTCGTTTTAACGCTGGTTTCAACGCGAATTGCGGTAATTTTTCTATCATAAAAATGAAAAATGCAAATATTGTTATAATATTTACTAAGCCCCATATATGATAACACTGATTAATACAGTCAAACCTGCCCAAGAGAATACCTCAATAAAGATACCACCTGTCTTAAGAGGCCAAATTAGGTGTGTATTGAGATCATAACTAGCTAAAATTGTGGAAGTCATGATAGCGCGTTCACTTCAGGTACTAACGGCCCGGAGTGTTTGCGCCCAGTTGTAGCCTTTATGAGTGTGTCCTTATGCAAGGCATTTAAATTACACATTGCCTTTTCTCTCCCTCATGGCGATGGATTCCATCAGGAATGAGTTCTCGAGAGGGATTAATATACGGTAAGTTGTAAGAACTTGTTTCGCAATTGAGCTAAAATAAATTTGTATAAACTAAAATTCCATAAAACATCTCAACTTCAAATTGTTCTCAACTCAAGATTCTCAAAGTTAATAACTCCTTACACGCCTTCATTGAGATATTGTTTCTTACTGGTCTCGATCCTATTCAGCAAGTCTGACTGGCATTCCACTGACAGCACAGACCCGAAACTGTAGAGTTTTTCTCCTTTAGTGTTAACCAGGTTCAACTGCTGGCCATAATCCATACAGCTTCGCAACGGTCTACCAGGTGCCTCAATTCAACAATCCTCCGGCCAGATTGCCACGATTCCTTACTGTCCGGATTTATAGTACAGTCCGAATTACTTATTAGTTATTACCGGCTCAATATTAAACTCGTTTATAACGGAAGTATCATCCATCATTTGGCCTTTATGCCGTGCAGTCAAGCCAAACGATGACTGTACTGCCTGCCTGTCGCTTTTAGCAGATGAAAACCCCTTTTTTATGGTTAAACGGCATGTTAAATCAAACGGTGTGTTTGCATGTTATTTTGTTGTGATTTGACAGGCGGTGTGGGCGTAAAATGTACACTTAATAATTGTTACCTGGAACGTCTTTAAAGTACGATATTTATGATATTGTTCTCAAAAATGCCGCCCCCACAGTAAATCCAGTTTGTGACATCCCGTGCTCACTTCCCCCGGCTGAAAATACTCTGGCAGTGAAGGTCCCATGCCATATCCCTATAAGTAATGATATCCCAGTCACATCTGCCCTTCCAAATTCACCAAATACTGTTGAAACTGACGAAACAGAACTCAAATCCATGGCTACTAGTGATAGTGCGAGTCAGCCAACCGAGTCACACAGTATGGGGACGTGCACGAAACTCACGTGCAGTCTCAAGGTCAGAAAAACGTTTCACATTCCGTACAGGAGACAAAGTATAATTACAACACAAAGCAAGTCATCTCGTCTTGTACCCGTGTACTCCGGTGAATCAAGACAAACAAGCGGAACGTGAGCAATTGACAGGTGCGAAAATAGGACAATAGGTCAACACTGAGAAGTGTTGCTGCATTGTGCATTACTGAACAAAACGGACATATAATATATAATAAAATATTGTCTCCGAAAATAAAAGATATATTTAACAATCATGACATTGTGTTTTTTACGGAAACTTGGGCAAATCAATTTTCCGATTTATCTCTTGAATGTTTCGGGCATTTTCATCTAAACTGTAACTTGTTGGTTAATACAAACAAGATGGAAGCAAATTTAACACAGCCATTTAAGCAGGGATTCTAGTTAAACTTGAAACATATACTCCGTTTATTAAGCTAAATTTATGTTCGTTTGATTACTTTGATTACTGATCAGTTTGTCATTAGGTACAGACGGATCTGTAGTCCAGTGGTAACACGCCGGAATGGTAATCCAGGTATCGCAGGATCGATCCCCCGTCTGACCCTAATAAAATTAACAACCTTTCAGATGTGATGTTAAACCGAAGTCTCGTGTAGGTGCTTTACACTGTGCACGTAAAAGAACCAGAGGAGACTCTGTAATGGGTCTCTGTCTGTATCATTGCACTATCCTCCAACAATCTAAAATGACTAATATCTTCAGGAGGCATCGCTCATATGGGCAACCGGTAGCGACGATAAATAAACGTAAAACACACATGGCCTCATGGTGTCTCATCAATTACAGGCGATGGCATTACATACTGGGGATGAGGACCCAGGCTCATCATGGCCTCATGGTGTCTCATCAATTACAGGCGATGGCATTACATACTGGGGATGAGGACCCAGGCTCATCATGGCCTCATGGTGTCTCATCAATTACAGGCGATGGCATTACATACTGGGGATAAGGACCCAGGCTCATCATGGCCTCATGGTGTCTCATCAATTACAGGCGATGGCATTACATACTGGGGATAAGGACCCAGGCTCATCATGGCCTCATGGTGTCTCATCAATTACAGGCGATGGCATTACATACTGGGGATGAGGACCCAGGCTCATCATGGCCTCATGGTGTCTCATCAATTACAGGAGATGGCATTACAAACTGGGGACAAATCCATTGTAGTCATTTATAACCATTATGTTTTATTGTTTCATCAGTTAGAAGAGATGGCTGTTCAGACTGGGGAGGAATCAGTTGTTGTCATGGTCAATGCCAGCACTGGCACTGTTTGCAGTTTGGGATCCAGTAATGCAAAGCAGTTTGTGGAAGCACATACAGACATCAAAACACAGTTCCTCTCATACTGTCTCTATGGTATGTAGAACACGTCTACATATTATTCACCATGATTTACTATGATTGTAGACTGTTTTATAGTAAAATGATGGTGACATATGTTACATTGATAGTAACCTGACTAATCTGGATTCACTTATATCCCGCTGTAGACCATTGTGTCACTTATATCCTGATGTAGGCCATTGCATCACTTATATCCTGATGTAGGCCATTGTGTTACTTATATCCTGCTGGAGGCCATTGTGTTACTTATATCCTGCTGTAGGCCATAGTGTCACTTATATCCTGCTGTAGGCCATTGTGTTACTTATATCCTGATGTAGGCCATTGTGTTACTTATATCCTGATGTAGGCCATTGTGTTACTTATATCCTGCTGTAGGCCATTGTGTTACTTATATCCTGATGTAGGCCATTGTGTTACTTATATCCTGCTGTAGGCCATTGTGTTACTTATATCCTGCTGTAGGCCATTGTGTTACTTATATCCTGCTGTAGGCCATTGTGTTACTTATATCCTGCTGTAGGCCATTGTGTTACTTATATCCTGCTGTAGGCCATTGTGTTACTTATATCCTGATGTAGGCCATTGTGTTACTTATATCCTGCTGTAGGCCATTGTGTTACTTATATCCTGATGTAGGCCATTGCATCACTTATATCCTGCTGTAGGCCATTGTGTTACTTATATCCTGATGTAGGCCATTGTGTTACTTATATCCTGCTGTAGGCCAGTGTGTTACTTATATCCTGATGTAGGCCATTGCATCACTTATATCCTGATGTAGGCCATTATGTTACTTATATCCTGCTGTAGGCCATTGTGTCACTTATATCCTGATGTAGGCCATTGTGCCACTTATATCCTGATGTAGGCCATTGTGCCACTTATATCCTGCTGGAGGCCATTGTGTTACTTATATCCTGCTGTAGGCCATTGTGCCACTTATATCCTGCTGTAGGCCATTGTGTTACTTATATCCTGCTGTAGGCCATTGTGTTACTTATATCCTGCTGTAGGCCATTGTGTTACTTATATCCTGCTGTAGGCCATTGTGTTACTTATAACCTGATGTAGGCCATTGTGTTACTTATATCCTGCTGTAGGCCAGTGTGTTACTTATATCCTGATGTAGGCCATTGCATCACTTATATCCTGATGTAGGCCATTGTGTTACTTATATCCTGATGTAGGCCATTGTGTTACTTATATCCTGCTGTAGGCCAGTGTGTTACTTATATCCTGATGTAGGCCATTGCATCACTTATATCCTGATGTAGGCCATTATGTTACTTATATCCTGCTGTAGGCCATTGTGTCACTTATATCCTGATGTAGGCCATTGTGTCACTTATATCCTGATGTAGGCCATTGTGTCACTTATATCCTGCTGGAGGCCATTGTGTTACTTATATCCTGATATCCTGCTGTAGGCCATAGTGTCACTTATATCCTGCTGTAGGCCATTGTGTTACTTATATCCTGATGTAGGCCATTGTGTTACTTATATCCTGATGTAGGCCATTGTGTTACTTATATCCTGCTGTAGGCCATTGTGTTACTTATATCCTGCTGTAGGCCATTGTGTTACTTATATCCTGCTGTAGGCCATTGTGTTACTTATATCCTGATGTAGGCCATTGTGTTACTTATATCCTGCTGTAGGCCATTGTGTTACTTATATCCTGATGTAGGCCATTGTATCACTTATATCCTGATGTAGGCCATTGTGTTACTTATATCCTGATGTAGGCCATTGTGTCACTTATATCCTGATGTAGGCCATTGTGTTACTTATATCCTGATGTAGGCCATTGTGTCACTTATATCCTGCTGTAGGCCATTGTGTTACTTATATCCTGCTGTAGGCCATTGTGTCACTTATATCCTGCTGTAGGCCATTGTGTTACTTATATCCTGCTGTAGGCCATTGTGTCACTTATATCCTGCTGTAGGCCATTGTGTTACTTATATCCTGCTGTAGGCCATTGTGTTACTTATATCCTGATGTAGGCCATTGCATCACTTATATCCTGATGTAGGCCATTGTGTTACTTATATCCTGATGTAGGCCATTGTGTTACTTATATCCTGATGTAGGCCATTGCATCACTTATATCCTGATGTAGGCCATTGTGTTACTTATATCCTGCTGTAGGCCATTGTGTTACTTATATCCTGCTGTAGGCCATTGTGTCACTTATATCCTGCTGTAGGCCATTGTGTTACTTATATCCTGCTGTAGGCCATTGTGTTACTTATATCCTGCTGTAGGCCATTGTGTTACTTATATCCTGCTGTAGGCCATTGTGTTACTTATATCCTGCTGTAGGCCATTGTGTTACTTATATCCTGGTGTAGGCCATTGTGTTACTTATATCCTGATGTAGGCCATTGCATCACTTATATCCTGATGTAGGCCATTGCATCACTTATATACTGATGTAGGCCATTGCATCACTTATATCCTGATGTAGGCCATTGTGTTACTTATATCCTGATGTAGGCCATTGCATCACTTATATCCTGATGTAGGCCATTGCATCACTTATATCCTGATGTAGGCCATTGCATCACTTATATCCTGATGTAGGCCATTGTGTTACTTATATCCTGATGTAGGCCATTGCATCACTTATATCCTAATGTAGGCCATTGTGTTACTTATATCCTGATGTAGGCCAGTGTGTTACTTATATCCTGATGTAGGCCATTGTGTTACTTATATCCTGCTGTAGGCCATTGTGTTACTTATATCCTGATGTAGGCCATTGTGTTACTTATATCCTGATGTAGGCCATTGTGTTACTTATATCCTGATGTAGGCCATTGTGTCACTTATATCCTGATGTAGGCCATTGTGTCACTTATATCCTGCTGTAGGCCATTGTGTTACTTATATCCTGCTGTAGGCCATTGTGCCACTTATATCCTGCTGGAGGCCATTGTGTTACTTATATCCTGCTGTAGGCCATAGTGTCACTTATATCCTGCTGTAGGCCATTGTGTTACTTATATCCTGCTGTAGGCCATTGTGTTACTTATATCCTGATGTAGGCCATTGCATCACTTATATCCTGATGTAGGCCATTGTGTTACTTATATCCTGATGTAGGCCATTGTGTTACTTATATCCTGATGTAGGCCATTGCATCACTTATATCCTGATGTAGGCCATTGCATCACTTATATCCTGCTGTAGGCCATTGTGTTACTTATATCCTGCTGTAGGCCATTGTGTTACTTATATCCTGCTGTAGGCCATTGCATCACTTATATCCTGATGTAGGCCATTGCATCACTTATATCCTGATGTAGGCCATTGCATCACTTATATACTGATGTAGGCCATTGCATCACTTATATCCTGATGTAGGCCATTGCATCACTTATATCCTGCTGTAGGCCATTGCATCACTTATATCCTGATGTAGGCCATTGTGTTACTTATATCCTGATGTAGGCCATTGTGTTACTTATATCCTGATGTAGGCCATTGTGTTACTTATATCCTGATGTAGGCCATTGTGTTACTTATATCCTGCTGTAGGCCATTGCATCACTTATATCCTGCTGTAGGCCATTGTGTTACTTATATCCTGCTGTAGGCCATTGTGTCACTTATATCCTGCTGTAGGCCATTGCATAACTTATAGCCTGCTGTAGGCCATTGCATCACTTATATCCTGATGTAGGCCATTGCATCACTTATATCCTGATGTAGGCCATTGTGTTACTTATATCCTGCTGGAGGCCATTGTGTTACTTATATCCTGATATCCTGCTGTAGGCCATAGTGTCACTTATATCCTGCTGTAGGCCATTGTGTTACTTATATCCTGATGTAGGCCATTGTGTTACTTATATCCTGATGTAGGCCATTGTGTTACTTATATCCTGCTGTAGGCCATTGTGTTACTTATATCCTGATGTAGGCCATTGTGTTACTTATATCCTGATGTAGGCCATTGTGTTACTTATATCCTGCTGTAGGCCATTGTGTTACTTATATCCTGATGTAGGCCATTGCATCACTTATATCCTGATGTAGGCCATTGCATCACTTATATCCTGATGTAGGCCATTGCATCACTTATATCCTGATGTAGGCCATTGTGTTACTTATATCCTGATGTAGGCCATTGCATCACTTATATCCTGCTGTAGGCCATTGCATCACTTATATCCTGATGTAGGCCATTGTGTTACTTATATCCTGATGTAGGCCATTGCATCACTTATATCCTGATGTAGGCCATTGTGTTACTTATATCCTGATGTAGGCCATTGTGTTACTTATATCCTGATGTAGGCCATTGTGTTACTTATATCCTGCTGTAGGCCATTGTGTTACTTATATCCTGATGTAGGCCATTGTGTTACTTATATCCTGATGTAGGCCATTGTGTCACTTATATCCTGATGTAGGCCATTGTGTTACTTATATCCTGATGTAGGCCATTGTGTTACTTATATCCTGCTGTAGGCCATTGTGTCACTTATATCCTGCTGTAGGCCATTGTGTTACTTATATCCTGCTGTAGGCCATTGTGTTACTTATATCCTGCTGTAGGCCATTGCATAACTTATATCCTGATGTAGGCCATTGTGTTACTTATATCCTGCTGTAGGCCATTGTGTTACTTATATCCTGATTCCTGCTGTAGGCCATTGTGTCACTTATATCCTGCTGTAGGCCATTGTGTTACTTATATCCTGATGTAGGCCATTGTGTTACTTATATCCTGATGTAGGCCATTGTGTTACTTATATCCTGCTGTAGGCCATTGTGTTACTTATATCCTGATGTAGGCCATTGTGTTACTTATATCCTGATGTAGGCCATTGTGTTACTTATATCCTGCTGTAGGCCATTGTGTTACTTATATCCTGCTGTAGGCCATTGTGTTACTTATATCCTGCTGTAGGCCATTGTGTTACTTATATCCTGCTGTAGGCCATTGTGTTACTTATATCCTGCTGTAGGCCATTGTGTTACTTATATCCTGCTGTAGGCCATTGTGTTACTTATATCCTGCTGTAGGCCATTGTGTTACTTATATCCTGATGTAGGCCATTGTGTTACTTATATCCTGCTGTAGGCCATTGTGTTACTTATATCCTGATGTAGGCCATTGCATCACTTATATCCTGATGTAGGCCATTGTGTTACTTATATCCTGATGTAGGCCATTGTGTCACTTATATCCTGATGTAGGCCATTGTGTCACTTATATCCTGATGTAGGCCATTGTGTTACTTATATCCTGCTGTAGGCCATTGTGTTACTTATATCCTGCTGTAGGCCATTGTGTCACTTATATCCTGCTGTAGGCCATTGTGTTACTTATATCCTGATGTAGGCCATTGTGTTACTTATATCCTGTTGTAGGCCATTGTGTTACTTATATCCTGATGTAGGCCATTGTGTTACTTATATCCTGCTGTAGGCCATTGTGTTACTTATATCCTGCTGTAGGCCATTGTGTTACTTATATCCTGCTGTAGGCCATTGTGTTACTTATATCCTGCTGTAGGCCATTGTGTCACTTATATCCTGCTGTAGGCCATTGTGTCACTTATATCCTGCTGTAGGCCATTGTGTTACTTATATCCTGCTGTAGGCCATTGTGTCACTTATATCCTGCTGTAGGCCATTGTGTTACTTATATCCTGATGTAGGCCATTGCATCACTTATATCCTGATGTAGGCCATTGTGTTACTTATATCCTGATGTAGGCCATTGTGTTACTTATATCCTGATGTAGGCCATTGTGTCACTTATATCCTGATGTAGGCCATTGCATCACTTATATCCTGCTGTAGGCCATTGTGTTACTTATATCCTGCTGTAGGCCATTGTGTTACTTATATCCTGCTGTAGGCCATTGTGTTACTTATATCCTGCTGTAGGCCATTGTGTTACTTATATCCTGCTGTAGGCCATTGTGTTACTTATATCCTGCTGTAGGCCATTGTGTTACTTATATCCTGATGTAGGCCATTGTGTTACTTATATCCTGATGTAGGCCATTGTGTTACTTATATCCTGCTGTAGGCCATTGTGTTACTTATATCCTGATGTAGGCCATTGTATCACTTATATCCTGATGTAGGCCATTGTGTTACTTATATCCTGATGTAGGCCATTGTGTTACTTATATCCTGCTGTAGGCCATTGTGTTACTTATATCCTGATGTAGGCCATTGTGTCACTTATATCCTGATGTAGGCCATTGTGTTACTTATATCCTGCTGTAGGCCATTGTGTTACTTATATCCTGCTGTAGGCCATTGTGTTACTTATATCCTGCTGTAGGCCATTGTGTTACTTATATCCTGCTGTAGGCCATTGTGTTACTTATATCCTGCTGTAGGCCATTGTGTTACTTATATCCTGATGTAGGCCATTGTGTTACTTATATCCTGATGTAGGCCATTGTGTTACTTATATCCTGATGTAGGCCATTGTGTCACTTATATCCTGCTGTAGGCCATTGTGTTACTTATATCCTGCTGTAGGCCATTGTGTTACTTATATCCTGCTGTAGGCCATTGTGTTACTTATATCCTGCTGTAGGCCATTGTGTTACTTATATCCTGCTGTAGGCCATTGTGTTACTTATATCCTGATGTAGGCCATTGCATCACTTATATCCTGATGTAGGCCATTGTGTTACTTATATCCTGATGTAGGCCATTGCATCACTTATATCCTGCTGTAGGCCATTGTGTTACTTATATCCTGCTGTAGGCCATTGTGTTACTTATATCCTGCTGTAGGCCATTGTGTTACTTATATCCTGATGTAGGCCATTGTGTCACTTATATCCTGCTGTAGGCCATTGTGTTACTTATATCCTGATGTAGGCCATTGTGTCACTTATATCCTGCTGTAGGCCATTGTGTTACTTATATCCTGCTGTAGGCCATTGTGTTACTTATATCCTGCTGTAGGCCATTGTGTTACTTATATCCTGCTGTAGGCCATTGTGTTACTTATATCCTGCTGTAGGCCATTGTGTTACTTATATCCTGCTGTAGGCCATTGTGTTACTTATATCCTGCTGTAGGCCATTGTGTTACTTATATCCTGATGTAGGCCATTGCATCACTTATATCCTGATGTAGGCCATTGCATTACTTATATCCTGATGTAGGCCATTGTGTTACTTATATCCTGATGTAGGCCATTGCATTACTTATATCCTGCTGTAGGCCATTGCATCACTTATATCCTGATGTAGGCCATTGCATCACTTATATCCTGATGTAGGCCATTGTGTTACTTATATCCTGCTGTAGGCCATTGTGTTACTTATATCCTGCTGTAGGCCATAGTGTCACTTATATCCTGCTGTAGGCCATTGTGTTACTTATATCCTGATGTAGGCCATTGTGTTACTTATATCCTGATGTAGGCCATTGTGTTACTTATATCCTGCTGTAGGCCATTGTGTTACTTATATCCTGATGTAGGCCATTGTGTTACTTATATCCTGCTGTAGGCCATTGTGTTACTTATATCCTGATGTAGGCCATTGCATCACTTATATCCTGATGTAGGCCATTGTGTTACTTATATCCTGCTGTAGGCCATTGTGTTACTTATATCCTGATGCTGTAGGCCATTGTGTCACTTATATCCTGCTGTAGGCCATTGTGTTACTTATATCCTGATGTAGGCCATTGTGTTACTTATATCCTGATGTAGGCCATTGTGTTACTTATATCCTGCTGTAGGCCATTGTGTTACTTATATCCTGATGTAGGCCATTGCATCACTTATATCCTGATGTAGGCCATTGTGTTACTTATATCCTGATGTAGGCCATTGTGTTACTTATATCCTGCTGTAGGCCATTGTGTTACTTATATCCTGATGTAGGCCATTGCATTACTTATATCCTGCTGTAGGCCATTGTGTTACTTATATCCTGATGTAGGCCATTGTGTTACTTATATCCTGCTGTAGGCCATTGTGTTACTTATATCCTGATGTAGGCCATTGCATCACTTATATCCTGATGTAGGCCATTGTGTTACTTATATCCTGATGTAGGCCATTGTGTTACTTATATCCTGATGTAGGCCATTGTGTTACTTATATCCTGCTGTAGGCCATTGTGTTACTTATATCCTGATGTAGGCCATTGTGTTACTTATATCCTGCTGTAGGCCATTGTGTTACTTATATCCTGATGTAGGCCATTGTGTTACTTATATCCTGATGTAGGCCATTGTGTTACTTATATCCTGCTGTAGGCCATTGTGTTACTTATATCCTGCTGTAGGCCATTGTGTTACTTATATCCTGCTGTAGGCCATTGTGTTACTTATATCCTGCTGTAGGCCATTGTGTTACTTATATCCTGCTGTAGGCCATTGTGTTACTTATATCCTGCTGTAGGCCATTGTGTTACTTATATCCTGATGTAGGCCATTGCATCACTTATATCCTGATGTAGGCCATTGTGTTACTTATATCCTGATGTAGGCCATTGTGTTACTTATATCCTGCTGTAGGCCATAGTGTCACTTATATCCTGCTGTAGGCCATAGTGTCACTTATATCCTGATGTAGGCCATTGTGTTACTTATATCCTGCTGTAGGCCATTGTGTTACTTATATCCTGATGTAGGCCATTGCATCACTTATATCCTGATGTAGGCCATTGTGTTACTTATATCCTGATGTAGGCCATTGCATTACTTATATCCTGATGTAGGCCATTGTGTTACTTATATCCTGCTGTAGGCCATTGTGTTACTTATATCCTGCTGTAGGCCATTGTGTTACTTATATCCTGATGTAGGCCATTGTGTTACTTATATCCTGATGTAGGCCATTGTGTCACTTATATCCTGATGTAGGCCATTGCATCACTTATATCCTGCTGTAGGCCATTGTGTTACTTATATC
>CM026401.1:26520996-26553025 GCA_014843695.1 Archivesica marissinica
CTTATATCCTGCTGTAGGCCATTGTGTTACTTATATCCTGCTGTAGGCCATTGTGTTACTTATATCCTGATGTAGGCCATTGTGTTACTTATATCCTGATGTAGGCCATTGTGTTACTTATATCCTGCTGTAGGCCATTGTGTTACTTATATCCTGATGTAGGCCATTGTGTTACTTATATCCTGCTGTAGGCCATTGTGTTACTTATATCCTGATGTAGGCCATTGTGTCACTTATATCCTGATGTAGGCCATTGTGTTACTTATATCCTGATGTAGGCCATTGTGTACTTATATCCTGATATCCTGCTGTAGGCCATTGTGTCACTTATATCCTGCTGTAGGCCATTGTGTTACTTATATCCTGATGTAGGCCATTGTGTTACTTATATCCTGATGTAGGCCATTGTGTTACTTATATCCTGATGTAGGCCATTGTGTTACTTATATCCTGCTGTAGGCCATTGTGTTACTTATATCCTGCTGTAGGCCATTGTGTTACTTATATCCTGATGTAGGCCATTGTGTTACTTATATCCTGCTGTAGGCCATTGTGTTACTTATATCCTGCTGTAGGCCATTGTGTTACTTATATCCTGCTGTAGGCCATTGTGTTACTTATATCCTGCTGTAGGCCATTGTGTTACTTATATCCTGCTGTAGGCCATTGTGTTACTTATATCCTGCTGTAGGCCATTGTGTTACTTATATCCTGCTGTAGGCCATTGTGTTACTTATATCCTGATGTAGGCCATTGCATCACTTATATCCTGATGTAGGCCATTGCATCACTTATATCCTGATGTAGGCCATTGTGTTACTTATATCCTGATGTAGGCCATTGCATCACTTATATCCTGATGTAGGCCATTGCATCACTTATATCCTGATGTAGGCCATTGTGTTACTTATATCCTGATGTAGGCCATTGTGTTACTTATATCCTGATGTAGGCCATTGTGTTACTTATATCCTGCTGTAGGCCATTGCATAACTTATATCCTGCTGTAGGCCATTGCATCACTTATATCCTGATGTAGGCCATTGCATCACTTATATCCTGATGTAGGCCATTGTGTTACTTATATCCTGCTGGAGGCCATTGTGTTACTTATATCCTGCTGTAGGCCATAGTGTCACTTATATCCTGCTGTAGGCCATTGTGTTACTTATATCCTGATGTAGGCCATTGTGTTACTTATATCCTGATGTAGGCCATTGTGTTACTTATATCCTGCTGTAGGCCATTGTGTTACTTATATCCTGATGTAGGCCATTGTGTTACTTATATCCTGATGTAGGCCATTGCATCACTTATATCCTGATGTAGGCCATTGTGTTACTTATATCCTGCTGTAGGCCATTGTGTTACTTATATCCTGATATCCTGCTGTAGGCCATTGTGTCACTTATATCCTGCTGTAGGCCATTGTGTTACTTATATCCTGATGTAGGCCATTGTGTTACTTATATCCTGATGTAGGCCATTGTGTTACTTATATCCTGATGTAGGCCATTGCATCACTTATATCCTGATGTAGGCCATTGCATCACTTATATCCTGATGTAGGCCATTGCATCACTTATATCCTGATGTAGGCCATTGTGTTACTTATATCCTGATGTAGGCCATTGCATCACTTATATCCTGATGTAGGCCATTGTGTTACTTATATCCTGATGTAGGCCATTGTGTTACTTATATCCTGATGTAGGCCATTGTGTTACTTATATCCTGCTGTAGGCCATTGTGTTACTTATATCCTGATGTAGGCCATTGTGTTACTTATATCCTGCTGTAGGCCATTGTGTTACTTATATCCTGATGTAGGCCATTGCATCACTTATATCCTGATGTAGGCCATTGTGTTACTTATATCCTGCTGTAGGCCATTGTGTTACTTATATCCTGCTGTAGGCCATTGTGTCACTTATATCCTGCTGTAGGCCATTGTGTTACTTATATCCTGATGTAGGCCATTGTGTCACTTATATCCTGATGTAGGCCATTGTGTTACTTATATCCTGATGTAGGCCATTGTGTTACTTATATCCTGCTGTAGGCCATTGTGTTACTTATATCCTGCTGTAGGCCATTGTGTTACTTATATCCTGCTGTAGGCCATTGTGTTACTTATATCCTGCTGTAGGCCATTGTGTTACTTATATCCTGCTGTAGGCCATTGTGTTACTTATATCCTGCTGTAGGCCATTGTGTTACTTATATCCTGCTGTAGGCCATTGTGTTACTTATATCCTGATGTAGGCCATTGCATCACTTATATACTGATGTAGGCCATTGCATCACTTATATCCTGATGTAGGCCATTGTGTTACTTATATCCTGATGTAGGCCATTGCATCACTTATATCCTGATGTAGGCCATTGCATCACTTATATCCTGATGTAGGCCATTGTGTTACTTATATCCTGATGTAGGCCAGTGTGTTACTTATATCATGATGTAGGCCATTGTGTTACTTATATCCTGCTGTAGGCCATTGCATAACTTATAGCCTGCTGTAGGCCATTGCATCACTTATATCCTGATGCAGGCCATTGCATCACTTATATCCTGATGTAGGCCATTGTGTTACTTATATCCTGCTGGAGGCCATTGTGTTACTTATATCCTGCTGTAGGCCATAGTGTCACTTATATCCTGCTGTAGGCCATTGTGTTACTTATATCCTGATGTAGGCCATTGTGTTACTTATATCCTGATGTAGGCCATTGTGTTACTTATATCCTGCTGTAGGCCATTGTGTTACTTATATCCTGATGTAGGCCATTGTGTTACTTATATCCTGCTGTAGGCCATTGTGTTACTTATATCCTGATGTAGGCCATTGCATCACTTATATCCTGATGTAGGCCATTGTGTTACTTATATCCTGCTGTAGGCCATTGTGTTACTTATATCCTGATATCCTGCTGTAGGCCATAGTGTCACTTATATCCTGCTGTAGGCCATTGTGTTACTTATATCCTGATGTAGGCCATTGTGTTACTTATATCCTGCTGTAGGCCATTGTGTTACTTATATCCTGATGTAGGCCATTGTGTTACTTATATCCTGCTGTAGGCCATTGTGTACTTATATCCTGATGTAGGCCATTGCATCACTTATATCCTGATGTAGGCCATTGTGTTACTTATATCCTGCTGTAGGCCATTGTGTTACTTATATCCTGATATCCTGCTGTAGGCCATTGTGTCACTTATATCCTGCTGTAGGCCATTGTGTTACTTATATCCTGCTGTAGGCCATTGTGTTACTTATATCCTGCTGTAGGCCATTGTGTTACTTATATCCTGATGTAGGCCATTGTGTTACTTATATCCTGATGTAGGCCATTGTGTTACTTATATCCTGATGTAGGCCATTGTGTTACTTATATCCTGATGTAGGCCATTGTGTCACTTATATCCTGATGTAGGCCATTGCATCACTTATATCCTGATGTAGGCCATTGTGTTACTTATATCCTGATGTAGGCCATTGTGTTACTTATATCCTGATGTAGGCCATTGTGTTACTTATATCCTGCTGTAGGCCATTGTGTTACTTATATCCTGCTGTAGGCCATTGTGTCACTTATATCCTGATGTAGGCCATTGCATCACTTATATCCTGATGTAGGCCATTGTGTTACTTATATCCTGCTGTAGGCCATTGTGTTACTTATATCCTGATATCCTGCTGTAGGCCATTGTGTTACTTATATCCTGCTGTAGGCCATGTGTTACTTATATCCTGATGTAGGCCATTGTGTTACTTATATCCTGATGTAGGCCATTGTGTTACTTATATCCTGCTGTAGGCCATTGTGTTACTTATATCCTGATGTAGGCCATTGTGTCACTTATATCCTGATGTAGGCCATTGTGTTACTTATATCCTGCTGTAGGCCATTGTGTTACTTATATCCTGCTGTAGGCCATTGTGTTACTTATATCCTGCTGTAGGCCATTGTGTTACTTATATCCTGCTGTAGGCCATTGTGTTACTTATATCCTGATGTAGGCCATTGCATCACTTATATCCTGATGTAGGCCATTGTGTTACTTATATCCTGCTGTAGGCCATTGTGTTACTTATATCCTGCTGTAGGCCATTGTGTCACTTATATCCTGCTGTAGGCCATTGTGTTACTTATATCCTGCTGTAGGCCATTGTGTTACTTATATCCTGATGTAGGCCATTGTGTTACTTATATCCTGATGTAGGCCATTGTGTTACTTATATCCTGATGTAGGCCATTGTGTTACTTATATCCTGCTGTAGGCCATTGTGTTACTTATATCCTGATGTAGGCCATTGTGTTACTTATATCCTGCTGTAGGCCATTGTGTCACTTATATCCTGATGTAGGCCATTGCATCACTTATATCCTGATGTAGGCCATTGTGTCACTTATATCCTGATGTAGGCCATTGTGTTACTTATATCCTGATGTAGGCCATTGCATTACTTATATCCTGCTGTAGGCCATTGTGTTACTTATATCCTGATGTAGGCCATTGCATCACTTATATCCTGCTGTAGGCCATTGCATCACTTATATCCTGATGTAGGCCATTGTGTCACTTATATCCTGATGTAGGCCATTGTGTTACTTATATCCTGATGTAGGCCATTGTGTTACTTATATCCTGATGTAGGCCATTGCATAACTTATATCCTGCTGTAGGCCATTGCATCACTTATATCCTGATGTAGGCCATTGCATCACTTATATCCTGATGTAGGCCATTGTGTTACTTATATCCTGCTGTAGGCCATTGTGTTACTTATATCCTGCTGTAGGCCATAGTGTCACTTATATCCTGCTGTAGGCCATTGTGTTACTTATATCCTGATGTAGGCCATTGTGTTACTTATATCCTGATGTAGGCCATTGTGTTACTTATATCCTGCTGTAGGCCATTGTGTTACTTATATCCTGATGTAGGCCATTGTGTTACTTATATCCTGCTGTAGGCCATTGCATCACTTATATCCTGATGTAGGCCATTGCATCACTTATATCCTGATGTAGGCCATTGTGTTACTTATATCCTGCTGTAGGCCATTGTGTCACTTATATCCTGCTGTAGGCCATTGTGTTACTTATATCCTGATGTAGGCCATTGTGTTACTTATATCCTGATGTAGGCCATTGTGTTACTTATATCCTGATGTAGGCCATTGCATAACTTATATCCTGCTGTAGGCCATTGCATCACTTATATCCTGATGTAGGCCATTGCATCACTTATATCCTGATGTAGGCCATTGTGTTACTTATATCCTGCTGTAGGCCATAGTGTCACTTATATCCTGCTGTAGGCCATTGTGTTACTTATATCCTGATGTAGGCCATTGTGTTACTTATATCCTGATGTAGGCCATTGTGTTACTTATATCCTGCTGTAGGCCATTGTGTTACTTATATCCTGATGTAGGCCATTGTGTTACTTATATCCTGCTGTAGGCCATTGTGTTACTTATATCCTGATGTAGGCCATTGCATCACTTATATCCTGATGTAGGCCATTGTGTTACTTATATCCTGATGTAGGCCATTGTGTTACTTATATCCTGATGTAGGCCATTGTGTCACTTATATCCTGCTGTAGGCCATTGTGTTACTTATATCCTGATGTAGGCCATTGTGTTACTTATATCCTGATGTAGGCCATTGTGTTACTTATATCCTGATGTAGGCCATTGCATAACTTATATCCTGCTGTAGGCCATTGCATCACTTATATCCTGATGTAGGCCATTGCATCACTTATATCCTGATGTAGGCCATTGTGTTACTTATATCCTGCTGTAGGCCATTGTGTCACTTATATCCTGCTGTAGGCCATTGTGTTACTTATATCCTGATGTAGGCCATTGTGTTACTTATATCCTGATGTAGGCCATTGTGTTACTTATATCCTGCTGTAGGCCATTGTGTTACTTATATCCTGATGTAGGCCATTGTGTTACTTATATCCTGCTGTAGGCCATTGTGTTACTTATATCCTGATGTAGGCCATTGTGTTACTTATATCCTGCTGTAGGCCATTGTGTTACTTATATCCTGCTGTAGGCCATTGTGTTACTTATATCCTGATATCCTGCTGTAGGCCATTGTGTTACTTATATCCTGCTGTAGGCCATTGTGTTACTTATATCCTGATGTAGGCCATTGTGTTACTTATATCCTGCTGTAGGCCATTGTGTTACTTATATCCTGCTGTAGGCCATTGTGTTACTTATATCCTGCTGTAGGCCATTGTGTTACTTATATCCTGCTGTAGGCCATTGTGTTACTTATATCCTGCTGTAGGCCATTGTGTTACTTATATCCTGCTGTAGGCCATTGTGTTACTTATATCCTGCTGTAGGCCATTGTGTTACTTATATCCTGATGTAGGCCATTGCATCACTTATATACTGATGTATGCCATTGCATCACTTATATCCTGATGTAGGCCATTGTGTTACTTATATCCTGATGTAGGCCATTGCATCACTTATATCCTGATGTAGGCCATTGCATCACTTATATCCTGATGTAGGCCATTGTGTTACTTATATCCTGATGTAGGCCAGTGTGTTACTTATATCATGATGTAGGCCATTGTGTTACTTATATCCTGCTGTAGGCCATTGCATAACTTATAGCCTGCTGTAGGCCATTGCATCACTTATATCCTGATGCAGGCCATTGCATCACTTATATCCTGATGTAGGCCATTGTGTTACTTATATCCTGCTGGAGGCCATTGTGTTACTTATATCCTGCTGTAGGCCATAGTGTCACTTATATCCTGCTGTAGGCCATTGTGTTACTTATATCCTGATGTAGGCCATTGTGTTACTTATATCCTGATGTAGGCCATTGTGTTACTTATATCCTGCTGTAGGCCATTGTGTTACTTATATCCTGATGTAGGCCATTGTGTTACTTATATCCTGCTGTAGGCCAGTGTGTTACTTATATCCTGATGTAGGCCATTGCATCACTTATATCCTGATGTAGGCCATTGTGTTACTTATATCCTGCTGGAGGCCATTGTGTTACTTATATCCTGATATCCTGCTGTAGGCCATAGTGTCACTTATATCCTGCTGTAGGCCATTGTGTTACTTATATCCTGATGTAGGCCATTGTGTTACTTATATCCTGATGTAGGCCATTGCATAACTTATAGCCTGCTGTAGGCCATTGCATCACTTATATCCTGATGTAGGCCATTGCATCACTTATATCCTGATGTAGGCCATTGTGTTACTTATATCCTGCTGTAGGCCATAGTGTCACTTATATCCTGCTGTAGGCCATTGTGTTACTTATATCCTGATGTAGGCCATTGTGTTACTTATATCCTGATGTAGGCCATTGTGTTACTTATATCCTGCTGTAGGCCATTGTGTTACTTATATCCTGATGTAGGCCATTGTGTTACTTATATCCTGCTGTAGGCCAGTGTGTTACTTATATCCTGATGTAGGCCATTGCATCACTTATATCCTGATGTAGGCCATTGTGTTACTTATATCCTGCTGGAGGCCATTGTGTTACTTATATCCTGATATCCTGCTGTAGGCCATAGTGTCACTTATATCCTGCTGTAGGCCATTGTGTTACTTATATCCTGATGTAGGCCATTGTGTTACTTATATCCTGATGTAGGCCATTGTGTTACTTATATCCTGCTGTAGGCCATTGTGTTACTTATATCCTGCTGTAGGCCATTGTGTTACTTATATCCTGCTGTAGGCCATTGTGTTACTTATATCCTGCTGTAGGCCATTGTGTTACTTATATCCTGCTGTAGGCCATTGTGTTACTTATATCCTGCTGTAGGCCATTGTGTTACTTATATCCTGCTGTAGGCCATTGTGTTACTTATATCCTGCTGTAGGCCATTGTGTTACTTATATCCTGCTGTAGGCCATTGTGTTACTTATATCCTGCTGTAGGCCATTGTGTTACTTATATCCTGATGTAGGCCATTGCATCACTTATATCCTGATGTAGGCCATTGCATCACTTATATCCTGATGTAGGCCATTGTGTTACTTATATCCTGATGTAGGCCATTGCATCACTTATATCCTGATGTAGGCCATTGCATCACTTATATCCTGATGTAGGCCATTGTGTTACTTATATCCTGATGTAGGCCATTGTGTTACTTATATCCTGATGTAGGCCATTGTGTTACTTATATCCTGCTGTAGGCCATTGTGTTACTTATATCCTGCTGTAGGCCATTGTGTTACTTATATCCTGATGTAGGCCATTGCATCACTTATATCCTGATGTAGGCCATTGTGTTACTTATATCCTGCTGTAGGCCATTGTGTTACTTATATCCTGCTGTAGGCCATTGTATTACTTATATCCTGCTGTAGGCCATTGTGTTACTTATATCCTGCTGTAGGCCATTGTGTTACTTATATCCTGCTGTAGGCCATTGTGTTACTTATATCCTGCTGTAGGCCATTGTGTTACTTATATCCTGCTGTAGGCCATTGTGTTACTTATATCCTGCTGTAGGCTATTGTATTACTTATATCCTGCTGTAGGCCATTGTGTTACTTATATCCTGCTGTAGGCCATTGTGTTACTTATATTCTGATGTAGGCCATTGTGTTACTTATATCCTGATGTAGACCATTGTGTTACTTATATCCTGCTGTAGGCCATTGTGCCACTTATATCCTGATGTAGGCCATTCTGTTACTTGTCCATAACTTTCTCATACCATTGCTATCATACTTGTTAGCCTGAAGGGATTGTATCATTAGCTGGTATTGCCAAATGTTCAGATTTCTAACTTGTACACTGGGCAAGTAAAGTAATCTTTTACTTGCCCAGCAAGAAAATCAACTTGCCCATTGAAAATTCGCAACTTGGCTTGCAACGTACGATTCCTGACCGGAAAGTCACACCTGGTTATAAACTTATCAATGAACAGTTTTATTAGCTCACCTGAGCAAAGCTCATGTGAGGTATTGTTACCATAATGTGTCTGTCCGTCGTCATGTGTCCATGAACATTTTCAATCGTCTTCGCATTTGGTCTATAGCCACCATATATGGACATGATAACTTGGTAGGTGGGGGATTACATGATTGTTAAAATAAAGTTCCCCTGTAATCCAAGATGACCGTCATCTAAAAATAGCAAAAAATCTAAAAAAATCTTCTCACAAACTGCCAGCCATATATACATAAACAATGTCGTGGAACCATACTCGATCCATTTCCTATCTATTTCGTGCATAATGAAATTAAATGATGATCAGCTTTTTTTGGTGTATAATCCACATTTCTATTGGTTTGTCAGGCTACTATGTGCACGACCCCAGAAGGCTCAAATGTTGAAAGCAACTACTCGTGTTGGTCACCGTTGCAACTGGGATACAATGTTGAACTATACAAGTTACAAAGTAACATGAAATTCAATTACCTAAACCCAGATGCTCAGCAAACTAGTCAATGTTTTCTCTAATTCTGATCAAAACAACTTACAGCACTGCACATCCAGTGGCAGGCTGATCTGGTTGTACCCAAGATACACCTTGGTCCAGGAATAAGTTAACCTGTACGGAAAGTACCAACATACATATTAACTCTTGAAAAATCCAGCTTGACTTGAGATATTGACCATAAGGGTCATTAACTCTTGACTTTCGAAGTCTAGTGAACACCCTGCTGTTATGTATTTTTCCTATGTTTCAGGTACAACTAATGAAGATAAAGCAGCCCCTAAATCAACTAAACGAAAACAAATGAGTGGACTGAAGTCTGCTAGAATGCCAAAACAAAGTAAATGTTTTGGTGTATCACCATCATCAATGAATATATTCAACCCTGATGAAGGACATTCAGCAAGGAATACAGGTGTCTCTTCAGTAGGAGAGGATGGGCCTGTATCAACATCAGATAGGCCTACTTCCCACACTATAATGTCTGCATGCCAGCCGCTCTCCTCTAATGCCGCAGTTGATACAGATAAACCGGAGATTATTGAGAATTCGCCTAGTATAACATCTCAAGTAAACTCCCGTGTGAATTTGGGAGTATCGGACCAGAGGCCACCTTCACATATATATGCTTTACCCGGCTTTATGAACATCAAAGCGGAGCGACTTTCTCATACACAGATGTCTCATGGTTTGACAAGCATCAAAACTGAACCAAGGTCAGATGTACCCACGACACAAGGCTTGATGATCGTTAAAGCTGAGCCTACCTCGGATGCAGAAATGTCACAAGATGATTTATCCGGCATGAATGTATTACCTAATGATTATACTGATGTTGATGGATCGTCCAGTCACAACTCAAGCGTTGAATTTCCACAGACGTTTGGTCCTATCAGATTTGGTGAGTTGAATAATTTTTATGTTTTATAAAAGGCCAAACATCAAACTACATTAGGTTAGACTATTATATTTGATTATCCAGTGCAATACCTGCATGTTGGATTACTCTTGGTTTAAACAGTATTTATTCCAATAAATTTACATGTATAACACAAAAAATGATACAAATTACATAAATTGTGAATGGTTTGGATTGGAAAACAAGTTTTCAGAAAACTTATATTAATTCCTCTCCAAGGATTACTCTAAATGTTGTTAGAGATAGATTTGTGTACTGTAATGGTGTAAAGGAATAAATGTTTGTTGTGAAAATGTTCTTAATAAATCAACTTTAATTATATTTAATAATAATTATGTTGTAGCAAGAAGCAGTTAAAATGTTAGCTCAAGTGTTCATGGTGAACTTTTGTCTGGCAGCGTCATATGTTGTCAACATTTCCCTTCAAACGACATCTCCTGAACCTCTGGTCCAATCATGCTTCATGGCAATAATCATTGGCTGATCCTCTTAACATTCCTCAAATTAGGTCATTATAATGCATGCTAAAATTTCAAAAATCTTCGCCTTAATTATAAAGATTAAATTTTAATCTAGTTTAGACAGACACAAGTACACGTGTAGGCCTACTTTCAGTTTACCCCATCTCAATAGGGTTTCGCTTTCATGAACGTGATTTTTCTTGAGACCGGTTTGCCACCATAGATGTACTTGTGTGAGATTGTCGAACCTCGGTCACAGTTGATTAATACTGTAATTATCCAATCTAATAGTTTTCTATCTACCAATCAGTGCACATTCACCACAATGTGTGCAATCAGTTTCCATTGCAGTTGTTTGTATGATCTAATCAATCAATATCTTTGTTTATTTTCTGACGACCAATCAGTTCTCGTTCTCGGCATCATGTGAATTTTGGGTTTAAGTACAGTTGTTTTGTAGGTTATTTAATCTCTCGCAGTTCTACCAGTTTTGCTCCTAGGACTTTAAATTTACGCCATTTTTTTCTTGTGATTTACTATAAAATTTACACTGTTCGCGTTCGTTATGGTCACTTTAATTGGATGCTATTTATAGCATTTTTCAATCGTAGCCATGCATTGCTTCACTCTAGATCTTTAGCTGAAGGATTGATCTACATATTGTACTATTATTTATACTCGTGACTGGTCTTAAAATATAAACAAATCGGTGTTATACATGATGGCGTCGAGAGGCGCTTGCAAGTGGGAATCGATAATGGCGTCAACAGGGGCTTACAAGTGGGAGAGAGTTAAAACAGATAAAAAAAGAATTGCTCTATGTTCAACATGCGTTTTCTCTATGTATTTAATTTGTCTACAATAAAACAATTTCTATATTTATTTAATGTAGCTGCTTGTTTCAAATCAATACAGTAAACAGTTGAATTATGTTTACAAATGTTATTTTATTTCGAAAATATTATTCACTGCACAACTACGGTAAGTGTTTACTAATAAGAACATTTACGGATATTTTACTCAAGGTATTGTACAGAGGACTATTTCTGGTTTCTTAGAATTGTTTTGATCTGGAATATAGATGGAGTACTCGATCTTTGAATTGTGAATACTTGGGGAATTCGTTATAGCCCTTCTATCTCATTGTTTCACAGCCCTTCTATCTCATTGTTTCACAGCCCTTCTATCTCATTGTTTCACAGCCCTTCTATCTCATTGTTTCACAGCCCTTCTATCTCATTGTTTCACAGTCCTTCTATCTCATTGTTTCACAGCCCTTCTATCTCATTGTTTCACAGCCCGTCTATCTCATTGTTTCACAGCCAGTCTATCTCATTGTTTCACAGCCAGTCTATATCAGCCCTTCTATCTCATTGTTTCACAGCCCTTCTATCTCATTGTTTCACAGCCCTTCTATTAGGGGTGTAACGATGCGCTTACCACACGATGCGATGCGAATCGCGATACAAGCTGTACGATACGATGCGCATCGCGATGCACGTATAATTGAATTGACTGAATAGGGGCTAACGACCCATTCTCTGATTGCGATTACTTAGTAACGTCTGATCAGGATCTACACTATTAGTGAAGCATTTTTAGAGAAAACTAATAATTACTTGTAGGATAAAGTACAGAAATAAAGTTGAATTAATGAAACACATTTAATTCTGTAACTCAACAAACAAGTGAAACAACTGGAATTAAAATTAGGATTAATTATCATTAATACACACAAAGTTCATAGTTAGTCCATCTATAGATGCATATCAGCTTTCGAGACTAGTTAGCATAATTAGCAATTCACACAAAATTCAGTTAGAACTAGTCCATGTACATGTATAGATATGTAATTTTGCAAATTGGTTTGCTGCGATTTCGATTGGACACCTCAAATCCAAAATATTGCCAAACTGGCGACCGAAATGATGCTGGCGGATTTGTCAGTTTCATTTTTCGTGACGTCAGAAATATGCAACTTGTTGTCGGGTTATCCATTATTGCATATTAATATCATCGCTCAATCAGCAATTGCGCAAACCAGTCAATTGTCGGAACGCACCGCGGTTCTTGCGCTCTCCAACCTGTTCGCCTCGTGCCGTTTCGCACCTCACTATTTTATAGCGAGATCGACGTAGAAACGAAACGACTCGGGTGCGAGCGGGAAAATGTGCGAAAGATCCAATCACCTTCGGATTACCTCGTCAGTCATCACCAATCAGTTAGATAGGCATGTTTACCGGCTTTCTAGATACAGTTCCCATAGCGCGCGATCAATTACAGATCGGGAACCATATAATCTGAGGCCGGGATTCCCAGATCTATTCTTATCAGCCGGTCGTGCAAACATCGAATCGAAAACGGGTTAACGTGAATCGTGCATCGAATCGCGGTGCCTGTATCGTGATTCATCGTGATTTCGATGAATCGTTACACCCCTACCTTCTATCTCATTGTTTCACAGCCCTTCTATCTCATTGTTTCACAGCCAGTCTATCTCATTGTTTCACAGCCCTTCTATCTCATTGTTTCACAGCCCTTCTATCTCATTGTTTCACAGCCCTTCTATCTCATTGTTTCACAGCCCTTCTATCTAATTGTTTCACAGCCCTTCTATCTCATTGTTTCACAGCCAGTCTATCTCATTGTTTCACAGCCCGTCTATCTCATTGTTTCACAGCCCTTCTATCTCATTGTTTCACAGCTGGTCTATCTCATTGTTTCACATCCCTTCTATCTCATTGTTTCACAGCCCTTCTATCTCATTGTTTCACAGCCCTTCTATCTCATTGTTTCACAGCCCATCTATCTCATTGTTTCACAGCCCATCTATCTCATTGTTTCACAGCCCTTCTATCTCATTGTTTCACAGTCCTTCTATCTCATTGTTTCACAGCCCGTCTATCTCATTGTTTCACGGATTAATTGTTTACTCTTATGTAAGTAGAAATTGAACATAAAGCCACGCCGGCTTTTCCTTAATCGCCAAAACATCGCCGATGTAGTCAATTATATAATCACTGACCCGATTGCATTCTTCTATTGATCAATTGTTCACACATGTGTTGTCCGACATTTACCTATGCTATGTAAACATGCAGACTGGGAATCCATTTTTCGCGTCTAGACAACCAGTCAACAGGCATTAACGATGTCGGAAATGATTGTTTACGTTATTCTGAAACTTGCTTGATTTTCTGAAAATGACAACTGCCTTTTACATGCGATAGGATTTGCTCTGCACTGATTACCCAGAGGGCATGCTAATTGATTTGATTGCGGGGACAATTTTCATTTGTTGAATATATTTTCTGAAAATGGCACTTGTCCGAGACCTGCCCGGGATTTGTACAGTCCTGAAATGTAGCATCACCTAGTGAACCACTACTAAGTTCGCTCAAATTGTATAGATAAACAGTAAAACTCTTTAAAAGTCTGCCTCTCCAGAAACCACAATACCCAGAACTTTGATATTGTGCAATGTAAAGTCAGACCTGTGTTATCGGTTGCCTCTATTAAGCAACATACGGTATGCTTTTATAGCCCTTTTAGCTGTTTCACTTGATGAGCGTTTCGAGGTCTTCTTCATGGCCCTGTTGTAAGCAGACACTTCAACCACATTTCTGTTAATGGCAATTCCAGTCAGATATGTGTTTGTGTGTGGGGGGGTGAACACATCCGTATTATTTTAACTAAAACTCCACTATATTTTAATTTGTGGTTTAGCTGGTCTCAATTGTTTTTCACTCCAAGTACCATCTGCAAATTTATTTTAGCCTTCTTTCCCACAATTTCAAAATGTGGAAAAATACAGTCGACATCGGACCTGTATCAAGCAATTGTTTTATTAAGCAACCATCTTAATTCCTGCCCAAACATTTTTAATATAATTATAAATATAATGTACATTCAATTAAAACCTTTTTTCATTATGCTACCAGCGACCACATTCGTCCCAGCAGGTTACCTTATATCAATTAAAGGCAATCGGGCAATTATATTTATTAATTTATAAAATTTAGAATCCTTTCATATGACCATACAATTACAGAATGAACACAAGATAATATGTTTTTTTTTAAAATTTTGTGAGGCCCCTATCAGGTAACCTCCTTTATTTTGATACATAGATAACATGCATACATTCATACATACATATTATACATGCATTACATCTATACATACATTAATATCACATATTGTTAAGCATTACATGTATTATTAGTTATTTAACATGTATATATATATATATATATATATATATGTATTTTACCAATGTTTTTGATTGAGAATAATGTACCTTGACAGAAAGAGTACCAACATTCCTTAACATTTTGATAGATGGACAAATGCAAGGAGAAAAAAAAAACAGCAAAAAGCATAAACGTAGTTGGGTATAAGTGATCGTTTCCATTTGACAATATTAATGTACTATCTTTTTAAACTCGGGGTTCAGTGCATGATTTAAGAAAAAAGAGACCATTTCCGATTGTGTTGCTCTAATTTGTTTCTTTCCAGTGCTATAGCCTTTTCTAGATTAATTCTTATATCTAAGTATCTTTTAAAATGCTCGAAATGGGGAATAGTTTTCATATACTTCATTCTAAAAATAAAAAATTTGCACAAAATAATAATGTAATTTATACATCTGTATGATTTAGAATTTTGTGTTCTACCAAAACATATGTCTGCTAGGTTGAACACAACAGTAATATTCTTGGATATTAAAAATTGAGATAGGTTATTCCATAATTGTTGGATGTATGCACATTCCCAAAACATATGTTCGATACTTTCGACATGCATGTTACAAAAATCACATATATTAGTTGGCGTCAATTTACATCTAAATAAGTATGTATTTGTTGGGATAAGCTGCATTAGAAAGCGATATTGAAAACTTCTTAATGTAGTATCTATTGTAGCTTCAAATGTTAGTGAATAAATATGTTTCCAATTCAGGATGTGTTTTGGAAACATAGTATTCCACTTCTGTTCTGAGGTTATAGATTCTTCACTTGCTGCTTGTATTTGTATATGATAAAATTATAGAAGTTGATTTGGATTTCTAGATTTTACCAATTTGTCTAACAATGTTTCTTTTCTGGCATGTGTTAAGATTTCTGGGTTTAAGATGGTTAAATATTTCCTTGGGATACTTTTAGTCAGTTTTAAGTAATTTAGAAATTGGTCTTCATTTATATCAAATATTGTTTTAGCTTCATTAAATGAAAATAATTTATTGTTTCGAAAGTCGTATAATTGCTCTATATAATTCATTCCTTTATCAAACCAATTTTTTATAAATAATGTCTTTCCTTCTGTTTTAATATCCGAGTTGTTCCATATGATATGTTCTCTTACAGTATCATTGGTTTTGTCGAAATCGGAGTTTACTTTAAACCATGCATACAAAACGTCTTTCAGAAAATTGTTTTTAAAACATATGTTATTAATATCTGCTAATGACATGTTGCATTCAAAGATAAAAACTTCTCCAAATTTTTGAAGAGGTGATTCAAAGAAACATTTCCATAACCCTTTATTATCTTTATTTAAAAATCTTTTCACCCAACATGCTTTAATTGAGTAAAGAAAAGCTTGAATGTCAGTTACCTTTAAACCTCCTTTTTCATACTGTTGCTTCAACACATTTCGTTTAATTTTGTCCGGTTTACCATCCCATAGAAAACTATATATGGATTTATTGATGTCTTTCATGATATTTACAGAAGGGTTAGATAAAACGGTAAATGGATATACTAATTTTGGTAACGCAAAGGTCTTGATTACAGTTACTTTGCCTAGAAGTGTTAATTTGCGGTGTTGCCATTGCTTCAAACAGTTTTTAAATTCTTGTAGTTTTGGTTCTAGATTTAACTTAATGTTCAGTTCTTTATTTGTGCTGAAAACCATTCCCAGAGTTTTTGCATTTTGATTTGTCCAGGTAAATTTTATATCATCGCGATATCTTATGTTGGCATCTTTTAATGAACCTATTCTGAGAACTGTTGACTTGAAAGTGTTAAGATTAAGACCTGATATCGTTCCAAATTCGGTTATGACCTCTATTAAACGTTCAAATGACTTTTGTTCACCATTATTGATATATGTGGCATCATCTGCGAAAAGCGTTTGTTTTATTTCTCTATTTTTGATGGTAATTCCTTTAATATCTATATCTTTTGCAATTACGCTGGAAAGTATATAGTATACATATAATAAAAAGAGAAGATGACAGAGGACAAACTTGTCTTACACCTCTTTCAATCTGAAACGATTCCGACATATGGCCGTTATTTATTATTACACTGTTTACATTATTGTAGAATAGCTTTACCCATTTAATAAGATTCTCTCCAAAGTTAAAATGTTGCAGACATTTAAATATGAAATCGTGACTGAGACTGTCGAATGCTTTTTCGTAGTCTGAGAAGAATAGGATGCCGGGAAGGTTTTTATCTTCAAGATATTCAATTATTTCAAATATTAAACGGACATTTTCACCGATATAACGACCTTTCATAAAACCAGTTTGTTCAGGACTAATAATTTGTGGTAAAGCACTTTTCAGTCTGTTGGCTACTGTTTTGGTAGCAATCTTATAATCAATATTAAGAAGACTGATTGGACGCCAATTTGATAGTGATGTATGATCTTTTCCTGATTTTGGTAGTAATGTTATTATGCCTTGTTTTTGGAGGTCTGTTAACTCACCAGTACCAAAAGAACAATTTAGCGAATTGACATAATATTGTTTTAAATCATTCCAGAATATTTTGTAGAATTCAGTTGTTAATCCATCCGAACCAGGACTTTAATTATTTTTCATTTCAAGTAATGAATTCGAGCACTCGTATTCATTTAATAGACCTTCACAATTTACGCTATAATTATGTGACAATTTATTTACTGACTGATTGAAGAAATTTATCTTTGATGCTGCTATATCACGTTTTTTGTAGAGACTCTTATAGAAAGTCACTTCTTCATTTAAGATGTTTTTGGGACCTACTATTTCGTGTTCATTTACATATAATTTTGTAATAGTTTTCTTTTCCGCATGTCGTTTCTCAAGGTTTGCAAAATATTTTGTGTTCTTTTCATTTCCTTCAATATGTAAGGCCTTTGATCTTATCATCATACCATTGACTCGTTGATCGTATAAATTATTGAGTTCTTGTTGTTTATGTATTAGATCTTCTTTATTTTGATCTACATTTATATTTGATGTTATTAGTTTATTCTCAAGTTCTTCTATTTCATTAGTTAGTCTGGCTTCCTCTTTTATGTCAAGTTTTTTCTTACGTGTAGCATATTTTATAGTTGCATTCCTTATATTTCCTTTAATCAATTCCCATAAAACATTTGGACTAGCAGCACGATTGAATTGAACTGTTTCCTTTATACTATTTTTTATTATACTTTGGTACTCATTGATAAGCAATAGACTATTGTTTACTTTGAAGTAGCCAGGTCCCCTTTCTTGGTTAATAAAACTTATATTAATTAAAACTATGGAATGATCAGTCTTGTATCCTGGTTTAATATTGCATGCCTTTGTAATGTTGCAAAAATGTTCAGACACTAAAAAGAAATCTAACCTGCTAAATATCGGAGGCTTTGTGTTAGAGTGCCATGTATATTGTAGCGACGATTTATTGAGATGTCTCCAAATATCTGTTAAATTAAAATGCTGCATTATATTGTTTAATTTGTTTCTACATTTGGTATGGGTGTCCTTTCGGCCATTCTTTTTGTCCAGATGAATATTTAATATCGTATTATAGTATTATGAAATTTTTATCGTCGTTTGTATGTAAAAAATCTTCTAGTTCCATAAATATATTGATATCATCTTTGTTTGGTCCATATATATTTATTATTGTAATTTCTTGATCATTTATTTTAAGTTCTAGTGCAATTAGTCTGCCTTTTATTATTTCTGTAAAATTGTGGACAGTATAGGACCCAGCTATGTTTAGAAGTATCGCTACACCTTCACTATTAGACTTTGTACCACTAAAATAAGCATCACCCTTCCAGTCTGACTTCCATTTCTTAACAATATCATTTGTTGAGTGTGTCTCTTGCAAAAGACAAATAGAAACATCTTTACTTTTTAGCCACTGGAACACTTCTAATCGTTTTCGTGTATTTCTGAATCCCCTCACATTAAGAGTACATATTAAGGACTCCATAATACACTGTACAAGAGAGATTTAAGCGACATAAAGGAAACGATCAAATAATGTTTTTTTAAACACTTCATATTCGCAGATACTTCGGTCGTGGGCAAGTATAAATTGACAATAGCCTGAAACGAAATGTTGTTACAAGTGGATGTTGCATCACATGACCACTGTAAGAATACAAATAAATCATATCTTCCAGAAAAAAAGGTCAGAGAAAAGCGTACTCGTTACATGAAAGTGTATGGGATAGGTCGCGTATACATTACAGCAAATAGATAGATCAGTATATATTGCAGATACATCGTATACACGTACAAGTACACATATATCAATGAATCAATGAAGCTGATATATATCCTAAGACAAATCGGTAGAGACAAAAAATTTAAAAAAATAAAACGAAAAAACGTTATTGCTTATTGTCAATTGACTGGACAGAAACATGTGTCATATCTATATAAAAAAAAAACAAAAACAACACACTCATGCACGCACACACACACACGCACCATCACACACCAGCACGCACAAAAGCGTGTGTGTATGCCCACATACAGGTTGTGTATTTATGACACACTATCCATGTGTATGTGTGGCTACCACACCCAAACTTCCATAAATCAATAATTACTAACATAATAAACATGGTATGCATACAGACATATATATCGTGACTCTATGATACATACATAGTTTGATAAAGTTGACTTGCCCTTTCATGGTTACAAAAGAATATTTCATAAGGATTATAATATATTGCTGAAGAACATGTAATATTTTAGTCACGATAATTTCTGTGACATTTGTCATACTTCTGTTATATCAGTTCATGATCTATAATAGTATGTATATGTAACAAAGATAGTGGACCCAACGCTAACTGTACTAATATCTAGTTCCTCACCTGTAAACAACAACGACAACAACGACAACAACAACATCAAAAACACCTTAATGCCTAGACTTGTCATAGCAAAGAACACTCCCGGACCATGTCCCTGATAATCTATTAGTGTATCAACTGCCCCTCACTCAATGAGCTTGGACCGTATGTATGAGCAGACGAACGAAAGCACACTTAGATATACATCGGCATACTGGCGGACAAGGTAAGGGATTAATCCGCGTTACAACATCTGGTCGTTGCGCTATGTTCCTATGCAAAACACTTTAGCACGTTTACTGTTGTGTAATATTTGATATCGCTATATATGATCATAATACCATCTGTGTATGCACATACATATAGGTAAAGCAAATATGATGTTACACAATGTTATTTATCAAGAAATTACATACATGGATTTCATCAAAACGCACCGGAATTGCTAACCTCACATCGTATTATTATTTGAATAGTCATGTGAATATACCGTCCCAATAAAGTATTTCTTCCTGTAAGAAGAAAAACATTTGGGATGTGTATTGTAAAGCGTTTATCAACATAATATTAATGCTTGCTCGAAACGAAATACAAGCATGATATTATTTAGATTATTGAAGAATAGACACCTGATTGGACACATTATTGGCATGCATTAATAATAAATATGTCTAAACGGAGCAAAGCGCCAAAGGTCAGAGCCAAATTAGACGATCCCAGGTATGCAAAGATTCTTACATAATATGTATGTCTACTTATATATAGCGCCAACATCTCTATAACTACCAACCAATGTTACAAACAATTTGTACATAATAATAGCAGGAGCTGTTTTCACAAACAAACGTGAACGAGAACTTTACATCTGAAGCCCGAAAGTGCCAGATTTCTATAAGATGAAACAAACATACGTTTGAGCACATCATTTTACAACGCAAATATATAACCTAACTTTATATATTAGCATTATTTGTCAGTATTTTTAATTATTCCAGAGAAATTATTGCTGTTGTATAAAGTTAAGATCGTTCATGAAGACAACTTCTGGTACGATATTTATGTTGTGCGGAGAATGATATTAAATTTAATTTAAATTAGGCGAATATATATTACTGTTCGCAGTTGATAACAGTTTGATCACATGATAACGATCGTGTCGATTTCATTCGTACGCTTCAACGCAGGTAAAAAAATTAAAGGTATTCTTACTAATCTGTCATACAAATGTAGTCATACTAAGTTACAATGTTTTAATACCGACGTTGATTATTTTCAGCTTCTTGAGGGAACGGCATGTTTAACCAGTGGCTATATTCACTACATTGTACATGATGGATACCGCCAGTTCTGTATTTATACATAATACTTCCATTCCGTGACCACACATACTCTATATCACTTGTCATCTTTTTCTTCACACACATTAACACATTTTGATTCATCTTGGTGAGGTCCTCTGATATGAATATAGGTTTCGGAAGTGATTTTTTCCTCCTCATTACAGAATTCCTCACAAGTCTCGATGTAAACTTGACTATGATTTGTCTTGGTTTTAGTGTTTTCCTTCCAAGCCGATGGCACATGTCAATATCCTCTCTCTTGATGTTGAGACCTGGTAGTTTAGTGTTTTCCTTCCAAGCCGATGGCACATGTCAATATCCTCTCTTGATGTTGAGACCTGGTAGTTTAGTGTTTTCCTTCCAAGCCGATGGCACATGTCAATATCCTCTCTTGATGTTGAGACCTGGTAGTTTAGTGTTTTCCTTCCAAGCCGATGGCACATGTCAATATCCTCTCTCTTGATGTTGAGACCTGGTAGTTTAGTGTTTTCCTTCCAAGCCGATGTCACATGTCAATATCCTCTCTCTTGATGTTGAGACCTGGTAGTTTAGTGTTTTCCTTCCAAGCCGATGGCACATGTCAATATCCTCTCTCTTGATGTTGAGACCTGGTAGTTTAGTGTTTTCCTTCCAAGCCGATGGAACATGTCAATATCCTCTCTCTTGATGTTGAGACCTGGTAGTTTAGTGTTTTCCTTCCAAGCCGATGGCACATGTCAATATCCTATCTCTTGATGTTGAGACCTGGTAGTTTAGTGTTTTCCTTCCAAGCCGATGGCACATGTCAATATCCTCTCTCTTGATGTTGAGACCTGGTAGTTTAGTGTTTTCCTTCCAAGCCGATGGCACATGTCAATATCCTCTCTCTTGATGTTGAGATCTGGTAGTTTAGTGTTTAGCGTCGTAATCACAATGTCAGCCGTTTGATCGGGATTTTCTGGCAGGGGCTCTCTTTCTGGAGTTTTCTGTGCAGTTGCCGGTACTGCTGTTTTGGAATATAGTTGAGCGGGCATATTTCCAGTTGTAGACTTGTCAATATGTTCCGTAACAGCAGGGGATATATTTTCTTCGATTCCATTTATCCTGATGTTATTAGATCTGGAATATTGTTCGATGTCATTTAGGTACCAGTCTGTTTTTTGCTCACTTTGATGTATTTCATGTTTTAATTTGTCATTTGTATGCGCTTGGTCATCAACTTGGTTCTTGAGTTGGGTTATTGTGTTTTTTAGTTTGTCGTTTTCTTGTTCCTTGGAAAACAGATTTGACTCCAGCAAATCAATTCTCTTTTCCACTGATTGAAGAAGTTCTTTCAGTTCATTTATCATGTCTTTTATCATTGTTCGTAGAGTGCCATCATCCTTGGTCATAACATTGGAGAGTTTAATGTTAATTTGATTTAATTGGCTCTTAATATCTATGTCGGTTGTCTCCTCCGTCTTCTGTTTTCCTTTGCTCTCCTTAATTGGTTTTGTTTTCTTTGCCGGAGGTGTACTAGCGCTTGTGTCCATTCCATTGGTACTGCCAGTACTACTCAGTTCACTCCTGGTACGAACTTTTCCACCTTTGTTCTTGTCCGCCATTAGATACAAATTATCCGTATATCACACAGTGTACTTTTAATTTGAATTTTGGTCAGCGTGACCCTACGGATTAAGTCATCGGCTATTGTCATAAACTATGTCGATCGATGGTAGAAAACCAATATGGCGCAGCCCATAGCGACCTTTGTAAATTGAAAACTTTCACATTTTCTACGAAATACTGCGTCTCAACTATGTTTCAGATTATATTAAGATATATGAAATGGTACCATTTTTAAGAAATCTTTTGTCACATTCCAGTTTTAATAGTCCATAAACACACTTAAATATTTAATAAATTCCAGCGTAAACAAATTTATCAACACTCTCAGGTTACCTTATATCAATTAAAGGCAATCAGGCAATTATATTTATTAATTTATAAAATTCAGAATCCTTTCACAATTACAGAATGAACACAAGATAATATGGTCACCATGCAAAATGGTGAGTTATGGCAATACCAAAAATAGCAATATCTTAAAAAGTCTGCATAAAATTGAAATACATATATCTCAATATTTATTTTATGAGTAAAGATACAATTTTACACAATTCAAATTTAATCAATTATTTTTATGAGAGATTTCAAACGGCTTCTACTCATGACCTGATCAGTTAATGTTCAAGAAATTGTAGGGTGCATTATGGGTATTTCGCGGTACTAGCTATTAAATACTAAAATACAGATATACTATTATGTACCTGAATTTAATTCTCTCTGCTTCATCCTACGCCTTCCCCACTTTAACGTTACAAAGACACAAAGAGGAAATACTATTGGGAATCACTTCGTTTATCATAGTTTGTATCGACATCGTATCAGCAGTTAGGTAAACAGTATTTCCGGGTATACCTTGGCAAATGGCCGAGGCTCTCATTGGGGTGTTAAGTAGGGGTGTCACGATATCAGCAACCCATATCGCGATATATTGTGATATTTTATCAAATAATCGCGATATTTATCGCGATATATTGCCTATGCATTTGTCGCAATCGAGCTAAAATAAATTTGTATAAATTAAACTAACAGTATTTATTAACTTGAAAAACAACAAAACACTGAATAAAATAACAACTTAAATCGACTAGAAAATGTTTCAGAGAACGTTGAATATATACATAAGCACCGGTTGAAGCGATTCAGTTGTGTACAAAAGCAGATCCCCTGCATATAACCTTTTACTTGACGGTAGCTATGTTGTAAAATTGTCAGGACAAAAACTTGTTTTTATAGTGAAGTCATGAAAAACCGATGCCACCCCTCATAGATAATAAATAGGGCTGCAACGATCCACCAGAAGCTCGATCCGATCTGTTTCGATTCTTTATGTACTGATTCGATCCATTATTCACAGATTACTTTCTAAGAAGCATAATCTGTGTTGCTTAATCCCGAGACCCTAGGGCAGTTTGGCTTCAGAGCAAATTAATTTACTGGTGTTACTTGTGTATAATCCTAGTTCCTACCACATATGAACAAAACTTGCAAGTCACATCACTTAACGTTTGAATAAAAGTAAACCAAAAAACAATAATAATAAATTAATAATACATGTACACGAAATGAGATCAAAGGAAATGACTATAAAATCAACTGCTGTAGATAATCCAGTGCACATGTCCAAGTGTGGAACAGTGTCCAAGTAATGAATTATGGCTTATATAAATCATCAGGAATTGCCCTGATGTTGTGTGGCGATTGACTCATAGTCTTGACGATGTTTACGTCTACGTTATGGTGTCTTTTTAGATGCTTCATTAAGTTTGATGTGGAACGAGATGGTGGATAGCTTACGTCGGTAAACAGCATGTGGCCTTTTTTCCATCTCGAAATCAAAAATGGCCCACACTAACTTTTAGGATCATTATTTAGTAATGGCAGACGCCATTTTGATAAACACCTTTTAGAAGTTTTAACGGGCTCATTGATTGGATAAATAGAATATATTCTGCCAATCAGATTGTTTGTTTTATTTTATTGTTTGTATTCGGCTAACTCGGCCTTTATCGCTGAAAACGTTTAAAAGTCGGCATTCGGAATTGAATCGAAAATGACGGGACTTGGATTGAGTATAGAATCGGCGGCGCGGAATTGGATCTAATCGTTGCAGCCCTAGTAGATAAATACCGCTCAATATCGGTATTCAATATTAATATTGCGATATTTTATCTCGGATCTTAATATTGCAATATACCGGTATACCGCTACACCCCTAGTGTTAGGTATATAAACAGTTTTAGTCGTGAATGCCGACTGTTTTATGTGCTGTCTCTTAATACAATGCGGACTGTTTTATGTGCCGTCTCTTAATACAATGCCGACTGTTTTATGTGCTGTCTCTTAATACAATGCTGACTGTTTTATGTGCCGTCTCTTAATACAATGCTGACTGTTTTATGTGCCGTCTCTTAATACAATGCCGACTGTTTTATGTGTGGTCTATATTGTTTACAGTCATATTGTTTACAGTCATATTGTTTACAGTCATACGTTTTACAGTCATATTGCTTACATTCATACTGTTTAGTCATATTGTTTACAGTCATATGGTTTACAGTCATATTGCTGACAGTCATATGGTTTACAGTCATATTGCTGACAGTCATATGGTTTACAGTCATATTGTTTACAGTCATTGTTTACAGTCATATTGCTTACAGTCATATTGCTTACTGTTACAGTCATATTGTTTACATACAGTCATATTGCTTACAGATTACAGTCATTGTTTACAGTCATATTGCTTACAGTCATATTGTTTACAGTCATATTGTTTTTACAGTCATATGGTTTACAGTCATTGTTTACAGTCATATGGTGTACAGTCATATTGTTTACAGTCATATTGTTTTTACAGTCATATTGTTTTTACAGTCATATTGTTTACAGTCATATGGTTTTTACAGTCATATTGTTTACAGTTGTATGGTTTACAGTCATATGGTTTACAGTCATATTGTTTACAGTCATATTGTTGTTACAGTCATATTGTTTGCAGTCATATGGTTTACAGTCATATTGTTTGCAGTCATATGGTTTAGTCATATTGCTGACAGTCATATGGTTTACAGTCATATTGCTGACAGTCATATGGTTTACAGTCATATTGCTGACAGTCATATGGTTTACAGTCATATTGTTTACAGTCATTGTTTACAGTCATATTGCTTACAGTCATATTGCTTACTGTTACAGTCATATTGTTTACATACAGTCATATTGCTTACAGATTACAGTCATTGTTTACAGTCATATTGCTTACAGTCATATTGTTTACAGTCATATTGTTTTTACAGTCATATGGTTTACAGTCATTGTTTACAGTCATATGGTGTACAGTCATATTGTTTACAGTCATATTGTTTTTACAGTCATATTGTTTTTACAGTCATATTGTTTACAGTCATATGGTTTTTACAGTCATATTGTTTACAGTTGTATGGTTTACAGTCATATGGTTTACAGTCATATTGTTTACAGTCATATTGTTGTTACAGTCATATTGTTTGCAGTCATATGGTTTACAGTCATATTGTTTGCAGTCATATGGTTTAGTCATATTGCTGACAGTCATATGGTTTACAGTCATATTGCTGACAGTCATATGGTTTACAGTCATATTGCTGACAGTCATATGGTTTACAGTCATATTGTTTACAGTCATTGTTTACAGTCATATTGCTTACAGTCATATTGCTTACTGTTACAGTCATATTGTTTACATACAGTCATATTGCTTACAGATTACAGTCATTGTTTACAGTCATATTGCTTACAGTCATATTGTTTTTACAGTCATATGGTTTACAGTCATTGTTTACAGTCATATGGTTTACAGTCATATTGTTTACAGTCATATTGTTTTTACAGTCATATTGTTTTTACAGTCATATTGTTTACAGTCATATGGTTTTTACAGTCATATTGTTTACAGTTGTATGGTTTACAGTCATATGGTTTACAGTCATATTGTTTGCAGTCATATTGTTTGCAGTCATATGGTTTACAGTCATATTGTTTACAGTCATATTGTTTTTACAGTCATATTGTTTGCAGTCATATGGTTTACAGTCATATTGTTTGCAGTCATATGGTTTACAGTCATATTGTTTACATTGTTTACAGTCATATTGTTTACAGTTGTATGGTTTTCAATTGTATGGTTTACAATCATATTGTTTACATCCATATTGTTTACAGTCATATTGTTTAGTGATATTGTTTACAGTCATATTGTTTAATGTAATTTGCTGTCATGAAGTGGGTTTTAATTAGCACAACCTGTAATTTCAGTAAGAAAGTTTCCTCCAAAAGAACGTACAACACTGTCACTTCCTGAGAAAATAAACATTATACAAGACTATGAATCGGGCGAGACGACATCGCAGAGAAAACTGGCAGACAAATACAACATCAGTAAATCCGCTGTTGCGGACATGCTTAAGAATCGCCAGCTACTCAAAGAACATTACGAATTCAACGCTAATACAAAGAGAAAGAGATTTAATACCAATAGCAGATTTGCAGACATAAATGAAGTAGTGTGGCAGTGGTTTAGAACAGCACGAGAAAGTGGAATTCAGATGTCTGGACCAATGATTCAAGAGAAAGCTTTACAAGTAGCACAAGAGTTGCAAGTAAAGGAATTCAAAGGGTCAAATGGCTGGCTACACAGCTGGAAGAGTAGATATAATGTGACAGCATTCAGGGATGATACAAGCCAGAAACAAACGTATATCAATGACTACAGTAAAATAGAAGGATATAATTCTGCTGGACAGGAAACAGCCAATGCAATCATGAATTTAGGGTATCTTCAAACATATGGATTATTAAGTACAAGTACATCTAGTCAGCAGGTGAACCTTCAAGGGCCGAACAGTGCCTGCACTAGGGTTTGTAACCAGCAGACAGATGGTTGTATTCCAAACAAGAGAGATCCGGGATATTGCAATCAAGAAGTGGATGATGCTATACCAACCAATTGTGGCTCGAGTAGCACACAGTCAGATAATGGAATATTTGATAAGGATTCTGTGTCATCTCGAGATCCTAGTGTGAAGCCTGCAATATATGGTACAAACCTTGTTTCCAATGAACGTCCTAGTGTGAAGCCTGCAATATATGGTACAAACCTTGTTTCCAATGAACGTCCTAGTGTGAAGCCAGCAATATATGATAGAGAGATGGTTTTAAATGAAGATACTGGTGTGAAACGTGCAATATTTGGTAAAGATTATGAACAACATAGTGTAAAACCAGCATTATTTGATAGAAACATGGTTTCATACGAAGATCAGGGTGTGAAACAGATTGCAAATCCTGCCGAGTATGCAGGAGTGATGCCAATTGTCTCCACCCCACTGTCTACTTCAGTACCTGCTGGTTTTGTAGAGACTACAAATACTTCATTGTCTGTTGGCCAAAATGACACTGGTATGGAAGCGATAACCCAAACAATGGCTTATCAAAGTATTGTTCAGAATGCAATTTCAGAGTTTGATGAGCAAAACTTGATGTACATGAAGTAAAGACAGTTTTGATCACATTAGTACATTAAATAGAGCCATTTCGATGATACATATGAAATAGGGAGGTTTATGATTGCAACTTGATTTCAAGCGCTTAAAACTTGGTCTTGTGACAGATTAAATAGTCTAGGGCTCAGGGATGGGGTAGTCGTAATCAGTATTCGTTATTCATGAATACAGCATTGTCATGTATTTGCATGTAATCGTTATTTGTGCAACTACACAAATACATGTATTCGTAATGTATTCGATTACAGCTCCAAATGTTATTATAAATGAGTAGATCGTGCCAAGGCTCTTAAAAAGTATTAGTCACGGCTGTCGGACATACAAATTTGATATATTATCTGTCAAAGTGCCACAATGTCTAGCAATAGTAAATCAGGGGTATTCTCACATTTTGAGATGCCAGTAAATCCCACTGGCAAAGTAAAGGCCAAGTGCAAGCATTGTCCAACTGAAATCTCTTGTCCTGCCAACAGTTTATCAAATATTCTCACTCACATCAAGGTAAGTTAGAATGAATACATTTCTATGATATAAAATCTAGAATCTCCAACTTGTAACATGAATAGATTTCAGTAAAATAGAAACATTATTAAACTGTAATGAACATTTATATAATTATTTGTAAAAATCTTGAGGGTGCAAATATATACAACAGATTATCTGACTGAGCAAACGTAATTATTTGTTTTATTGTGATGTATACAGTAAAACCTCTGATAAGAGGCATGATTTCATTATTTTGAAAAGTGCACATTACATTATAATAGTAGCAGGTTTTACAGAATTGCTCTAATAATCTTTGTGTGTGGGTTTTACATTTATTTATCGTCGCTACCCATATGAGCGACGCGAGAGATTAGTCATTTTTAGATTTTGGAGGGTAGTGCAATGATACAGACAGAGACCCATTCCAGAGTCTCCTCTGGTTCTTTACGTGCACTGTGTAAAGCACCGACACGAGACCTCAGTTTAATGTCCCATCTGAAAGATGTAACTTTATTAAGGTCAGACGGGGGATCGAACCTGCGATCCCTGGATTACCAGTCCAGTGTGTTAACCACTGGACTACAAATCCGTCTGTAAAATGATCTAATGATGTTTGTTTGTTATTGACATAGTTATATGAATAAGTATTGTATGATATAAGCTCAACTTTCACAGATTTATGACATGAGCTGACACAATACACACGATTAAGTAGATGTTAATAACTGTCAGACAACACACTTGCAAATTTGTCAGAAACTTGTCTTATTACTGGAGTTCTGGTGTCATACATGGTCTTATTACTGAATAACAGGGTGGTCCTATTATAGGGGTTTGCAACCATTGAAATGCATGTATAGAGACCTGAAATCATTCCGATATGAGTAAAACTGGTCTTAATAGCGATGTGGTCTTTATGATGGTTTTTACTGTACTTCATTTAGCCAAATTGTTTTAGGTGATTTATACTTGATGGTGAACTAATACATTTATTAGTCATGATTATAGACTATCATGATTATAATGAATTCATGCCATGTTTCCAGATGAAGCACGGAGATGTGTACCTAGAGATCATCATTGTAAAGCAAAATAAAGTTGTAATAACCCTTGTTGTTGTGTATGTTCCTCTTATTGCTATGATCATTCCAAAATAATCGGAATGTATTCAAAATGTATTCGTTTACATTGTTGGAGTATTTGTAATCATATTCAATTACTTTTAAAAATTGCTGTATTCGTATTCAAGCTTTTGGAAAGTATTTGTATTCAATACATTATGAAGTATTCGACCCCATCCCTGCTAGGGCTACCTGTTTAAGATACTGTAGTGTGGATAGAACGCCTAGTGGAAGGTGCTGGTAACCAATAATTATGATCTTGAATACCTGCCCATGGTTGTTACAGACTAATTTTCATATTGTATGGGTCCATTCCACACACCCATGTCTTGCCCAGTGGAAAGCGAGACTAAGCAGTCATATTTCTGTGGCAGCCGTTTACAATTGCATATCTGCATATAACTAAAATAACTGTCAGGGTCAATGGTAATAATTTGATAACTTGTAAACTGCCCCCCCCCCCTTTCCCCCATTGTGACATTGATCTTGAATTTTGGCCAAAAATAATCTTTATTTATTCGTCGTAAAAAAACACCTCACAATTTCTTAAAGACTGTCAACGTTTTTTAATTGAAACTTTGCATGCACATCCGAGGTCTAATTCTCTATCCCCACAGTAAGTCCCCACCAGGGCTCGACAAATTCTACATTGTTTTAGTTATAAATGTGCGCAGTATACATAGCAAATGACGGTACTACATAATTTTGACACAGCCTTGTATTATTTTGATTTTTGAGAACTTTGCAATGTTTGCCCATTTTTTTCTGATAAGGGAGATAATGAAATATTATCTATCGGAAAGACAGAAGTAAAGAATACATAAGTTTTGCCAAACAATGTCTTCATTTTCTGTGTTTTTTATGATTCACCCTACCAGTGACCTTGAGCTTGGTCCAAAAATAGTCGGATGTCAGAAATTATTTATTCATCAAAAACATTTCAACACCTTTTCTCAAAATCCATCAACATTTATTGCTTTGAAACTTTACATACACATCTGAGGGCTAATTTTCAACACCAACAGTAAGTAGTTTATACAAATTTACCTAAGCTCGATTGGGAAATTAGTTTTTAGAACATTAGATTAATCGTTCTCGAGACCTCATTCCTGATGGAATCCATCGCCATGAGGGAAGAGAGGAGGCAATGTGGAATTTAAATACTTGCCTGAAGGGCACAATCGTAATGGCTGTTAGTAAATAAGTTCCCATTCTCACCTTAAACGTAAAATTTGGCAATTTGTTGGAAAGCATAATAGCCAATTCTTTTATCTCGCTGAACCAACACTTCTACAGACAAGTGTGCATGGCGAGACACTCTTTTATCTCGCTGAACCAACACTTCTACAGACAAGTGTGCATGGCGAGACACTCTTTTATCTCGCTGAACCAACACTTCTACAGACAAGTGTGCATGGCGAGACACTTATACAGACAAGTGTGCATGGCGAGACATTCTTTTATCTCGCTGAACCAACACTTATACAGACAAGTGTGCGTGGCGAGACACTTATACAGACAAGTGTGCATGTACCAACACTTATACAGACAAGTGTGCATGGCGAGACACTTATACAGACAAGTGTGCATGGCGAGACACTTATACAGACAAGTGTGCATGGCGAGACACTTATCCAGAGAAGTGTGCGTGGTGAGACACTTATACAGACAAGTGTGCATGGTGAGACACTTATACAGACAAGTGTGCATGGCGAGACACTTATACACACACGTGTGCATGTACCAACACTTATACAGACAAGTGTGCATGGCGATACACTTATACAGACAAGTGTGCATGGCGAGACACTTATACAGACAAGTGTGCATGGCGAGACACTTATACAGACAAGTGTGCATGTACCAACACTTATACAGACAAGTGTGCATGTACCAACACTTATACAGACAAGTGTGCATGGCGAGACACTTATACAGACAAGTGTGCATGGCGAGACACTTATACAGACAAGTGTGCATGGCGAGACACTTATACAGACAAGTGTGCATGGCGAGA
>CM026401.1:26554025-26571708 GCA_014843695.1 Archivesica marissinica
ACACAGAATATTCATCTTGTACCACAGAGATTGTTCATCTTGTTACACAGATTGTTCATCTTGTACCACATATATTGTTCATCTTGTAACAAAGATTGTTCATCTTGTAACACATAGTGTTCATCTTGTAACACATAGTGTTCATATTGTACCACAGAGATTGTTCATCTTGTACCACAGATTGTTCATCTTGTAACACAGATTGTTCGTCTTGTAACACAAATTGTTTTTGTGTTGTTTTTGTTTTTTTTGTGGTTGTTCATCTTGTACCACAGAGATTGTTCATCTTGTAACACAGATTGTTCGTCTTGTAACACAGAATATTCATCTTGTACCACAGATTTTTTTGTGATTGTTCATCTTGTACCACATATTTTTTATCTTGTAACACATAATGTTCATCTTGTACCACAGATTGTTTTTGTGATTGTTCATCTGTACCAGAGATTGTTCATCTTGTAACACAGATTTTTCGTGTGGTTGTTTTTTGTTGTGTTTTTGTTCACAGATTGTTCGTCTTGTAACACAGTATGTTCATCTTGTACACAGATTGTTCATCTTGTAACACAGATTATTCATCTTGTAACACATATTGTTCATCTTGTAAACAGAATATTCTCTTATACTACAGAGTTTTTTGTTGTTTTTGTGATTGTTCATCTTGTACCACAGTTTGTTCATCTTGTACCACAGAGATTGTACATCTTGTAACACAGATTGTTCATCTTGTACCACAGAGATTGTTCATCCTGTACCATAGATTGTTCATCTTGTAACAAAGATTGTTCATCTTGTAACACAAATTGGTCATCTTGTAAAACAGATTGTTCATCTTGCAACACAGATTGTTCATCTTGTAACACATATAGTTCATCTTTTAACACAGAATATTCATCTTGTACCACAGAGATTGTTCATCTTGTACCACAGATTGTTCATCTTGTAGCACAGATTGTTCATCTTATAACACAGAATATTCATCTTGTACCACAGAGATTTTTCATCTTGTAACAAAGATTGTTCATCTTATAGCACAGGATATTCATCTTGTACCACAGAGATTGTTCATCTTGTAGCACAGATTGTTCATCTTATAACATAGAATATTCATCTTGTACCACAGAGAGTGTTCATCTTGTAACACAGATTGTTCATCTTATAACACAGGATATTCATCTTGTACCACAGAGATTGTTCAGCTTGTACCACAGATTGTTCATCTTGTAACACAGATTGTTCATCTTGTAACACAAAGTGATCATCTTGTAACACAGATTGTTCATCTTTTACCAAAGAGTGTTCATCTTGCAACACAGATAATTCATCTTGTACCAAAGATTGTTCATCTTGTAACACAGATTGTTCATCTTGTAACACAGAATATTCATCTTGTACCACAGAGATAGTTCATCTTATACCACTGAATATTCGTCTTGTAGCACAGATTGTTCATCTTGTAGCAAATATTGTTCATCTTGTATCACAGATTGTTCATCTTGTAACACAAATTGTTCATCTTGTAACACAGATTGTTCATCTTTTAACACAGATTGTTCATCTTGTAACACAGAATATTCATCTTGTACCACAGAGATTGTTCATCTTGTAACACAGATTGTTCAACTTGTAGCACAGGGTGTTCATCTTTTCACACAGAATATTCATCTAGTACCACAGACAGTGTTCATCTTGTACCACAGATTGTTAATCTTATAAAACAGATTGTTCTTCTTGTAACACAGAATATTCATCTTGTACCACAGAGAGTGTTCATCTTGCAACACAGAATATTCATCTTATACCACAGAGATTGTTCATCTTGTAACACAGAATATTCATCTTGTACCACAGAGATTGTTCATCTTGTAACACAGAATATTCATCTTGTACCACAGAGATTGTTCATCTTGTAAAACAGAATATTCATCTTGTACCATAGAGATTGTTCATCATGTAACACATATTGTTCATCTTGTACATCAGAGAGTTTTCATCTTGCAACACATATTGTTCATCTTGTACCACAGATTGTTCATCTTGTACCACATATTGTTCATATTGAAACACAGATTTTTCATCTAGTAACAACAATTTTTCATCTTGTATCACAGATTTTTCATCTCGTAGCACAGATTGTTCATCTTGTAACACAGAATATTCATCTTGTACCACAGAGAATGTTCATCTTGTAACACATATTGTTCATCTTGTAACACAAAATATTCATCTTGTACCACATAGATTGTTCATCTTGTAACACAGATTGTTCATCTTGTAACACAGAATATTCATCTTGTACCACATATTGTACATCTAGTAACACAGATTGTTCATCTTGTACCACAGAGATTGTTCATCTTGTAACACAGAATATTCAAGTTGTACCACAGAGATTGTTCATCTTGTACCACAGAGTGTTCATCTTGTAACACAGATTGTTCGTCTTGTAACACAGTATATTCATCTTGTACCACAGAGATTGTTCATCTTGTAACACAGATTGTTCATCTTGTAACACATATTGTTCATAGTGTAACACAGAATATTCATCTTATACTACAGAAAGTGTTCACCTTGTACCACAGATTGTTCATCTTGTAACACAGATTGTTCATCTTGTAACACATATTGTTCATATTGTAACACAGAATAGTCATCTTGTACCACAGAGAGTGTTCATCTTGTACCACAGATTGTTCATCTTGTACCACAGAGATTGTTCATCCTGTACCATAGATTGTTCATCTTGTAACAGAGAGTGTTCATCTTGTAACACAAATTGATCATCTTGTAACACAGATTGTTCGTCTTGTACCACAGAGATTGTTCATCTTGTAACACAGATTGTTCATCTTGTACCACAGAGATTGTTCATCTTGTAACACAGAATACTCATATTGTACCACATAGATTGTTCATCTAGTAACACAGATTGTTCATCTTGTACCACAGAGATTGTTCATCTTGTAACACATAATAGTTATCTTGTATCACAGATTGTTCATCTTGTATCACAAATTGTTCATCTTGTAACACACATTGTTCATCTTTTAACACAGATTGTTCATCTTGTAACACAGAATATTCATCTTGTACTACAGAGATTGTTCATCTTGTAACACAGATTGTTCATCTTGTAGCGCAGGGTGTTCATCTTTTAACACAGAATATTCATCTTGTACCACAGACAGTGTTCATCTTGTACCACAGATTGTTAATCTTATAAAACAGATTGTTCGTCTTGTAACACAGAATATTCATATTGTACCACAGAGATTGTTCATCTTGTAACACAGAATATTCATCTTATACCACAGAGATTGTTCATCTTGTAACACAGAATATTCATCTTGTACGACAGAGATTGTTCATCTTGTAACACAGAATATTCATCTTGTACCACAGAGAGTGTCCATCTTTTAAAACAGAATATTCATCTTGTACCACAGAGATTGTTCATCATGTAACACAGATTGTTCATCTTGTATCACAGAGATTGTTCATCTTGCAACACATATTGTTCATCTTGTACCTCATATTATTCATCTTGTACCACATATTGTTCATATTGCAACACAGATTTTTCATCTTGTAACACCGATTGTTCATCTTGTAACACAGATTTTTCATCTAGTAACAACAATTTTTCATCTTGTAACACAGATTGTTCATCTTGTAACACAGATTGTTCATCTTGTAACACAGAATATTCATCTTGTACCACAGAGAATGTTCATCTTGTAACACAGATTGTTCGTCTTGTAACACAGAATATTCATCTTGTACCACAGAGATTGTTCATATTGTAACACAGAATATTCATCCTGTACCACAGAGATTGTTTATCATGTAACACAGAATATTCATCTTGTATCACAGAGATTGTTCATCTTGTAACACAGAATATTCATCTTGTACCACATAGATTGTTCATCTTGTAACACAGAATATTCATCTTGTACCACAGAGATTGTTCATCTTTTACCACAGATTGTTCATCTTGTAACACAGAATATTCATCTTGTACCACAGAGATTGTTCATCTTGTAACAAAGATTGTTCATCTTGTACCACAGAGAGTGTTCATCTTGTAACACATATTGTTCATCTTGTAACACAGAATATTCATCTTGTACCTCATAGATTGTTCATCTTGTAACACAGATTGTTCATCTTGTAACACAGAATATTCATCTTGTACCACAGAGATTGTTCATCTTGTAACACAGAATACTCATATTGTACCACACAGATTGTTCATCTAGTAACACAGATTGTTCATCTTGTACCACAGAAATTGTTCATCTTGTAACACATAATAGTCATCTTGTATCACAAATTGTTCATCTTGTAACACAGATTGTTCATCTTTTAACACAGATTGTTCATCTTGTAACACAGTATATTCATCTTGTACCACAGAGATTGTTCATATTGTAACACAGATTGTTCATCTTGTAGCACAGGGTGTTCATCTTTTAACACAGAATATTCATCTTGTACCACAGATTGTTAATCTTATAAAAGAAATTGTTCGTCTTGTAACAAAGAATATTCATCTTGTACCACAGAGATTGTTCATCTTGTATCACAGAATATTCATCTTATACCACAGAGATTGTTCATCTTGTAACACAGAATATTTATCTTGTATCACAGAGATTGTTCATCTTGTAACACAGAATATTCATCTTGTACCACAGAGATTGTTCATCTTGTAAAACAGAATATTCATCTTGTACCACAGAGATAGTTGATCATGTAACACAGATTGTTCATCTTGTATCACAGAGATTGTTCATCTTGCAACATATATTGTTCATCTTGTACCACAGATTGTTCATCTTGTACCACATATTGTTCATATTGTAACACAGAAATTTCATCTTGTAACACCGATTGTTCATCTTGTATCACAGATTGTTCATCTAGTATCAACAATTGTTCATCTTGTAACACAGATTGTTCATCTTGTAACACAGATTGTTCATCTTGTAACACAGAATATTCATCTTGTACCACAGAGAATGTTCATCTTGTAACACAGATTGTTCATCTTGTAACACAGAATATTCATCTTGTACCACATAGATTGTTCATCTTGTAACACAGATTGTTCATCTTGTAACACAGAATATTCATCTTGTACCACATAGATTGTTCATCTAGTAACACAGATTGTTCATCTTGTACCACAGAGATTGTTCATCTTGTAACACAGAATATTCAACTTGTACCACAGAGATTGTTCATCTTGTACCACATATTGTTCATCTTGTAACACAGATTGTTCGTCTTGTAACACAGAATATTCATCTAGTACCACAGAGATTGTTCATCTTGTAACACAGATTGTTCATCTTGTAAAACATATTGTTCATAGTGTAACACATAATATTCATCTTGTACTACAGAGAGTGTTCATCTTGTACTACAGATTGTTCATCTTGTAACACAGATTGTTCATCTTGTAACACATATTGTTCATATTGTAACTCAGAATAGTCATCTTGTACCACAGAGAGTGTTCATCTTGTACCACAGATTGTTCATCTTGTAACACAGATTGTTCGTCTTGTAACACAGAATATTCATCTTGTACCACAGAGATTGTTCATCTTGTACCACAGAATATTCATCTTGTACCACAGAGATTGTTCATCATGTAACACAGAATATTCATCTTGTACCACAGAGATTGTTCATCTTATAACACAGAATATTAATCTTGTACCACAGAGATTGTTCATCTTGTACCACAGATTGTTCATCTTGTAACACAGAATATTCATATTGAACCACAGAGATTGTTCATCTTGTAACACAGATTGTTCATCTTGTACAACAGATATTGTTCATCTTGTAACACAGAATATTCATCTTGTACTACAGAGAGTATTCATCTTGTACCACAGATTGTTCATCTTGTAACACAGATTGTTCATCTTGTAACACATATTGTTCATATTGTAACTCAGAATAGTCATCTTGTACCACAGAGCGTGTTCATCTTGTACCACAGATTGTTCATCTTGTAACACAGATTGTTCGTCTTGTAACACAGAATATTCATCTTGTACCACAGAGATTGTTCATCTTGTACCACAGAATATTCATCTTGTACCACAGAGATTGTTCATCATGTAACACAGAATATTCATCTTGTACCACAGAGATTGTTCATCTTATAACACAGAATATTAATCTTGTACCACAGAGATTGTTCATCTTGTACCACAGATTGTTCATCTTGTAACACAGAATATTCATCTTGAACCACAGAGATTGTTCATCTTGTAACACAGATTGTTCATCTTGTACAACAGATATTGTTCATCTTTTAACACAGAATATTCATCTTGTACCACAGAGAGTGTTCATCTTGTAACACAGATTGTTCATCTTGTAACACAGAATATTCATCTTGTACCTCATAGATTATTCATCTTGTAACACAGAATATTCATCTTGTACCACAGAGAGTGTTCATCTTGTAACACAGATTGTTCATCTTGTACCACAGAGAGTGTTCATCTTGTAACACAGAATATTCATATTGTACCACATAGATTGTTCATCTAGTAACACAGATTGTTCATCTTGTACCACAGAGATTGTTCATCTTGTAACACATAATAGTCATCTTGTACCACAGAGAGTGTTCATCTTGTACCACAGATTGTTCATCTTGTAACACAGATTGTTCGTCTTGTAACACAGAATATTCATCTTGTACCACAGAGAGTGTTCATCTTGTAACATAGATTGTTCATCTTGTAACACAGATTGTTCATCTTGTAACACAGAATATTCATCTTGTACCACATAGATTGTTCATCTAGTAACACAGATTGTTCATCTTGTACCACAGAGATTGTTCATCTTGTAACACAGAATATACATCTTGTACCAAAGAGATTGTTCATCTTGTACCACAGATTGTTCATCTTGTAACACAGATTGTTCGTCTTGTAACACAGAATATTCATCTTGTACCACAGAGATTGTTCATCTTGTAACACAGATTGTTCATCTTGTAACACATATTGTTCATAGTGTAACACAGAATATTCATCTTGTACTACAGAGAGTGTTCATCTTGTACCACAGATTGTTCATCTTGTAACACAGAGTGTTCATCTTGTAACACATATTGTTCATATTGTAACACAGAATATTCATCTTGTACCACAGAGATTGTTCATCTTGTAACACATAATAGTCATCTTGTACCACAGAGAGTGTTCATCTTGTAACACAGATTGTTCGTCTTGTAACACAGAATATTCATCTTGTACCACAGAGAGTGTTCATCTTGTACCACAGATTGTTCATCTTGTAACACAGATTTTTCGTCTTGTAGCACAGAATATTCATCTTGTACCACAGAGATTGTTCATCTTTTAACACAGATTGTTCATCTTGTAACACATATTGTTCATATTGTAACACATAATAGTCATCTTGTACCACAGAGAGTGTTCATCTTGTACAACAGATTGTGCATCTTGTAACACAGATTGTTCATCTTGTAACACAGAATATTCATCTTGTACTACATAGATTGTTCATCTTGTAACACAGATTGTTCATCTTGTAACACAGAATATTCATCTTGTACCACATAGATTGTTCATCTAGTAACACAGATTGTTCATCTTGTACCACAGAGATTGTTCATCTTGTAACACAGAATATTCACTTGTACCACAGAGATTGATCATCTTGTACCACATATTGTTCATCTTGTAACACAGATTGTTCGTCTTGTAACACAGAATATTCATCTAGTACCACAGAGATTGTTCATCTTGTAACACAGATTGTTCATCTTGTAAAACATATTGTTCATAGTGTAACACATAATATTCATCTTGTACTACAGAGAGTGTTCATCTTGTACTACAGATTGTTCATCTTGTAACACAGATTGTTCATCTTGTAACACATATTGTTCATATTGTAACTCAGAATAGTCATCTTGTACCACAGAGAGTGTTCATCTTGTACCACAGATTGTTCATCTTGTAACACAGATTGTTCGTCTTGTAACACAGAATATTCATCTTGTACCACAGAGATTGTTCATCTTGTACCACAGAATATTCATCTTGTACCACAGAGATTGTTCATCATGTAACACAGAATATTCATCTTGTACCACAGAGATTGTTCATCTTATAACACAGAATATTAATCTTGTACCACAGAGATTGTTCATCTTGTACCACAGATTGTTCGTCTTGTAACACAGAATATTCATCTTGAACCACAGAGATTGTTCATCTTGTAACACAGATTGTTCATCTTGTACAACAGATATTGTTCATCTTTTAACACAGAATATTCATCTTGTACCACAGAGAGTGTTCATCTTGTAACACAGATTGTTCATCTTGTAACACAGAATATTCATCTTGTACCTCATAGATTATTCATCTTGTAACACAGAATATTCATCTTGTACCACAGAGAGTGTTCATCTTGTAACACAGATTGTTCATCTTGTACCACAGAGAGTGTTCATCTTGTAACACAGAATATTCATATTGTACCACATAGATTGTTCATCTAGTAACACAGATTGTTCATCTTGTACCACAGAGATTGTTCATCTTGTAACACATAATAGTCATCTTGTACCACAGAGAGTGTTCATCTTGTACCACAGATTGTTCATCTTGTAACACAGATTGTTCGTCTTGTAACACATAATAGTCATCTTGTACCACAGAGAGTGTTCATCTTGTAACACAGATTGTTCGTCTTGTAACACAGAATATTCATCTTGTACCACAGAGATTGTTCATCTTGTACCACATATTGTTTATCTTGTAACACATAATAGTCATCTTGTACCACAGAGAGTGTTCATCTTGTACCACAGATTGTTCATCTTGTAACACAGATTTTTCGTCTTGTAGCACAGAATATTCATCTTGTACCACAGAGATTGTTCATCTTTTAACACAGATTGTTCATCTTGTAACACATATTGTTCATATTGTAACACATAATAGTCATCTTGTACCACAGAGAGTGTTCATCTTGTACCACAGATTGTTCATCTTGTAACACAGATTTTTCGTCTTGTAGCACAGAATATTCATCTTGTACCACAGAGATTGTTCATCTTTTAACACAGATTGTTCATCTTGTAACACATATTGTTCATATTGTAACACATAATAGTCATCTTGTACCACAGAGAGTGTTCATCTTGTACAACAGATTGTGCATCTTGTAACACAGATTGTTCATCTTGTAACACAGAATATTCATCTTGTACTACATAGATTGTTCATCTTGTAACACAGATTGTTCATCTTGTAACACAGAATATTCATCTTGTACCACATAGATTGTTCATCTAGTAACACAGATTGTTCATCTTGTACCACAGAGATTGTTCATCTTGTAACACAGAATATTCAACTTGTACCACAGAGATTGTTCATCTTGTACCACATATTGTTCATCTTGTAACACAGATTGTTCGTCTTGTAACACAGAATATTCATCTAGTACCACAGAGATTGTTCATCTTGTAACACAGATTGTTCATCTTGTAAAACATATTGTTCATAGTGTAACACATAATATTCATCTTGTACTACAGAGAGTGTTCATCTTGTACTACAGATTGTTCATCTTGTAACACAGATTGTTCATCTTGTAACACATATTGTTCATATTGTAACTCAGAATAGTCATCTTGTACCACAGAGAGTGTTCATCTTGTACCACAGATTGTTCATCTTTTAACACAGATTGTTCATCTTGTAACACAGTATATTCATCTTGTACCACAGAGATTGTTCATATTGTAACACAGATTGTTCATCTTGTAGCACAGGGTGTTCATCTTTTAACACAGAATATTCATCTTGTACCACAGATTGTTAATCTTATAAAAGAAATTGTTCGTCTTGTAACAAAGAATATTCATCTTGTACCACAGAGATTGTTCATCTTGTATCACAGAATATTCATCTTATACCACAGAGATTGTTCATCTTGTAACACAGAATGTTCTTGTATCACAGAGATTGTTCATCTTGTAACACAGAATATTCATCTTGTACCACAGAGATTGTTCATCTTGTAAAACAGAATATTCATCTTGTACCACAGAGATAGTTGATCATGTAACACAGATTGTTCATCTTGTATCACAGAGATTGTTCATCTTGCAACATATATTGTTCATCTTGTACCACAGATTGTTCATCTTGTACCACATATTGTTCATATTGTAACACAGAAATTTCATCTTGTAACACCGATTGTTCATCTTGTATCACAGATTGTTCATCTAGTATCAACAATTGTTCATCTTGTAACACAGATTGTTCATCTTGTAACACAGATTGTTCATCTTGTAACACAGAATATTCATCTTGTACCACAGAGAATGTTCATCTTGTAACACAGATTGTTCATCTTGTAACACAGAATATTCATCTTGTACCACATAGATTGTTCATCTTGTAACACAGATTGTTCATCTTGTAACACAGAATATTCATCTTGTACCACATAGATTGTTCATCTAGTAACACAGATTGTTCATCTTGTACCACAGAGATTGTTCATCTTGTAACACAGAATATTCAACTTGTACCACAGAGATTGTTCATCTTGTACCACATATTGTTCATCTTGTAACACAGATTGTTCGTCTTGTAACACAGAATATTCATCTAGTACCACAGAGATTGTTCATCTTGTAACACAGATTGTTCATCTTGTAAAACATATTGTTCATAGTGTAACACATAATATTCATCTTGTACTACAGAGAGTGTTCATCTTGTACTACAGATTGTTCATCTTGTAACACAGATTGTTCATCTTGTAACACATATTGTTCATATTGTAACTCAGAATAGTCATCTTGTACCACAGAGAGTGTTCATCTTGTACCACAGATTGTTCATCTTGTAACACAGATTGTTCGTCTTGTAACAGAATATTCATCTTGTACCACAGAGATTGTTCATATTGTACCACAGAATATTCATCTTGTACCACAGAGATTGTTCATCTTATAAAACAGAATATTAATCTTGTACCACAGAGATTGTTCATCTTGTACCACAGATTGTTCGTCTTGTAACACAGAATATTCATCTTGAACCACAGAGATTGTTCATCTTGTAACACAGATTGTTCATCTTGTACAACAGATATTGTTCATCTTTTAACACAGAATATTCATCTTGTACCACAGAGAGTGTTCATCTTGTAACACAGATTGTTCATCTTGTAACACAGAATATTCATCTTGTACCACATAGATTGTTCATCTTGTAACACAGAATATTCATCTTGTACCACAGAGAGTGTTCATCTTGTACACAGATGTTCATCTTGTACCACAGAGATTGTTCATCTTGTACACAGAATTCATTTGTACAAGATTGTTCATCTTGTAACACAGAATATTCATCTTGTACCACAGAGAGTGTTCATCTTGTACACAGATTGTTCATCTTGTAACACAGATTGTTCATCTTGTAACACAGAATATTCATCTTGTACCACATAGATTGTTCATCTTGTAACACAGAATATTCATCTTGTACCACAGAGATTGTTCATCTTGTAACACAGAATATTCATCTTGTAACACAGAGATTGTTCATCTTGTAACACAGAATATTCATCTTGTACCACAGAGATTGTTCATCTTGTAACACAGAATATTCATCTTGTACCACAGAGAGTGTTCATCTTGTAACACAGATTGTTCATCTTGTACCACAGATATTGTTCATCTTGTAACACAGATTGTTCATCTTGTAACACAGATTGTTCATCTTGTAACACAGAGTGTTCATCTTGTACCACAGAGATTGTTCATCTTGTACCACAAATTGTTCATCTTGTAAGACAGATTGTTCATCTGTAACACAAATTGTTCATCTTGTAACACAGATTGTTCATCTTGTAACACAGAATATTCATCTTGTACCACAGAATTGTTCATCTTGTACCACAGATTGTTCATCTTGTAACACAGAATGTTCATCTTGTAACACAGATTGTTCATCTTGTAACACAGAATATTCATCTTGTAACACAGAGATTGTTCATCTTGTACCACAGATTGTTCATCTTGTAACACAGATTGTTCATCTTGTAACACATATTGTTCATCTTGTAACACAGAATATTCATCTTGTAACACAGATTGTTCATCTTGTAACACAGATTGTTCATCTTGTAACACAGAATATTCATCTTGTACCACAGAGATTGTTCATCTTGTAACACAGATTGTTCATCTTGTACCACAGAGATTGTTCATCTTGTAACACAGAATATTCATCTTGTACCACAAATTGTTCATCTTGTAACACAGATTGTTCATCTTGTAACACATATTGTTCATATTGTAACACAGAATAGTCATCTTGTACCACAGAGAGTGTTCATCTTGTACCACAGATTGTTCATCTTGTAACACAGATTGTTCGTCTTGTAACACAGAATATTCATCTTGTACCACAGAGATTGTTCATCTTGTAACACAGAATATTCATCTTGTACCACATAGATTGTTCATCTTGTAACACAGAATATTCATCTTGTACCACAGAGATTGTTCATCTTGTAACACAGAATATTCATCTTGTACCACAGAGAGTGTTCATCTTGTAACACAGAATATTCATCTTGTACCACAGAGATTGTTCATCTTGTAACACAGAATATTCATCTTGTACCACAGAGATTGTTCATCTTGTAACACAGATTGTTCGTCTTGTAACACAGAATATTCATCTTGTACCACAGAGATTGTTCATCTTGTAACACATATTGTTTATCTTGTAACACATAATAGTCATCTTGTAACAGAGAGTGTTCATCTTGTACCACAGATTGTTCATCTTGTAACACAGATTTTTCGTCTTGTAGCACAGAATATTCATCTTGTACCACAGAGATTGTTCATCTTTTAACACAGATTGTTCATCTTGTAACACATATTGTTCATATTGTAACACATAATAGTCATCTTGTACCACAGAGAGTGTTCATCTTGTACCACAGATTGTTCATCTTGTAACACAGATTTTTCGTCTTGTAGCACAGAATATTCATCTTGTACCACAGAGATTGTTCATCTTTTAACACAGATTGTTCATCTTGTAACACATATTGTTCATATTGTAACACATAATAGTCATCTTGTACCACAGAGAGTGTTCATCTTGTACAACAGATTGTGCATCTTGTAACACAGATTGTTCATCTTGTAACACAGAATATTCATCTTGTACTACATAGATTGTTCATCTTGTAACACAGATTGTTCATCTTGTAACACAGAATATTCATCTTGTACCACATAGATTGTTCATCTAGTAACACAGATTGTTCATCTTGTACCACAGAGATTGTTCATCTTGTAACACAGAATATTCAACTTGTACCACAGAGATTGTTCATCTTGTACCACATATTGTTCATCTTGTAACACAGATTGTTCGTCTTGTAACACAGAATATTCATCTAGTACCACAGAGATTGTTCATCTTGTAACACAGATTGTTCATCTTGTAAAACATATTGTTCATAGTGTAACACATAATATTCATCTTGTACTACAGAGAGTGTTCATCTTGTACTACAGATTGTTCATCTTGTAACACAGATTGTTCATCTTGTAACACATATTGTTCATATTGTAACTCAGAATAGTCATCTTGTACCACAGAGAGTGTTCATCTTGTACCACAGATTGTTCATCTTTTAACACAGATTGTTCATCTTGTAACACAGTATATTCATCTTGTACCACAGAGATTGTTCATATTGTAACACAGATTGTTCATCTTGTAGCACAGGGTGTTCATCTTTTAACACAGAATATTCATCTTGTACCACAGATTGTTAATCTTATAAAAGAAATTGTTCGTCTTGTAACAAAGAATATTCATCTTGTACCACAGAGATTGTTCATCTTGTATCACAGAATATTCATCTTATACCACAGAGATTGTTCATCTTGTAACACAGAATCTTTATCTTGTATCACAGAGATTGTTCATCTTGTAACACAGAATATTCATCTTGTACCACAGAGATTGTTCATCTTGTAAAACAGAATATTCATCTTGTACCACAGAGATAGTTGATCATGTAACACAGATTGTTCATCTTGTATCACAGAGATTGTTCATCTTGCAACATATATTGTTCATCTTGTACCACAGATTGTTCATCTTGTACCACATATTGTTCATATTGTAACACAGAAATTTCATCTTGTAACACCGATTGTTCATCTTGTATCACAGATTGTTCATCTAGTATCAACAATTGTTCATCTTGTAACACAGATTGTTCATCTTGTAACACAGATTGTTCATCTTGTAACACAGAATATTCATCTTGTACCACAGAGAATGTTCATCTTGTAACACAGATTGTTCATCTTGTAACACAGAATATTCATCTTGTACCACATAGATTGTTCATCTTGTAACACAGATTGTTCATCTTGTAACACAGAATATTCATCTTGTACCACATAGATTGTTCATCTAGTAACACAGATTGTTCATCTTGTACCACAGAGATTGTTCATCTTGTAACACAGTTTTGTGGTTGTTTTTGTTTGTTTTTGTTTGTTTTGTTTTTTGTGGTGTTTTTGTTGTTGTTTTTGTACAAGATTGTTCATCTTGTACACATATTGTTATTTGTAACTCAGAATAGTCATCTTGTACCACAGAGAGTGTTCATCTTGTACCACAGATTGTTCATCTTGTAACACAGATTGTTCGTCTTGTAACACAGAATATTCATCTTGTACCACAGAGATTGTTCATCTTGTACCACAGAATATTCATCTTGTACCACAGATTGTTCATCTGTAACACAGAATATTCATCTTGTACCACAGAGATTGTTCATCTTCTTGTACCACAGAGATTGTTCATCTTGTACCACAGATTGTTCATCTTGTAACACAGATTGTTCATCTTGTAACACATATTGTTCATATTGTAACTCAGAATAGTCATCTTGTACCACAGAGAGTGTTCATCTTGTACCACAGATTGTTCATCTTGTAACACAGATTGTTCGTCTTGTAACAGAATATTCATCTTGTACCACAGAGATTGTTCATCTTGTACCACAGAATATTCATCTTGTACCACAGAGATTGTTCATCTTATAACACAGAATATTAATCTTGTACCACAGAGATTGTTCATCTTGTACCACAGATTGTTCATCTTGTAACACAGAATATTCATCTTGAACCACAGAGATTGTTCATCTTGTAACACAGATTGTTCATCTTGTACAACAGATATTGTTCATCTTTTAACACAGAATATTCATCTTGTACCACAGAGAGTGTTCATCTTGTAACACAGATTGTTCATCTTGTAACACAGAATATTCATCTTGTACCTCATAGATTATTCATCTTGTAACACAGAATATTCATCTTGTACCACAGAGAGTGTTCATCTTGTAACACAGATTGTTCATCTTGTACCACAGAGAGTGTTCATCTTGTAACACAGAATATTCATATTGTACCACATAGATTGTTCATCTAGTAACACAGATTGTTCATCTTGTACCACAGAGATTGTTCATCTTGTAACACATAATAGTCATCTTGTACCACAGAGAGTGTTCATCTTGTACCACAGATTGTTCATCTTGTAACACAGATTGTTCGTCTTGTAACACAGAATATTCATCTTGTACCACAGAGAGTGTTCATTTGTAACAAGATTGTTCATCTTGTAACACAGATTGTTCATCTTGTAACACAGAATATTCATCTTGTACCACATAGATTGTTCATCTTGTAACACAGATTGTTCATCTTGTACCACAGATTGTTCATCTTGTAACACAGAATATTCATCTTGTACCACAGAGATTGTTCATCTTGTACCACAGATTGTTCATCTTGTAACACAGATTGTTCGTCTTGTAACACAGAATATTCATCTTGTACCACAGAGATTGTTCATCTTGTAACACAGATTGTTCATCTTGTAACACATATTGTTCATCTTGTAACACAGAATATTCATCTTGTACCACAGAGAGTGTTCATCTTGTACCACAGATTGTTCATCTTGTAACACAGAGTGTTCATCTTGTAACACATATTGTTCATATTGTAACACAGAATATTCATCTTGTACCACAGAGATTGTTCATCTTGTAACACAGATTGTTCATCTTGTAACACAGAGTGTTCATCTTGTAACACAGATTGTTCGTCTTGTAACACAGAATATTCATCTTGTACCACAGAGATTGTTCATCTTGTACCACATATTGTTTATCTTGTAACACATAATAGTCATCTTGTACCACAGAGAGTGTTCATCTTGTACCACAGATTGTTCATCTTGTAACACAGATTTTTCGTCTTGTAGCACAGAATATTCATCTTGTACCACAGAGATTGTTCATCTTTTAACACAGATTGTTCATCTTGTAACACATATTGTTCATCTTGTAACACATAATATTCATCTTGTACCACAGAGAGTGTTCATCTTGTAACACAGATTGTTCATCTTGTAACACAGAATATTCATCTTGTACCATAGATTGTTCATCTTGTAACACAGAATGTTCATCTTGTACCACAGAGAGTGTTCATCTTGTACCACAGATTGTTCATCTTGTAACACAGATTGTTCGTCTTGTAACACAGAATATTCATCTTGTACCACAGAGATTGTTCATCTTGTAACACAGATTGTTCATCTTGTAACACATATTGTTCATATTGTAACACATAATATTCATCTTGTACCACAGAGAGTGTTCATCTTGTACAACAGATTGTTCATCTTGTAACACAGATTGTTCATCTTGTAACACATATTGTTCATTTGAACCAGAATAGTCATCTTGTACCACAGAGATGTTCATCTTGTACACGTTGTTCATCTTGTAACACAGATTGTTCGTCTTGTAACAAGAATATTCATCTTGTACCACAGAGATTGTTCATCTTGTAACACAGAATATTCATCTTGTACCACAGAGATTGTTCATCTTGTAACACAGAATATTCATCTTGTACCACAGAGATTGTTCATCTTGTAACACAGAATATTCATCTTGTACCACAGAGATTGTTCATCTTGTAACACAGATTGTTCATCTTGTAACACAGAATATTCATCTTGTACCACAGAGATTGTTCATCTTGTAACACAGATTGTTCATCTTGTACAACAGATATTGTTCATCTTGTAACACAGATTATTCATCTTGTACCACAGAGAGTGTTCATCTTGTAACACAGATTGTTCATCTTGTAACACAGAATATTCATCTTGTACCTCATAGATTGTTCATCTTGTAACACAGAATATTCATCTTGTACCACAGAGATTGTTCATCTTGTAACACAGATTGTTCATCTTGTACCACAGAGATTGTTCATCTTGTAACACAGAATATTCATATTGTACCACATAGATTGTTCATCTAGTAACACAGATTGTTCATCTTGTACCACAGAGATTGTTCATCTTGTAACACATAATAGTCATCTTGTACCACAGAAGTGTTCATCTTGTACCACAGATTGTTCATCTTGTAACACAGATTGTTCGTCTTGTAACACATAATATTCATCTTGTACCACAGAGATTGTTCATATTGTAACACAGATTGT
>CM026401.1:26572708-26631317 GCA_014843695.1 Archivesica marissinica
TGAGTCTGTATCTTATATTATGTATTTTACATATTCAGCGATAGTCTCTCGGTGAGTCTGTATCTTATATTATGTATTTTACTCATTCAGCGATAGTCTTCCAGTGAGTCTGTATCTTATATTATGTATTTTACTCATTCAGCGATAGTCTATCTGTGTTTCTGTATCTTATATTATGTATTTTACTCATTCAGCGATAGTCTCTCGGTGAGTCTGTATCTTATATTATGTATTTTACCCATTCAGCGAGTCTTCAGTGAGTCTGTATCTTATATTATGTATTTTACTCATCAGCGATAGTCTCTCGATGAGTCTGTATCTTATATTATGTATTTTACTCATTCAGGGATAGTCTCTCGGTGAGTCTGTATCTTATATTATGTATTTACTCATCAGCGATAGTCTCCCGGTGAGTCTTATCTTATTATGTTATTTACTCATTCAGCGAAGTCTCCCGGTGAGTCTGTATCTTATATTATGTATTTTACCCATTCAACGATAGTCTCTCGTTGAGTCTGTATCTTATATTATGTATTTTACTCATTCAGCGATAGTCTCCCAGTGAGTCTCTATCTTATATTATGTATTTTACTCATTCAGCGATAGTCTCCCGGTGAGTCTGTATCCTATATTATGTATTTTACTCAGTCAGCGATAGTCTCTCGGTGAGTCTGTATCTTATATTATGTATTTTACCCATTCAGCGATAGTCTCTCGGTGAGTCTGTATCTTATATTATGTATTTTACTCATTCAGCGATAGTCTCCCAATGAGTCTGTATCTTATATTATGTAATTTATTCTTGCGGCGATAGTCTCCCAGTGAGTCTGTATCTTATATTATGTATTTTACTCATTCAGCGATAGTCTCCCAGTGAGTCTGTATCTTTTATGATGTATTTTACTCATTCAGCGATAGTCTTCCGGTGAGTCTGTATCCTATATTATGTATTTTACTCATTCATCGATAGTCGCTCGGTAAGTCTGTATCTTATATTATGTATTTTACTCATTCAACGATAGTCTATCGGTGAGTCTGTATCTTATATTATGTATTTTACTCATTCAACGATAGTCTCTCGGTGAGTCTGTATCTTATATTATGTATTTTACTCATTCAACGATAGTCTCTCGGTGAGTCTGTATCTTATGTTATGTATTTTACTCATTCAACGATAGTCTCTCGGTGAGTCTGTATCTTATATTATGTATTTTACTCATTCAGCGATAGTCTCTCGGTGAGTCTGTATCTTATATTATGTATTTTACTCATTCAGCGATAGTCTTCCAGTGAGTCTGTATCTTATATTATGTATTTTACTCATTCAGCGATAGTCTATCTGTGTCTGTATCTTATATTATGTATTTTACTCATCAGCGATAGTCTCTCGGTGAGTCTGTATCTATATTATGTATTTACTCATCAGCGATAGTCTCTCGGTGAGTCGTATCTTATATTATGTATTTTACTCATTCAGCGATAGTCTATCTGTGAGTCTGTATCTTATATTATGTATTTACTCATTCAGCGATAGTCTCTCGGTGATCTGTATCTTATATTATGTTTTACTCATTCAGCGATAGTCTCTCGGTGAGTCTGTATCTTATATTATGTATTTTACTCATTCAGCGATAGTCTCTCGGTGAGTCTGTATCTTATATTATGTATTTTACTCATTCAGCGATAGTCTTCCAGTGAGTCTGTATCTTATATTATGTATTTTACTCATTCAGCTATAGTCTCTCGGTGAGTCTGTATCTTATATTATGTATTTTACTCATTCAGGGATAGTCTCTCGGTGAGTCTGTATCTTATATTATGTATTTTACTCATTCAGCGATAGTCTCCCAGTGAGTCTCTATCTTATTTTATGTATTTTACTCATTCAGCGATAGTCTCTCGGTGATTCTGTATCTTACATAATGTATATTACTCATGCAGCGATAGTCTCCCAGTGAGTCTGTATCTTATATTATGTATTTTACTCATTCAGCGATAGTCTCCCAGTGAGTCTCTATCTTATATTATGTATTTTACTCATTCAGCGATAGTCTCCCGGTGAGTCTGTATCCTATATTATGTATTTTACTCATTCAGCGATAGTCTCTCGGTGAGTCTGTATCTTATATTATGTATTTTACCCATTCAGCGATAGTCTCTCGGTGAGTCTGTATCTTATATTATGTATTTTACTCATTCAGCGATAGTCTATCGGTGAGTCTGTATCTTATATTATGTAGTTTACTCATTCATTGATAGTCTCTCGGTGAGTCTGTATCCTATATTATGTATTTTACTCATTCAGCGATAGTCTCTCGGTGAGTCTGTATCTTATATTATGTATTTTACTCATGCAGTGATAGTCTCTCGGTGAGTCTGTATCTTATATTATGTATTTTACCCATTCAGCGATAGTCTCCCGGTGAGTCTGTATCTTATATTATGTATTTTACGCATTCAGCGATAGTCTCTCGGTGAGTCTGTATCTTATATTATGTATTTTACCCATTCAGCGATAGTCTCTCGGTGAGTCTGTATCTTATATTATGTATTTTACTCGTTCAGCGATAGTCTCCCGTTGAGTCTGTATCTTATATTATGTATTTTACTCATTCAGCGATAGTCTCTCGGTGAGTCTGTATCTTATATTATGTATTTTACTCATTCAGCGATAGTCTCTCGGTGAGTCTGTATCTTATATTATGTATTTTACTCATTCAGCGATAGTCTTCCAGTGAGTCTGTATCTTATATTATGTATTTTACTCATTCAGCGATAGTCTATCTGTGTGTCTGTATCTTATATTATGTATTTTACTCATTCAGCGATAGTCTCTCGGTGAGTCTGTATCTTATATTATGTATTTTACTCATTCAGCGATAGTCTCTCGGTGAGTCTGTATCTTATATTATGTATTTTACTCATTCAGCGATAGTCTCCCAGTGAGTCTGTATCTTATATTATGTATTTTACTCATTCAGCGATAGTCTCCCGGTGAGTCTGTATCTTATATTATGTATTTTACTCATTCAGCGATAGTCTCTCGGTGAGTCTGTATCTTATATTATGTATTTACTCATTCAGCGATAGTCTTCCGTGAGTCTGTATCTTATATTATGTATTTTACTCATTCAGCGATAGTCTCTCGGTGAGTCTGTATCTTATATTATGTATTTTACTCATTCAGCGATAGTCTCCCAGTGAGTCTGTATCTTATATTATGTATTTTACCCATTCAATGATGATCTCCCAGTGAGTCTGTATCTTATATTATGTATTTTACCCATTCAGCGATAGTCTCCCGGTGTGTCTGTATCTTATATTATGTATATTACTCATGCAGCGATAGTCTCCCAGTGAGTCTGTATCTTATATTATGTATTTTACTCATTCAGCGATAGTCTCCCAGTGAGTCTGTATCTTATATTATGTATTTTACTCATTCAGCGATAGTCTCCCGGTGAGTCTGTATCCTATATTATGTATTTTACTCATTCAGCGATAGTCTCTCGGTGAGTCTGTATCTTATATTATGTATTTTACCCATTCAGCGATAGTCTCTCGGTGAGTCTGTATCTTATATTATGTATTTTACTCATTCAGCGATAGTCTCCCAATGAGTCTGTATCTTATATTATGTAATTTATTCTTGCGGCGATAGTCTCCCAGTGAGTCTGTATCTTATATTATGTATTTTACTCATTCAGCGATAGTCTCCCAGTGAGTCTGTATCTTTTATGATGTATTTTACTCATTCAGCGATAGTCTTCCGGTGAGTCTGTATCCTATATTATGTATTTTACTCATTCATCGATAGTCGCTCGGTAAGTCTGTATCTTATATTATGTATTTTACTCATTCAACGATAGTCTATCGGTGAGTCTGTATCTTATATTATGTATTTTACTCATTCAACGATAGTCTCTCGGTGAGTCTGTATCTTATATTATGTATTTTACTCATTCAACGATAGTCTCTCGGTGAGTCTGTATCTTATATTATGTATTTTACTCATTCAACGATAGTCTCTCGGTGAGTCTGTATCTTATATTATGTATTTACTCATTCAGCGATAGTCTCTCGGTGAGTCTGTATCTTATATTATGTATTACTCATTCAGCGATAGTCTTCAGTGAGTCTGTATCTTATATTATGTATTTACTCATTCAGCGATAGTCTGTCTGTGAGTCTGTATCTTATATTATGTATTTTACTCATTCAGCGATAGTCTCTCGGTGAGTCTGTATCTTATATTATGTATTTTACTCATTCAGCGATAGTCTCTCGGTGAGTCTGTATCTTATATTATGTATTTTACTCATTCAGCGATAGTCTATCTGTGAGTCTGTATCTTATATTATGTATTTTACTCATTCAGCGATAGTCTCTCGGTGAATCTGTATCTTATATTATGTATTTTACTCATTCAGCGATAGTCTCTCGGTGAGTCTGTATCTTATATTATGTATTTTACTCATTCAGCGATAGTCTTCCAGTGAGTCTGTATCTTATATTATGTATTTTACTCATTCAGCGATAGTCTCTCGGTGAGTCTGTATCTTATATTATGTATTTTACTCATTCAGGGATAGTCTCTCGGTGAGTCTGTATCTTATATTATGTATTTTACTCATTCAGCGATAGTCTCCCAGTGAGTCTCTATCTTATTTTATGTATTTTTGCTCATTCAGCGATAGTCTCTCGGTGATTCTGTATCTTACATAATGTATATTACTCATGCAGCGATAGTCTCCCAGTGAGTCTGTATCTTATATTATGTATTTTACTCATTCAGCGATAGTCTCCCAGTGAGTCTCTATCTTATATTATGTATTTTACTCATTCAGCGATAGTCTCCCGGTGAGTCTGTATCCTATATTATGTATTTTACTCATTCAGCGATAGTCTCTCGGTGAGTCTGTATCTTATATTATGTATTTTACCCATTCAGCGATAGTCTCTCGGTGAGTCTGTATCTTATATTATGTATTTTACTCATTCAGCGATAGTCTCCCAATGAGTCTGTATCTTATATTATGTAATTTATTCTTGCGGCGATAGTTTCCCAGTGAGTCTGTATCTTATATTATGTATTTTACTCATTCAGCGATAGTCTCCCAGTGAGTCTGTATCTTATATGATGTATTTTACTCATTCAGCGATAGTCTTCCGGTGAGTCTGTATCCTATATTATGTATTTTACTCATTCATCGATAGTCGCTCGGTAAGTCTGTATCTTATATTATGTATTTTACTCATGCAGCGATAGTCTCCCGGTGAGTCTGTATCTTATATTATGTATTTTACCCATTCAGCGATAGTCTCCCGGTGAGTCTGTATCTTATATTATGTATTTTACCCATTCAGTGATAGTCTCTCGGTGAGTCTGTATCTTATATTATGTATTTTACTCATTCAGCGATAGTCTCCCGGTGAGTCTGTTGCTTATATTATGTATTTTACTCATTCAACGATAGTCTATCGGTGAGTCTGTATCTTATATTATGTATTTTACTCATTCAACGATAGTCTCTCGGTGAGTCTGTATCTTATATTATGTATTTTACTCATTCAACGATAGTCTCTCGGTGAGTCTGTATCTTATATTATGTATTTTACTCATTCAACGATAGTCTCTCGGTGAGTCTGTATCTTATATTATGTATTTTACTCATTCAGCGATAGTCTCTCGGTGAGTCTGTATCTTATATTATGTATTTTACTCATTCAGCGATAGTCTCCCAGTGAGTCTGTATCTTATATTATGTATTTTACTCATGCAGCGATAGTCTCCCGGTGAGTCTGTATCTTATAGTATGTATGTTACCCATTCAATGATAGTCTCCCGGTGAGTCTGTATCTTATATTATGTATTTTACCCATTCAACGATGATCTCCCAGTGAGTCTGTATCTTATAGTATGTATTTTACCCATTCAGCGATGGTCTCCCAGTGAGTCTGTATCCTATATTATGTATTTTACCCATTCAGCGATAGTCTCTCGGTGAGTCTGTATCTTATATTATGTATTTTACCCATTCAGCGATAGTCTCTCGGTGAGTCTGTATCTTATATTATGTATTTTACTCATTCAGCGATAGTCTCCCAGTGAGTCTGTATCTTATCTTATGTATTTTACTCATTCAGCGATAGTCTCCCAGTGAGTCTGTATCTTATATTATGTATTTTACCCATTCAGCGATAGTCTCCCAGTGAGTCTGTATCTTATATTATGTATTTTACTCATTCAACGATAGTCTCTCGGTGAGTCTGTATCTTATATTATGTATTTTACTCGTTCAGCGATAGTCTCCCGTTGAGTCTGTATCATATATTATGTATTTTACTCATTCAGCGATAGTCTCTCGGTGAGTCTGTATCTTATATTATGTATTTTACTCATTCAGCGATAGTCTCCCAGTGAGTCTGTATCTTATATTATGTATTTTACTCATTCAGCGATAGTCTCCCAGTGAGTCTGTATCTTATATTATGTATTTTACCCATTCAGCGATAGTCTCCCAGTGAGTCTGTATCTTATATTATGTATTTTACTCATTCAACGATAGTCTCTCGGTGAGTCTGTATCTTATATTATGTATTTTACTCATGTATTTTACTCATTCAGCGATAGTCTCCCGGTGAGTCTGTATCTTATATTATGTATTTTACTCATTCAGCGATAGTCTCCCGGTGAGTCTGTATCTTATATTATGTATTTTACTCATTCAGCGATAGTCTCCCAGTGAGTCTGTATCTTATATTATGTATTTTACTCATTCAGCGATAGTCTCCCGGTGAGTCTGTATCTTATATTATGTATTTTACTCATTCAGCGATAGTCTCCCAGTGAGTCTGTATCTTATATTATGTATTTTACTCATTCAGCGATAGTCTCCCAGTGAGTCTGTATCTTATATTATGTATTTTACCCATTCAGCGATAGTCTCCCGGTGAGTCTGTATCTTATATTATGTATTTTACTCATTCAGCGATAGTCTCCCGGTGAGTCTGTATCTTATATTATGTATTTTACCCATTCAGCGATAGTCTCCCGGTGAGTCTGTATCTTATATTATGTATTTTACTCATTCAGCGATAGTATCTGTTCATCTGACCCATGCCTTTCATTGATATGCTATGATTGCCTATGATACAGGTACATGCATGTATTGTTTGGAATGTATATTATATATAATACAGTTACGTGAGTGTGTGTTTCAGACCTATCCGTCCGAGTGCACTGTTGGGTAACTCACTCATTCAGGATTTGTAATACAATGTTCATCGTCATCATAATCTATGAATGCATCATTATACACTGCTCAAAACAATTAAAGTATCACTTTTTATAATGACTGTAGAGTAATCATTTTGGTATCGACATATATATTGTCCATTACTATGCACTAATACATGTCTCTTATGAATACGCACGGGTAAATCAAGCGTTTTGCTAGTCAAGAAGCTCGTACAAATTGTTATTGAAATCAATACCCCTATAAATTGGCCTGATTTGTGATATGGGAGTCAATTGCCATCTTTCGTTATAGTGATAAGTATGAAATCTTTTTGGCTTTTATTGGGACTTTATGTGCGTATTTACACGTGCGATTGTGCTAGGCGTCACTTAAATCCACCTGAGGTCGCCAGGGCGGTGTAAATGATACAGGATGGACACTCGCAGCGCAATGTGGCTAGAACACTAGAAGTCTCACAGAGCTTGGTAGCACGTTTTTGATCGCGGTATCAGGAGACGGGACAGTACACCAGACGTCCTGGTCAAGGTCGTTCACGATGCACAACCAATGCCGATGACCACTATATACGGTTAGTGGCCTTAGGAAACCGTTGTGGTAGTGCAGTGCGGCTCCAGATAGACTTCCAGCTGACCACCGGGCAACGAATATCCACCCAAACCATCCGTAATAGACTCCACAATGACACCATGAATGCTAGACGCCTAGCAACCGGCCCTGTTTTGACACGTACCCATCGCATTCGGAGACTCGTATTTGCTGAGGACAACCTTAACTGGGCACTTCGAGATTGGGAGCACGTGTTGTTCACTGACGAGAGTAGATTCCATTTATCATCATGTGATAGGCGTACTCGAGTGTGGAGACGGCCAGGTGAACAATATGCGGACTTTAACATTATGGAATGGGATCGTTTTGGGGGTGGCTCAGTTATGGTTTGGGGAGGGATCTGCACGGACATCTATGTGTTTGATCGAGGAACATTAACTGCTTTAAGGTATAGGGATAGCATTCTATCACCCAATGTAAAGCCATTCGCTGGAGCTAACTGTGTTGACTTCATTTTAATGCAAGACAATGCCTGCCCACACACTGCTAGGATAGCCATGTACTACCTTAATCAGGAATGTATTGAAGTAATGGATTGGCCGGCGCGTTCACCCGACCTAAATCCTATAGAACATGTGTGGGACTACATTTATAGACGGATTACGGAGCGCAACAATCGACCACTTACTCTACCGGACCTCACACAGGCGCTCATTCTGGAATGGAATGGCATACCCCAGCAGGTTATAGTCACCTTAATCAGGAGTGTGCCTAGGCGTTGCCGTGAGTATTACAATAGACGAGGGGGGGCATACTCATTATTAGCAGACATTATTGGAGACATTTCTCTGGTCTTAAACAAAGTTTTTCTCATTATGTTAGCATGATGCCATTGCTTAAGAAAATTGATACTTTCTGATTAAGCCAGATTTTCTACGGCCAGTTACGTTGTTGCTTGTTTTCCTGTTACTGCTTCGTCATGTAAATGTTGCGAATACATGTTGCATATACCCGTTTCTATTTATTATTTCATATGGTCCATTTAATTCCAAATATGTGTATGATCCTTTAATTGTTTTCAGCAGTGTATATAAGCTTTATAGTGTGACAGAGTTGTCATGTTTCAGTTTCTGTATAAGTGTTTGTTTATTTAAAGAGCCAGACATTTCTGACTTATGAGATACCTCTTTTTTAAGAACTTCAGTACTACCCGAATCCTATGCTTGCATGCCAGGCGCAAGGTTGGTAGGCCATTATTTAACTAGCTGGCGGCTCATCAACCGGCCATATCAGAACGAACCCCTGACGAGATTCGAACCTTCGACCTCCCGCTCCGTAGGTGGACGACTAGGCTACGGAGACCGTAATTATAGTAATTATTATTAGTAGTAGCTTGCTTGTTTGATTGTCTTTGGAGCTTAACGTCGCACAAACAGAGTTTGAATATTGGCGATATTCAAGCTATTAGTGGTGGAAGTGCCCCTCCGAACAGTATTTCCGGAGTGTGCGGACACCCCGGGTAGAGCAACCGACCTTCTGCAAGCTAGCTGCATAGCTTCCTCACACAATTCGAGACACCCAGTTGGATTCGAACCAGCAACTGTGACGGACAAGTATTCGGCAACGGAGGCACCTAATAGTATTAATAGTAGCAGTATAGCATAAATTATTAGCCACCAACCACAAGTAATAGTACAGAAATGACCGCCTATAACCAAGATTCATAGAGAGAGCAACACTAGACAACACAAGTCAGTGCTATTAAGAAGAGCTGTCGTCAGAGGTACTCGGGTAATGCCACTCTCCAACAAGCCAATAGTACAATTCACCAAACGCGTTTACTAACGTACACCATTACTGGACGGAGTGCCCCAGCTGTCTAGCCTTCCGTACAGCTAGTTGGGCTTCTTCCATATAAGTTATTATATATTCATATTCATAGATTTATAAGACGCAGGCTGAAACTTTGAAGAGATGAAGAATGTAAAGAAACAGTATACAGATACTGATAACCGCATGGGAAATAATTAATATCATCAACCTGAACATAACTATACTGAGTACACTGATAGAGGGAGGTTCAATAGACGTGCATTCTTTAGAAGAGGGTATCAGGGAAGTGGATGATACAACAATTGGCCGAGACAACATAATGACTTCGAGGGCATCAGAAGAAGAGAGTAGCCATAAAGGACTTAGAAGAATAACAATTTTAACTAGCAAGATGCATCTGTTGAAGAGCGAAACAGTCGAGAACAAATTAACCAGACATGAATCAGAGATTGATAGGACACTCTAACGAGCATAAGGACAACGAGTTAAAGGCAATACAATATAGTAGAAGCATGATAAGTACTTTATCAGAGGAATACTATCACAAATGGAGAGAATATTCCATATATGGGATTCATTGAAGTTTATGTTAGAGCACACTGCATAGTCGACACAGTACTGATCACCTTGATTCTCATCGTACCAACGCCAGAATATAATACGATGGTTCCAGCAATCATTAGTACCAATTCAATCAGAGAATGTTCAACCCATCAATGTTCGTTCCGAAGCAGTGTTTCAACGAGTGGCGGAATAAAATTACTAAATCTAATGAAATGTGATTTTTAAAATCCAGTACTATTTACGTCGTAATTTCCGATGTGGGCATCTCTGCTACATTCGGATTTGGTATGAGTAACTAACCAATGCATCATATATATACCATATATTGTGTTTACTTGTTATCTCAGACATTCGTCCTTAAAATGACTACCATAGGAAGTTCAAGCAGCACAGCAAAGTTCTTATTACACATAATTGAACAAGCTACGTCGCATTAGTGTGCGCGCCATGTGGCGTTTGCTAGACATGTAAAATTAAGATTATAAATCTACGTCTAAGTTAAGGAGACAGGCGGTGTATTGTTGTTTTCAAAATGAATTGAAATAATAACAAGAAACAATGTATCATTCATCTCACTGATTGCTTCATATATCGACATGAGTGTGTGGCATGAGCGCTCCTGTAGAGAGAATAGCAATAAGCTTGTAGCTTTCATTTTAATCCATTTCCATTGAGCCATTATCAAAATATATTAAATTAGAAAACACATAATTATGTTGTGGACATTATGTTTTATTACTTTTGAGCAATTTATTACGCGAATATGCATCGTTACAGGTTAAAACTGGAGATAATACGTAAACCAACATGATGTATGTCAATAAAAATGTACATGTTGTTACAGATTCTGAATAATGGTTTAAAGTAAATTTAGATAATCAGTGCTACTGTTGGGCTGACATTAAAGTAGTTTCTATAATGTAAGAAAGTCGTGGTAGCTCAGTGGTAGCGCGTTCGCTTCACGTGCGAAAGGCCCGGAGTTCGAGCCCCGCTGGAGCCGTTACGATTGTGTCCTTAGGCAATGCATTTAAATTCCACATGCCTCTTCTCTCTCCCTCGTGGCGATGGATTCCATCAGGAATGAGGTCTCGAGAGTGATTAATATAAGTTGTAAGAACTTGTTTCGCAATCGAGCTAAAATAAATTAGTACAAATATAATGTAAGAAATAAAAAAAGAATGTTGAAAAATATTCTTCTCAACTATTTCTGTGTTTTCATTCCAAAAGATAAAAATATTTATAATATTGATATTAAAATGTTGCAATTACATAAACCATTAATTTGTAGCATAGTACTATAACCATATATACAATGTGCATCTGTCCATAACAAAAGCATTGTGTGTTTCAGGATGGACACAATTGTAACAGGAATGACACGTTCAATAAACATAATCCATAATAAATACTATAATCAACCATGTCATATGGCAAAGTAACCATTGCAGAATATAATGACTAGGCATACCTATACCCCATACGTATGTATGTATGGGAAATATGCATATCCCATAACATAATATGTGATTACTGTTACAGTTAGTGATGCAGTATGGTATGTGTGCTACATGAATGAGTACATGACATCACGGACTATTTCATTATCCATAGAGGGTATTCCACTACATGAATGAGTACATGACATCACGGACTATTTCATTATCCTCAGAGGGTATTCCACTACATGAATTAATATCTTCAGAAATATAAATATATCTCAACTCATATATATTAAATTATTAATAAAATATATTGTATGTGCCAAAGGAATAATATGTTACACATTTGACAACAACAGCACTGACCGTAATAGGAACTATTGCATACATACCATAGCATTCTCCCACCACGCATACATACTTACTTATATCGTAATATCCCGCGAGAGCATCAGAGCATGCGTAACATGAACTGTTGCATACATACCATAGCATTATCCCAGCACACAAGTACATTCGCATACATAACAAGAACGATGGGTTTTTATACTGTTAAATCTACAAGTACATTCGCACACATAACAGTAAATATGTGTAGTGTCTGCGTTACATTTATCTGCATTTGGATGCTAAATTGTAGGCTCCAAATATGCTATCAACTATCTATCAAATGGGAATGAATTGATACATTGCTTTCTAATTATGCAGATGAGATTAGCTATGTCTGATCGTCAGCATAATTTGATTTCAAGACGTTTTCGTTCCGTAGAGAATCAAATAAGGGACAAAAATAGACATAGCTTAGAGCTAGCTTACACTCCCGTGTCGGTAATAACTCGACGTCGAAATACAAATAGTACACTATGCTGGTTACAGTACTATATAAGTCGATTAATTTCAAGCTTGTCCTTAAATTAATGAAATTGACAACAAGGGATACTACCCCGTGAGTTTTGGTGTGGAAATAATAGAATTCAGAGTTATGGAACATGATGACACGTGACAGTGATGACGCAATGTGTTTTCGCAATAGCATCAACATTCCACTGGAAAGGTTAGATATTCCAAAGCCCTCCCTCCTCACCCATTATTACCTGACATTACAGATGTTCTTCAGAGTGTATTCTTTTATATTTGCAGAAAATAAGTTATAACACTATACCCGGGACATTGATTATAACACACCCAATACATGTCGTGGCTGGCAAAACAAAAATCAGCGGAAGGGACCAAATGGACACAGTATGAAATGGACATGAGGTCGTCAAATAACTTGTGTTGAACACGTGTTCACAATACATTAAACAGTAAATCACAGTCTTTAAATACAATGTATACGATTCAATTGTCAGAAAACAAGATCATAGGCTAACTTATCCAACATTGCTGTGTGATACTTTACCTAAAAATGTCTTTAACCCTTCCGTATATATGTGCTTTACAAGTAGGCGTACTAGCGTCTATAACTTTTATGTAGGTAATATCAATGTCACTGCAATGTACAATACTGTTTGATCTACTATTAGATGAGTAATTTAACATTATTATCAAGTCAGTAATGTATTTGTATGTATATTGAATGTATAAGAAAGTACTTCCGAAAAGCCGGGGTTAATTGTTTTATGTTTCCGATATCCGGAGTAAGTGCTTCCGATTTCCCGGAGTGAAATATGATATACCAATGGGCTTTTTTATGCTTCCGATATCCGGAGTGATGTGATTTTGCCATAATATCCAACCGGGGATGTGCATTTCACAGGCCTATGTCTTTATTATGCTTCCGAATTCCGGAGTGATATATGATATGCATATGGGCTTTAATAGGCTTCCGATGTCCGGATTGATATAATTATGATATGCCTATGGGTTTATGCTTCCGACATCTGGAGATAAATGAGTGTCCGTGCTTAGTGCTTTCCATCTTCCGGAGTAATAATAATACGATTCAAAATTGAAAAGGAATCCATACTAAATCTTGTAATCTGCTTTGGGGTGGTTCAATCATTGCCATCCATGGCCATAATAATGCCATCATTCAATATTAAACTTATTAACAATATCATAGTGTTGGTTGATCTCTTTGGTGACAACTGGTATCGACATATATATACCATGTTCCGGAATAGACGTGTCGGTATTGTGTAAAGATTAACAAAATATCCCCATTGAATAACACAGTTAACCGGAAACAGTATAACAATAGGAAGAAGAAGAAGTGGAATCGTTTGTACATATAACAACAGTATTGTATAATTCATTATCATCTTGTAACACAGATTGTTCATCTTGTAACACAGATTGGTTCATCTTGTAACACCGAGTGTTCATCTTGTAACACAGATTGTTCATCTTGTAACACAGATTGTTCATCTTGTAACACAGATTGTTCATCTTGTAACACAGAGTGTTCATCTTGTAACACAGATTGTTCATCTTGTAACACAGATTGTTCATCTTGTAAACACAGAGTGTTCATCTTGTAACAGAGTGTTCATCTTGTAACACAGATTGTTCATCTTGTAGCACAGAGTATTCATCTTGTAACACATATTGTTCATCTTGTAACACAGATTGTTCATCTTGCAGCACAGATTGTTCATCTTGTAAAACAGATTGTTCATAAGGTAACATAGATTGTTCATCTTGTAACACATATTGTTCATCTTGTAACACATAGTGTTCATCTTGTAACACAGATTGTTCGTCTTGTAACACAGATTGTTCATCTTGTAACACAGATTGTTCGTCTTGTAACACAGATTGTTCATCTTGTAACACAGATTGTTCATCTTGTAACACGGATTGTTCATCTTGTAACACAGAGTGTTCATCTTGTAACACAGATTGTTCATCTTGTAACACAGATTGTTCATCTTGTAGCACAGAGTGTTCATCTTGCAACACAGATTGTTCGTCTTGTAATACAGATTGTTCATCTTGTAACACAGGATGTTCATATTGTAACGCAGGGTGTTCATCTTGTAGCACAGATTGTTCATCTTGCAGCATAGATTGTTCATCTTGTAATACAGATTGTTCATAAGGTAACAAAGAGTGTTCATCTTGTAACACAGATTGTGCATCTTGTAACACAGATTGTTCATCATGTAGCAAATAATGTTCATCTTGTAACACAGATTGTTCATCTTGTAACACAGATTGTTCATCTAGTAACACAGATTGTTCATCTTGTAACACAGAGATTGTTCATCTTATACCACAGATTGTTCATCTTGTAACACAGCCTATTCATCTTGTACCACAGAGAGTGTTCATCTTGTAACAAAGAATGTTCATCTTGTAACATAGAGATTGTTCATCTAGTAACACAGAATATTCATCTTGTAACACAGATTGTTCATCTTGTAAAACAAATTGTTCATCTTGTAGCACAGATTGTTCATCTTGTACCACAGAATATTCATCTTGTACGACAGAGATTGTTCATCTTGCAACACAGATTGTTCATCTTGTAACACAGAATATTCATCTTGTACAACAGAGATTGGTCATCTTGTAACACAGATTGTTCACCTAGTAACACAAATTTTTCATCTTGTATCACAGATTGTTCATCTTGTATCACAGAATATTCATCTAGTAACACAGAATATTCATCTAGTAACACAGAATATTCATCTTGTAGCACAATTGTTCAACCTGTAACACAGATTGTTCATCTTGTAACACAGAATATTCATCTTGTACCACAGAGATTGTTCATCTTGTACCACAGATTGTTCATCTAGTAACATAAAGTGTTCATCTTGTAACACAGATTGTTCATCTTGTAACACAGCATATTCATCTTGTAACACAGATATTGTTCATCTTGTACCACATATTGTTCATCTTGTAACACAGATTGTTCATCTTGTAACACATATTGTTCATCTTGTAACACAGAATATTCATCTTGTAACACATGTTGTTCATCATGTAGCACATATTGTTCATCTTGTAATACAGAATATTCATCTTGTACCACAGAGATTGTTCATCTTGTACCACAGATTTTTCATCTTGTACCACAGAGATTATTCATCTTGTAACACAGAATATTCATCTTGTACCACAGAGATTGTTCATCTTGTACCACAGAATATTCATCTTGTACGACAGAGATTGTTCATCATGCAACACAGATTGTTCATCTTGTAACACAGAATATTCATCTTGTACAACAGAGATTGGTCATCTTTTAACACAGATTGTTCACCTAGTAACACAAATTTTTCATCTTGTATCACAGATTGTTCATCTTGTATCACAGAATATTCATCTAGTAACACAGAATATTCATCTAGTAACACCGAATATTCATCTTGTAGCACAATTGTTCAACCTGTAACACAGATTGTTCATCTTGTAACACAGAATATTCATCTTGTACCACAGAGATTGTTCATCTTGTACCACAGATTGTTCATCTAGTAACATAAAGTGTTCATCTTGTAACACAGATTGTTCATCTTGTAACACAGCATATTCATCTTGTAACACAGATATTGTTCATCTTGTACCACATATTGTTCATCTTGTAACACAGATTGTTCATCTTGTAACACATATTGTTCATCTTGTAACACAGAATATTCATCTTGTAACACATATTGTTCATCATGTAGCACATATTGTTCATCTTGTAATACAGAATATTCATCTTGTACCACAGAGATTGTTCATCTTGTACCACAGATTTTTCATCTTGTACAACAGAGATTATTCATCTTGTAACACAGAATATTCATCTTGTACCACAGAGATTGGTCATCTTGTAACACAGAATATTCATATTGTACCACAGAGATTGATCATCTAGTAACACAGATTGTTCATCTTGTACCACAGAGATTGTACATCTTGTAACACAGATTATTCATCTAGTAACACATATTGTTCATATTGTAACACAGAATAGTCATCTTGTACCACAGAGAGTGTTCATCTTGTACCACAGATTGGTCATCTTGTAACACAGATTGTTCGTCTTGTAACACAGAATATTCATCTTGTAACACAGAGATTGTTCATCTTGTAACACAGAATATTCACCTTGTTCCACATAGATTGTTCATCTTGTAACACAGAATATTCATCTTGTACCACAGAGATTGTTCATCTTGTAACACAGAATATTCATCTTGTAACACAGAGATTGTTCATCTTGTAACACAGAATATTCATCTTGTACCACAGAGATTGTTCATCTTGTGACACAGAATATTCATCTTGTACCACAGAGAGTGTTCATCTTGTAACACAGATTGTTCATCTTGTTCCACAGATATTGTTCATCTTGTAACACAGATTGTTCAGCTTGTAACACAGACTGTTCATCTTGTAACACAGAGTGTTCATCTTGTACCACAGAGATTGTTCATCTTGTACCACACATTGTTCATCTTGTAAGACAGATTGTTCATCTCGTAACACAAATTGTTCATCTTGTAACACAGATTGTTCATCTTGTAACACAGAATATTCATCTTGTACCACAGAGATTGTTCATCTTGTACCACATATTGTTCATCTAGTAACACAAAGTGTTCATCATGTAACACAGATTGTTCATCTTGTAACACAGCATATTCATCTTGTAACACAGATATTGTTCATCTTGTACCACATATTGTTCATCTTATACCACAGAGTTTTCATCTTGTAACACAGCCTATTCATCTTGTACCACAGAGAGTGTTCATCTTGTAACACAGAATGTTCATCTTGTAACATAGAGATTGTTCATCTAGTAACACAGAATATTCATCTTGTAACACAGATTGTTCATCTTGTAAAACAAATTGTTCATCTTGTAGCACAGATTGTTCATCTTGTACCACAGAATATTCATCTTGTACGACAGAGATTGTTCATCTTGCAACACATATTGTTCATCTTGTAACACAGAATATTCATCTTGTACAACAGAGATTGGTCATCTTGTAACACAGATTGTTCACCTAGTAACACAAATTTTTCATCTTGTATCACAGATTGTTCATCTTGTATCACAGAATATTCATCTAGTTACACAGAATATTCATCTAGTAACACAGAATATTCATCTTGTAGCACAATTGTTCAACCTGTAACACAGATTGTTCATCTTGTAACACAGAATATTCATCTTGTACCACAGAGATTGTTCATCTTGTACCACAGATTGTTCATCTAGTAACATAAAGTGTTCATCTTGTAACACAGATTGTTCATCTTGTAACACAGATATTGTTCATCTTGTACCACATATTGTTCATCTTGTAACACAGATTGTTCATCTTGTAACACATATTGTTCATCTTGTAACACAGAATATTCATCTTGTAACACATATTGTTCATCATGTAGCACATATTGTTCATCTTGTAATACAGAATATTCATCTTGTACCACAGAGATTGTTCATCTTGTACCACAGATTTTTCATCTTGTACCACAGAGATTATTCATCTTGTAACACAGAATATTCATCTTGTACCACAGAGATTGGTCATCTTGTAACACAGAATATTCATATTGTACCACAGAGATTGTTCATCTAGTAACACAGATTGTTCATCTTGTACCACAGAGATTGTACATCTTGTAACACAGATTATTCATCATGTAACACATATTGTTCATCTTGTAACACATATTGTTCATCTAGTAACAACAATATTTCATCTTGTAACACAGATTGTTCATCTTGTAACACAGATTGTTCATCTTGTAGCACAGAATATTCATCTTGTACGACAGAGATTGTTCATCTTGTAACACATATTGTTCAACTTGTACCACAGAGATTGTACATCTTGTAACACAGTATATTCATCTAGTAACACAAATTGTTCATCTTGTAACACCGATTTTTCATCTTGTAACACATATTGTTCATATTGTAACACAGAATAGTCATCTTGTACCACAGAGAGTGTTTATCTTGTACCACAGATTGGTCATCTTGTAACACAGATTGTTCATCTTGTAACACAGAATATTCACCTTGTACCACATAGATTGTTCATCTTGTAACACAGAATATTCATATTGTACCACAGAGATTGTTCATCTTGTAACACAGAATATTCATCTTGTAACACAGAGATTGTTCATCTTGTAACACAGAATATTCATCTTGTACCACAGAGATTGTTCATCTTGTGACACAGAATATTCATCTTGTACCACAGAGAGTGTTCATCTTGTAACACAGATTGTTCATCTTGTACCACAGATATTGTTCATCTTGTAACACAGATTGTTCAGCTTGTAACACAGACTGTTCATCTTGTAACACAGAGTGTTCATCTTGTACCACAGAGATTGTTCATCTTGTACCACAAATTGTTCATCTTGTAAGACAGATTGTTCATCTCGTAACACAAATTGTTCATCTTGTAACACAGATTGTTCATCTTGTAACACAGAATATTCATCTTGTACCACAGAGATTGTTCATCTTGTACCACATATTGTTCATCTAGTAACACAAAATGTTCATCTTGTAACACAGATTGTTCATCTTGTAACACAGCATATTCATCTTGTAACACAGATATTGTTCATCTTGTACCACATATTGTTCATCTTGTAACACAGATTGTTCATCTTGTAACACATATTGTTCATCTTGTAACACAGAATATTCATCTTGTAACACAGATTGTTCATCTTGTAACACAGATTGTTCATCTTGTAGCACAGAATATTCATCTTGTACCACAGAGATTGTTCATCTTGTAACACATATTGTTCAACTTGTACCACAGAGATTGTACATCTTGTAACACAGTATATTCATCTAGTAACACAAATTGTTCATCTTGTAACACCGATTGTTCATCTTGTAACACATATTGTTCATATTGTAACACAGAATAGTCATCTTGTACCACAGAGAGTGTTCATCTTGTACCTCAGATTGGTCATCTTGTAACACAGATTGTTCGTCTTGTAACACAGAATATTCATCTTGTACCAGAGAGATTGTTCATCTTGTAACACAGAATATTCACCTTGTACCACATAGATTGTTCATCTTGTAACACAGAATATTCATCTTGTACCACAGAGATTGTTCATCTTGTAACACAGAATATTCATCTTGTAACACAGAGATTGTTCATCTTGTAACACAGAATATTCATCTTGTACCACAGAGATTGTTCATCTTGTAACAGAGAATATTCATCTTGTACCACAGAGATTGTTCATCTTGTAACACAGATTGTTCATCTTGTAACACAGAATATTCATCTTGTACCACAGAGATTGTTCATCTTGTTACACAGATTGTTCATCTTGTACCACAGATATTGTTCATCTTGTAACAAAGATTGTTCAGCTTGTAACACATACTGTTCATCTTGTAACACAGAGTGTTCATCTTGTACCACAGAGATTGTTCATCTTGTACCACAGATTGTTCATCTTGTAACACAGATTGTTCATCTCGTACCACAAATTGTTCATCTTGTAACACAGATTGTTCATCTTGTAACAAATAATATTCATCTTGTCCACAGAGATTGTTCATCTTGTACCACAGAGATTGTTCATCTTGTAACACAAATTGTTCATCTTGTAACACAGAATATTCATCTTGTACCACAGAATATTCATTTTGTACCACAGATTGTTCATCTTGTACCACAGATTTTTCATCTTGTAACACATAGTGGTCATCTTGTAAGACAAATTAAATTATTCATCTTGTAAAAAGATAGTTCCTCTTGTAACACAGTTTGTTAATCTTGTACCACAGAGATTGTTCATCCTGTACCATAGATTGTACATCTTGTAACAGAGAGTGTTCATCTTGTAACACAAATTGGTCATCTTGTAACACAGATTGTTCATCTTGTACCACAGATTGTTCATCTTGTAACACAGATTGTTAATCTTGTAACACATATTTTTTATCTTGTAGCACAGAGTGTTCATCTTGTAAGACAAATTAAATTATTCATCTTGTAACACAGATAGTTCCTCTTGTACCACAGTTTGTTCATCTTGTACCACAGAGATTGTACATCTTGTAACACAGATTGTTCATCTTGTACCACAGAGATTGTTCATCCTGTACCATAGATTGTTCATCTTGTAACAAAGATTGTTCATCTTGTAACACAAATTGGTCATCTTGTAAAACAGATTGTTCATCTTGCAACACAGATTGTTCATCTTGTAACACATATAGTTCATCTTTTAACACAGAATATTCATCTTGTACCACAGAGATTGTTCATCTTGTACCACAGATTGTTCATCTTGTAGCACAGATTGTTCATCTTATAACACAGAATATTCATCTTGTACCACAGAGATTTTTCATCTTGTAACAAAGATTGTTCATCTTATAGCACAGGATATTCATCTTGTACCACAGAGATTGTTCATCTTGTACCACAGATTGTTCATCTTGTAGCAAAGTTTGTTCATCTTGTAACACAAAGTGTTCATCTTGTAACACATATTGTTCATCTTTTACCAAAGAGTGTTCATCTTGTAACACAGATAATTCATCTTGTACCAAAGATTGTTCATCTTGTAACACAGATTGTTCATCTTGTAACACAGAATATTCATCTTGTACCACAGAGATTGTTCATCTTATACCACTGAATATTCGTCTTGTAGCACAGATTGTTCATCTTGTAACACAGATTGTTCATCATGTAACACAGAATATTCATCTTGTACCACAGAGATTGTACATCTCGTACCAGAGAGTGTTCATCTTGTAACACAGTGTGTTCATCTTGTAATACAAATTGTTCATCTTGTAGCACAGATTGATCATCTTGTAGCACATATTGTTCGTCTTGTAACACAAATTGTTCATCTTGTAACACAGATTGTTCAACTTTTAACACAGATTGTTCATCTTGTAAAACAGAATATTCATCTTGTACCACAGAGATTGTTCATCTTGTAACACAGATTGTTCATCTTGTAGCACATTGTGTTCATCTTTTAACACAGAATATTCATCTTGTACCATAGACAGTGTTCATCTTGTACCACAGATTGTTAATCCTGTAACACAGATTGTTCGTCTTGTAACACAGAATATTCATCTTGTACCACAGATTGTTCATCTTATAACACAGATTATTCATCATGTAGCACAGATTGTTCATCTTGTAACACAGAATATTCATTTTATACCACAGAGATTGTTCATCTTGTACTACAGATTTTTCATCTTGTAACACATAGTGTTCATCTTGTAAGACAAATTAAATTATTCATCTTGTAACACAGATAGTTCCTCTTGTACCACAGTTTGTTCATCTTGTAACACAGAGATTGTTCATTTTGCAAAACAGAGTGTTCATCTTGTAACACATATAGTTCATCTTGTAACACAGAATCTTAATTTTGTACCACAGAGATTGTTCATCTTGTACCACAGATTGTTCATCTTGTAGCACAGATTGTTCATCTTATAACATAGAATATTCATCTTGTACCACAGAGAGTGTTCATCTTGTAACACAGATTGTTCATCTTATAACACAGGATATTCATCTTGTACCACAGAGATTGTTCAGCTTGTACCACAGATTGTTCATCTTGTAACACAGATTGTTCATCTTGTAACACAAAGTGATCATCTTGTAACACAGATTGTTCATCTTTTACCAAAGAGTGTTCATCTTGCAACACAGATAATTCATCTTGTACCAAAGATTGTTCATCTTGTAACACAGATTGTTCATCTTGTAACACAGAATATTCATCTTGTACCACAGAGATAGTTCATCTTATACCACTGAATATTCGTCTTGTAGCACAGATTGTTCATCTTGTAGCAAATATTGTTCATCTTGTATCACAGATTGTTCATCTTGTAACACAAATTGTTCATCTTGTAACACAGATTGTTCATCTTTTAACACAGATTGTTCATCTTGTAACACAGAATATTCATCTTGTACCACAGAGATTGTTCATCTTGTAACACAGATTGTTCAACTTGTAGCACAGGGTGTTCATCTTTTCACACAGAATATTCATCTAGTACCACAGACAGTGTTCATCTTGTACCACAGATTGTTAATCTTATAAAACAGATTGTTCTTCTTGTAACACAGAATATTCATCTTGTACCACAGAGAGTGTTCATCTTGCAACACAGAATATTCATCTTATACCACAGAGATTGTTCATCTTGTAACACAGAATATTCATCTTGTACCACAGAGATTGTTCATCTTGTAACACAGAATATTCATCTTGTACCACAGAGATTGTTCATCTTGTAAAACAGAATATTCATCTTGTACCATAGAGATTGTTCATCATGTAACACATATTGTTCATCTTGTACATCAGAGAGTTTTCATCTTGCAACACATATTGTTCATCTTGTACCACAGATTGTTCATCTTGTACCACATATTGTTCATATTGAAACACAGATTTTTCATCTAGTAACAACAATTTTTCATCTTGTATCACAGATTTTTCATCTCGTAGCACAGATTGTTCATCTTGTAACACAGAATATTCATCTTGTACCACAGAGAATGTTCATCTTGTAACACATATTGTTCATCTTGTAACACAAAATATTCATCTTGTACCACATAGATTGTTCATCTTGTAACACAGATTGTTCATCTTGTAACACAGAATATTCATCTTGTACCACATATTGTACATCTAGTAACACAGATTGTTCATCTTGTACCACAGAGATTGTTCATCTTGTAACACAGAATATTCAAGTTGTACCACAGAGATTGTTCATCTTGTACCACAGAGTGTTCATCTTGTAACACAGATTGTTCGTCTTGTAACACAGTATATTCATCTTGTACCACAGAGATTGTTCATCTTGTAACACAGATTGTTCATCTTGTAACACATATTGTTCATAGTGTAACACAGAATATTCATCTTATACTACAGAAAGTGTTCACCTTGTACCACAGATTGTTCATCTTGTAACACAGATTGTTCATCTTGTAACACAGTTTGTTCATCTTGTACCACAGAGATTGTTCATCTTGTAACACAGATTGTTCATCTTGTACCACAGAGATTGTTCATCCTGTACCATAGATTGTTCATCTTGTAACAGAGATTGTTCATCTTGTAACACAAATTGGTCATCTTGTAACACAGATTGTTCATCTTGTAACACAGATTGTTCATCTTGTAACACAGATTGTTCATCTTGTAACACAGAATATTCATCTTGTACCACAGAGATTGTTCATCTTGTACCACAGATTGTTCATCTTGTAGCACAGATTGTTCATCTTGTAACACAGAATATTCATCTTGTACCACAGAGATTGTTATCTTGTAACACAGATTGTTCATCTTGTATCACAGGATGTTCATCTTGTACCACAGATTGTTCATCTTGTAACACAGATTGTTCATCTTGTAACACAGAATATTCATCTTGTACTACAGAGATTGTTCATCTTGTAACACAGATTGTTCATCTTGTAGCGCAGGGTGTTCATCTTTTAACACAGAATATTCATCTTGTACCACAGACAGTGTTCATCTTGTACCACAGATTGTTAATCTTATAAAACAGATTGTTCGTCTTGTAACACAGAATATTCATATTGTACCACAGAGATTGTTCATCTTGTAACACAGAATATTCATCTTATACCACAGAGATTGTTCATCTTGTAACACAGAATATTCATCTTGTACGACAGAGATTGTTCATCTTGTAACACAGAATATTCATCTTGTACCACAGAGAGTGTCCATCTTTTAAAACAGAATATTCATCTTGTACCACAGAGATTGTTCATCATGTAACACAGATTGTTCATCTTGTATCACAGAGATTGTTCATCTTGCAACACATATTGTTCATCTTGTACCTCATATTATTCATCTTGTACCACATATTGTTCATATTGCAACACAGATTTTTCATCTTGTAACACCGATTGTTCATCTTGTAACACAGATTTTTCATCTAGTAACAACAATTTTTCATCTTGTAACACAGATTGTTCATCTTGTAACACAGATTGTTCATCTTGTAACACAGAATATTCATCTTGTACCACAGAGAATGTTCATCTTGTAACACAGATTGTTCGTCTTGTAACACAGAATATTCATCTTGTACCACAGAGATTGTTCATATTGTAACACAGAATATTCATCCTGTACCACAGAGATTGTTTATCATGTAACACAGAATATTCATCTTGTATCACAGAGATTGTTCATCTTGTAACACAGAATATTCATCTTGTACCACATAGATTGTTCATCTTGTAACACAGAATATTCATCTTGTACCACAGAGATTGTTCATCTTTTACCACAGATTGTTCATCTTGTAACACAGAATATTCATCTTGTACCACAGAGATTGTTCATCTTGTAACAAAGATTGTTCATCTTGTACCACAGAGAGTGTTCATCTTGTAACACATATTGTTCATCTTGTAACACAGAATATTCATCTTGTACCTCATAGATTGTTCATCTTGTAACACAGATTGTTCATCTTGTAACACAGAATATTCATCTTGTACCACAGAGATTGTTCATCTTGTAACACAGAATACTCATATTGTACCACACAGATTGTTCATCTAGTAACACAGATTGTTCATCTTGTACCACAGAAATTGTTCATCTTGTAACACATAATAGTCATCTTGTATCACAAATTGTTCATCTTGTAACACAGATTGTTCATCTTTTAACACAGATTGTTCATCTTGTAACACAGTATATTCATCTTGTACCACAGAGATTGTTCATATTGTAACACAGATTGTTCATCTTGTAGCACAGGGTGTTCATCTTTTAACACAGAATATTCATCTTGTACCACAGATTGTTAATCTTATAAAAGAAATTGTTCGTCTTGTAACAAAGAATATTCATCTTGTACCACAGAGATTGTTCATCTTGTATCACAGAATATTCATCTTATACCACAGAGATTGTTCATCTTGTAACACAGAATATTTATCTTGTATCACAGAGATTGTTCATCTTGTAACACAGAATATTCATCTTGTACCACAGAGATTGTTCATCTTGTAAAACAGAATATTCATCTTGTACCACAGAGATAGTTGATCATGTAACACAGATTGTTCATCTTGTATCACAGAGATTGTTCATCTTGCAACATATATTGTTCATCTTGTACCACAGATTGTTCATCTTGTACCACATATTGTTCATATTGTAACACAGAAATTTCATCTTGTAACACCGATTGTTCATCTTGTATCACAGATTGTTCATCTAGTATCAACAATTGTTCATCTTGTAACACAGATTGTTCATCTTGTAACACAGATTGTTCATCTTGTAACACAGAATATTCATCTTGTACCACAGAGAATGTTCATCTTGTAACACAGATTGTTCATCTTGTAACACAGAATATTCATCTTGTACCACATAGATTGTTCATCTTGTAACACAGATTGTTCATCTTGTAACACAGAATATTCATCTTGTACCACATAGATTGTTCATCTAGTAACACAGATTGTTCATCTTGTACCACAGAGATTGTTCATCTTGTAACACAGAATATTCAACTTGTACCACAGAGATTGTTCATCTTGTACCACATATTGTTCATCTTGTAACACAGATTGTTCGTCTTGTAACACAGAATATTCATCTAGTACCACAGAGATTGTTCATCTTGTAACACAGATTGTTCATCTTGTAAAACATATTGTTCATAGTGTAACACATAATATTCATCTTGTACTACAGAGAGTGTTCATCTTGTACTACAGATTGTTCATCTTGTAACACAGATTGTTCATCTTGTAACACATATTGTTCATATTGTAACTCAGAATAGTCATCTTGTACCACAGAGAGTGTTCATCTTGTACCACAGATTGTTCATCTTGTAACACAGATTGTTCGTCTTGTAACACAGAATATTCATCTTGTACCACAGAGATTGTTCATCTTGTACCACAGAATATTCATCTTGTACCACAGAGATTGTTCATCATGTAACACAGAATATTCATCTTGTACCACAGAGATTGTTCATCTTATAACACAGAATATTAATCTTGTACCACAGAGATTGTTCATCTTGTACCACAGATTGTTCATCTTGTAACGTTTTTTGTTTTTTTTGTTTGTTTTGTTTTCATCTTGTACCACGAGATTGTTCATTTTAACAGATTTTGTGATTGTCATCTGTAAGAATTTCATCTTGTACCACAGAGTTGTTCATCTTTAACACAGAATATTATCTTGTACCACAGAGATTGTTCATCTTGTACCACAGATTGTTCGTCTTGTAACACAGAATATTCATCTTGAACCACAGAGATTGTTCATCTTGTAACACAGATTGTTCATCTTGTACAACAGATATTGTTCATCTTTTAACACAGAATATTCATCTTGTACCACAGAGAGTGTTCATCTTGTAACACAGATTGTTCATCTTGTAACACAGAATATTCATCTTGTACCTCATAGATTATTCATCTTGTAACACAGAATATTCATCTTGTACCACAGAGAGTGTTCATCTTGTAACACAGATTGTTCATCTTGTACCACAGAGAGTGTTCATCTTGTAACACAGAATATTCATATTGTACCACATAGATTGTTCATCTAGTAACACAGATTGTTCATCTTGTACCACAGAGATTGTTCATCTTGTAACACATAATAGTCATCTTGTACCACAGAGAGTGTTCATCTTGTACCACAGATTGTTCATCTTGTAACACAGATTGTTCGTCTTGTAACACAGAATATTCATCTTGTACCACAGAGAGTGTTCATCTTGTAACATAGATTGTTCATCTTGTAACACAGATTGTTCATCTTGTAACACAGAATATTCATCTTGTACCACATAGATTGTTCATCTAGTAACACAGATTGTTCATCTTGTACCACAGAGATTGTTCATCTTGTAACACAGAATATACATCTTGTACCAAAGAGATTGTTCATCTTGTACCACAGATTGTTCATCTTGTAACACAGATTGTTCGTCTTGTAACACAGAATATTCATCTTGTACCACAGAGATTGTTCATCTTGTAACACAGATTGTTCATCTTGTAACACATATTGTTCATAGTGTAACACAGAATATTCATCTTGTACTACAGAGAGTGTTCATCTTGTACCACAGATTGTTCATCTTGTAACACAGAGTGTTCATCTTGTAACACATATTGTTCATATTGTAACACAGAATATTCATCTTGTACCACAGAGATTGTTCATCTTGTAACACATAATAGTCATCTTGTACCACAGAGAGTGTTCATCTTGTAACACAGATTGTTCGTCTTGTAACACAGAATATTCATCTTGTACCACAGAGATTGTTCATCTTGTACCACATATTGTTCATCTTGTAACACATAATATCATCTTGTACCACAGAGATTGTTCATCTTGTAACACAGATTGTTCATCTTGTAACACATATTGTTCATATTGTAACACATAATAGTCATCTTGTACCACAGAGAGTGTTCATCTTGTACCACAGATTGTTCATCTTGTAACACAGATTGTTCATCTTGTAACACAGAATATTCATCTTGTACTACATAGATTGTTCATCTTGTAACACAGATTGTTCATCTTGTAACACAGAATATTCATCTTGTACCACATAGATTGTTCATCTAGTAACACAGATTGTTCATCTTGTACCACAGAGATTGTTCATCTTGTAACACAGAATATTCATCTTGTACCACAGAGATTGTTCATCTTGTACCACATATTGTTCATCTTGTAACACAGATTGTTCGTCTTGTAACACAGAATATTCATCTAGTACCACAGAGATTGTTCATCTTGTAACACAGATTGTTCATCTTGTAAAACATATTGTTCATAGTGTAACACATAATATTCATCTTGTACTACAGAGAGTGTTCATCTTGTACTACAGATTGTTCATCTTGTAACACAGATTGTTCATCTTGTAACACATATTGTTCATATTGTAACTCAGAATAGTCATCTTGTACCACAGAGAGTGTTCATCTTGTACCACAGATTGTTCATCTTGTAACACAGATTGTTCGTCTTGTAACACAGAATATTCATCTTGTACCACAGAGATTGTTCATCTTGTACCACAGAATATTCATCTTGTACCACAGAGATTGTTCATCATGTAACACAGAATATTCATCTTGTACCACAGAGATTGTTCATCTTATAACACAGAATATTAATCTTGTACCACAGAGATTGTTCATCTTGTACCACAGATTGTTCGTCTTGTAACACAGAATATTCATCTTGAACCACAGAGATTGTTCATCTTGTAACACAGATTGTTCATCTTGTACAACAGATATTGTTCATCTTTTAACACAGAATATTCATCTTGTACCACAGAGAGTGTTCATCTTGTAACACAGATTGTTCATCTTGTAACACAGAATATTCATCTTGTACCTCATAGATTATTCATCTTGTAACACAGAATATTCATCTTGTACCACAGAGAGTGTTCATCTTGTAACACAGATTGTTCATCTTGTACCACAGAGAGTGTTCATCTTGTAACACAGAATATTCATATTGTACCACATAGATTGTTCATCTAGTAACACAGATTGTTCATCTTGTACCACAGAGATTGTTCATCTTGTAACACATAATAGTCATCTTGTACCACAGAGAGTGTTCATCTTGTACCACAGATTGTTCATCTTGTAACACAGATTGTTCGTCTTGTAACACATAATAGTCATCTTGTACCACAGAGAGTGTTCATCTTGTAACACAGATTGTTCGTCTTGTAACACAGAATATTCATCTTGTACCACAGAGATTGTTCATCTTGTACCACATATTGTTTATCTTGTAACACATAATAGTCATCTTGTACCACAGAGAGTGTTCATCTTGTACCACAGATTGTTCATCTTGTAACACAGATTTTTCGTCTTGTAGCACAGAATATTCATCTTGTACCACAGAGATTGTTCATCTTTTAACACAGATTGTTCATCTTGTAACACATATTGTTCATATTGTAACACATAATAGTCATCTTGTACCACAGAGAGTGTTCATCTTGTACCACAGATTGTTCATCTTGTAACACAGATTGTTCATCTTGTAACACAGAATATTCATCTTGTACCACAGAGATTGTTCATCTTGTAACACAGATTGTTCATCTTGTAACACAGATTGTTCATCTTGTAACACATAATAGTCATCTTGTACCACAGAGATGTTCATCTTGTACCACAGAGTGTTCATCTTGTAACACAGATTGTTCATCTTGTAACACAGAATATTCATCTTGTACCACATAGATTGTTCATCTTGTAACACAGATTGTTCGTCTTGTAACACAGAATATTCATCTTGTACCACAGAGATTGTTCATCTTGTAACACAGATTGTTCATCTTGTACCACAGAGATTGTTCATCTTGTAACACAGAATATTCATCTTGTACCACAGAGATTGTTCATCTTGTACCACAGATTGTTCATCTTGTAACACAGATTGTTCATCTTGTAACACAGAATATTCATCTTGTACCACAGAGATTGTTCATCTTGTAACACAGATTGTTCATCTTGTAACACATATTGTTCATATTGTAACACATAATATTCATCTTGTACCACAGAGAGTGTTCATCTTGTACTACAGATTGTTCATCTTGTAACACAGATTGTTCATCTTGTAACACATATTGTTCATATTGTAACACAGAATAGTCATCTTGTAACACAGAATGTTCATCTTGTACCACAGATTGTTCATCTTTTAACACAGATTGTTCATCTTGTAACACAGTATATTCATCTTGTACCACAGAGATTGTTCATCTTGTAACACAGATTGTTCATCTTGTAGCACAGGGTGTTCATCTTTTAACACAGAATATTCATCTTGTACCACAGATTGTTAATCTTATAAAAAAATTGTTCGTCTTGTAACAAAGAATATTCATCTTGTACCACAGAGATTGTTCATCTTGTATCACAGAATATTCATCTTATACCACAGAGATTGTTCATCTTGTAACACAGAATATTTATCTTGTATCACAGAGATTGTTCATCTTGTAACACAGATTGTTCATCTTGTACCACAGAGATTGTTCATCTTGTAACACAGAATATTCATTTGTACCACAAGATTGTTCATCTGTAACACAGATTGTTCATCTTGTACCACAGAGATTGTTCATCTTGTAACACAAATATCATCTTGTACCACAGAGATAGTTGATCATGTAACACAGATTGTTCATCTTGTATCACAGATTGTTCATCTTGCAACATATATTGTTCATCTTGTACCACAGATTGTTCATCTTGTAACACATATTGTTCATATTGTAACACAGAATATTTTGTTTGTTCATCTTGTAACACAGATTGTTCATCTTGTATCACAGATTGTTCATCTTGTATCAAGAATTTTCATCTTGTAACACAGATTGTTCATCTTGTAACACAGATTGTTCATCTTGTAACACAGAATATTCATCTTGTACCACAGAGAATGTTCATCTTGTAACACAAATTATCTTGTACACAGATTTGTTGTTTTTTTTTGTTTGTGATTGTTCATCTTGTACACAGATTGTTCATCTTGTAACACAGAATATTCATCTTGTACCACATAGATTGTTCATCTTGTAACACAGATTGTTCATCTTGTAACACAGAATATTCATCTTGTACCACATAGATTGTTCATCTAGTAACACAGATTGTTCATCTTGTACCACAGAGATTGTTCATCTTGTAACACAGAATATTCAACTTGTACCACAGAGATTGTTCATCTTGTAACACATATTATTCATCTTGTAACACAGAATTGTTCATCTTGTAACACAGAATATTCATCTAGTACCACAGAGATTGTTCATCTTGTAACACAGATTGTTCATCTTGTAAAATTTCATTGTATTGTTCATCTTGTAACACATATTGTTCATCTTGTACTACAGAGAGTGTTCATCTTGTAACACAGATTGTTCATCTTGTAACACAGATTCATCTTGTACACAGATTGTTCATCTTTAACACAGATTGTTCATCTTGTAACACATATTGTTCATATTGTAACTCAGAATAGTCATCTTGTACCACAGAGAGTGTTCATCTTGTACCACAGATTGTTCATCTTGTAACACAGATTGTTCATCTTGTAACACAGAATATTCATCTTGTACCACAGAGATTGTTCATCTTGTAATTGTTCTCTTGTAACACAGATTTCTCTTGTACACAGAGATTGTTCATCTTGTACCACAGAATATTAATCTTGTACCACAGAGATTGTTCATCATGTAACACAGAATATTCATCTTGTACCACAGAGATTGTTCATCTTATAACACAGAATATTAATCTTGTACCACAGAGATTGTTCATCTTGTACCACAGAGATTGTTCATCTTGTAACACAGATTGTTCATCTTGTACAACAGATATTGTTCAGCTTGTAACACAGAATATTCATCTTGTACTACAGAGAGTGTTCATCTTGTACCACAGATTGTTCATCTTGTAACACAGATTGTTCATCTTGTAACACATATTGTTCATATTATAACTCAGAATAGTCATCTTGTACCACAGAGCGTGTTCATCTTGTACCACAGATTGTTCATCTTGTAACACAGATTTTCGTCTTGTAACACAGAATATTCATCTTGTACCACAGAGATTGTTCATCTTGTACCACAGAATATTCATCTTGTACCACAGAGATTGTTCATCATGTAACACAGAATATTCATCTTGTACCACAGAGATTGTTCATCTTATAACACTGAATATTAATCTTGTACCACAGAGATTGTTCATCTTGTACCACAGATTGTTCATCTTGTAACACAGAATATTCATATTGAACCACAGAGATTGTTCATCTTGTAACACAGATTGTTCATCTTGCACAACAGATATTGTTCATCTTTTAACACAGAATATTCATCTTGTACCACAGAGAGTGTTCATCTTGTAACACAGATTGTTCATCTTGTAACACAGAATATTCATCTTGTACCTCATAGATTGTTCATCTTGTAACACAGAATATTCATCTTGTACCACAGAGAGTGTTCATCTTGTAACACAGATTGTTCATCTTGTACCACAGAGAGTGTTCATCTTGTAACACAGAATATTCATATTGTACCACATAGATTGTTCATCTAGTAACACAGATTGTTCATCTTGTACCACAGAGATTGTTCATCTTGTAACACATAATAGTCATCTTGTACCACAGAGAGTGTTCATCTTGTACCACAGATTGTTCATCTTGTACCACAGAGATTGTTCATCTTGTAACACAGAATATACATCTTGTACCAAAGAGATTGTTCATCTTGTACCACAGATTGTTCATCTTGTAACACAGATTGTTCGTCTTGTAACACAGAATATTCATCTTGTACCACAGAGATTGTTCATCTTGTAACACAGATTGTTCATCTTGTAACACATATTGTTCATAGTGTAACACAGAATATTCATCTTGTACTACAGAGAGTGTTCATCTTGTACCACAGATTGTTCATCTTGTACCACAGAATATTCATCTTGTACCACAGATTGTTCATCTTGTAACACAGATTGTTCGTCTTGTAACACAGAATATTCATCTTGTACCACAGAGATTGTTCATCTTGTAACACAGATTGGTCATCTTGTAACACATATCGTTCATATTGTAACACAGAATATTCATCTTGTACTACAGAGAGTGTTCATCTTGTACCACAGATTGTTCATCTTGTAACACAGAGTATTCATCTTGTAACACATATTGTTCATATTGTAACACAGAATAGTCATCTTGTACCACAAAGAATGTTCATCTTGTACCACAGATTGTTCATCTTGTAACACAGATTGTTCGTCTTGTAACACAGAATATTCATCTTGTACCACAGAGATTGTTAATCTTGTAACACAGAATATTCATCTTGTACCACAGAGATTGTTCATCATGTAACACAGAATATTCATCTTGTACCACATAGATTGTTCATCTTGTAACACAGAATATTCATCTTGTACCACAGAGATTGTTCATCTTGTAACACAGATTGTTCATCTTGTACCACAGATATTGTTCATCTTGTAACACAGATTGTTCATCTTGTAACACAGAATATTCATCTTGTACCACAGAGAGTGTTCATCTTGTAACACAGATTGATCATCTTGTAACACAGAATATTCATCTTGTACCACACAGATTGTTCATCTTGTAACACAGATTGTTCATCTTGTAACACAGAATATTCATCTTGTACCACAGAGATTGTTCATCTTGTAACACAGATTGTTCATCTTGTACCACAGGGATTGTTCATCTTGTAACACAGAATATTCATCTTGTACCACATAGATTGTTCATCTAGTAACACAGATTGTTCATCTTGTAACACAGATTGTTCGTCTTGTAACACAGAATATTCATCTTGTACCACAGAGATTGTTCATCTTGTACCACAGAGTGTTCATCTTGTAACACATAATAGTCATGTTGTATCACAGCGAGTGTTCATCTTGTACCACAGATTGTTCATCTTGTAACACAGATTGTTCATCTTGTAACACAGAATATTCATCTTGTACCACATATTGTTCATCTTGTAACACAGATTGTTCCTCTTGTAACACAGAATATTCATCTTGTACCACAGATATTGTTCATCTTGTAACACAGATTGGTCATCTTGTAACACATATTGTTCATATTGTAACACAGAATATTCCTCTTGTACTACAGAGAGTGTTCATCTTGTACCACAGATTGTTCATCTTGTAACACAGAGTGTTCATCTTTTAACACATATTGTTCATATTGTAACACAGAATAGTCATCTTGTACCACAAAGAATGTTCATCTTGTACCACAGATTGTTCATCTTGAAACACAGGTTGTTCGTCTTGTAACACAGAATATTCATCTTGTACCACAGAGATTGTTAATCTTGTAACACAGAATATTCATCTTGTACCACAGAGATTGTTCATCATGTAACACAGAATATTCATCTTGTACCACATAGATTGTTCATCTTGTAACACAGAATATTCATCTTGTACCACAGAGATTGTTCATCTTGTTACACAGATTGTTCATCTTGTACCACAGATATTGTTCATCTTGTAACACAGATTGTTCATCTTGTAACACAGAATAATCATCTTGTACCACAGAGAGTGTTCATCTTGTAACACAGATTGTTCATCTTGTAACACAGAATATTCATCTTGTACCTCATAGATTGTTCATCTTGTATCACAGAATATTCATCTTGTACCACAGAGAGTGTTCATCTTGTAACACAGATTGTTCATCTTGTACCACAGAGAGTGTTCATCTTGTAACACAGAATATTCATATTGTACCACACAGATTGTTCATCTTGTAACACAGAATATTCATCTTGTACCACAGAGATTGTTCATCTTGTAACACAGATTGTTCATCTTGTACCACAGGGATTGTTCATCTTGTAACACAGAATATTCATCTTGTACCACATAGATTGTTTATCTTGCAACACAGATTGTTCATATTGTAACACAGAATAGTCATCTTGTACCACAGCGAGTGTTCATCTTGTACAACAGATTGTTCATCTTGTAACACAGATTGTTCATCTTGTAACACATATTGTTCATATTGTAACACAGAATAGTCATCTTGTACCACAGAGAGTGTTCATCTTGTACCACAGATTGTTCATCTTGTAACACAGATTGTTCGTCTTGTAACACAGAATATTCATCTTGTACCACAGAGATTGTTCATCTTGACACAGAATATTCATCTTGTACCACTGAGATTGTTCATCATGTAACACAGAATATTCATCTTGTACTACAGAAATTGTTCATCTTGTAACACAGAATATTCATCTTGTACCACAGAGATTGTTCATCTTGTAACACAGAGTGTTCATCTTGTACCACAAGATTGTTCATCTTGCAACACATATTGTTCATCTTGTATAACAGATTGTTCATCTTGTACTACATATTGTTCATATTGTAACACAGAGTTTTCATCTTGTAACACAAATTGTTCATCATGTAACACCGAATGTTCATCTTGTACCACATATTGTTCATCTTGTAACACAGATTGTTCATCTTGTAACACAGATTTTTCATCTTATAACACAGATTGTTCATCTAGTAACAACAATTTTTCATCTTGTAACACAGATTGTTCATCTTGTAACACAGATTGTTCATCTTGTAACACAGAATCTTCATCTTGTACCACAGAGATTGTTCATCTTGTAACACAGATTGTTCATCTTGTAACACAGAATAATCATCTTGTACCACAGAGATTGTTCATCTAGTAACACAGATTGTTCATCTTATACCACAGAGATTGTTCATCTTGTAACACAGAATATTCATCTTGTACCACATAGATTGTTCATCTAGTAACACAGATTGTTCATCTTATACCACAGAGAGTGTTCATCTTGTACCACAGATTGTTCATCTTATAACACAGATTGTTCGTCTTGTAACACAGAATATTCATCTTGTACCACAGAGATTGTTCATCTTGTACCACATATTGTTCATCTTGTAACACAGATTGTTCATCTTGTAACACAGAATATTCATCTTGTACCACAGAGAGTGTTCATCTTGTAACACAGAGTGTTCAACTTGTAGCACAGAGTGTTCATCTTGTAACACAGAATATTCTTATTGTACCACAGAGATTGTTCATCTTGTACCACAGAGATTGTTCATCTTGTAACACAAATGGTTCATCTTGTAACACAGAATATAAATCTTGTACCCCAGAATATTCATCTTGTACCACACAGATTGTTCATCTTGTAAAACAGAATATTCATCTTGTACCACGGAGATTGTTCATCTTGTAACACAAAATATTCTTCTTGTACGACAGAGATTGTTCATGTTGTACCACAGATTGATCATCTTGTAACACAGATTGTTCATCTATTAACACAGAATATTCATCTTGTACCACAGAGATTGTTCATCTTGTAACACAGAATATTCATCTTGTACCACAGAGATTGTTCATCTTGTAACACAGAATATTCATCCTGTACCACAGAGATTGTTCATCTTGTAACACATAATATTCATCTTGTACCACAGAGATTGTTCATTTTGTAAAACAGAATATTCATCTTGTACCACAGAGATTGTTCATCTTGTACCACAGATTGTTCATCTTGTAACACAGATTGTTCATCTTGTAACACATAATATTCATCTTGTACCACAGAGATTGTTCATCTTGTAACACAGAATATTCATCTTGTACCACAGAGATTGTTCATCTTGTAAAACAGAATATTCATCTTGTACCACAGAGATTGTTCATCTTGTACCACAGATTGTTCATCTTGTAAAACAGATTGTTCATCTTGTAGCACAGATTGATCATCTTGTAACACAGAATATTCATCTTGTACCACAGTTTGCTCATCTTGTAACACAGAATATTCATCTTGTACCTCAGAGATTATTCATCTTGCAACACAGATTGTTCATCTTGTAACACAGAATATTCATCTTGTACCACAGATTATTCATCTTGTAACATAGATTGTTCATCTTATAACACAGAATATTCATCTTGTACCACACAGATTGTTCATCTTGTAACACAGAATTATCATCTTGTAACACAGATTGTTCCTCTTGTAACACAGAATATTCATCTTGTACCACATAGAATGTTCATCTTGTAACACAGATTATTCATCTTGTAACACAGAATATTCATCTTGTACCACAGAGATTGTTCATCTTGTAACACAGATTGTTCATCTTGTAACACAGATTGTTCATCTAGTAACACAAATTGTTCATCTTGTAACACAGATTATTCAATTTGTAACAGGTCTTCGTCCATTAGGGTATCCGTGGCATCTGCACATACTAATCGGAGAGACGTCATATGACCAAAGCGTTTGGTGGTCCTTTCAATAACATGAAGTGACTGCTCATGTATGCGGTGGGCGAGTTGTTTAGGTGGTTGACTTTCCCCTCATCACTAGGTTCGAATCCCACTGGAGGCGTTGAATTATTTCATGTGAGGACGCCATGCAGCTAGCTGGTTCTACCTGTGTGCACGACCGTAGCTTGAATGTGTACATATACGGACACCCGGGGCTTCATCAATCAATACATGCTAGAGATTCGCCATATACCATAAGCTATCGGTGCCACCTTAAATCATAAACGCTACATCTGTTAGTGTTTAACCAATGACTGATCGTTTATGTTTCGCTTGAAATCATATGAGGTGTCTTGTTTTCTGCATTTCTCTCAACATTTACCATGACTGGATTTATATATAGATCATTTGCAACGAGTTTTCATTCGATATGTATAGGATATTACATAAGTGATGAAATCACCACGAGTGTTGTAAGGTCCTGTCTTATCACACTCCCGCTTTAACAAGTATTATATCTCAAAAGGAAAATGAAAAGTCGTTGTAAATTATCTATGATGTATAAAACCACTCAGTGTTAGTGCTGATAGAGGCCGTAATATGTTTTATATTACGTCTACGTCATAGAGCGGCTTTCTGTAAAGCTATATGCGTTACTCCTGTTAGATTAGAAACTGGTAGATATAAACCATTCCTATCGCAAACTGAAAATCATGTGAATTTAGATTGTGGCTTGTACAATGATCTACGAGGAATCAATTTGGAACATGCACTATATGCCGTATCTAACTCAAGTTTTGAATTTATCATAGAGCAGAACAATTTGTTTTATTATCATATCGTGATAGAAATTGTGCCAAATCCTGTTATAACATTTTACAAGGCTTGTATTACTTGTGTAAATAATGATGATGTATTTCTTTACCTATCCATGGTTTATGTTTTCTATGAATCAACTGCTACTCAGTTATGTACGATTTACACGGGGTTTTGTACACAAACCTGTTTTATGTAGTGCACAAGTGCTAGTGTTATCATTATGTGTGTTATATGGGTTGTTTTTCTGTTAGTCATATCTTAATGTCTCGATTAGCAACAGTTGCATAGCTTTATCGTACACATATTATATATGCATTGTCAAGTATGTGATATTGTAATGGTGCTATATATAACATATATATTGCTGGTTAAAATTCTTAGAGGAATATCATTGGTGGATTTGACAAACCACTTCGTTTATTTATCGAACTATGGGGTACTGCGTATTGTTTTGGACCAGACTAGTTTTTAAGTAGATTAGTTTTGAACTAGACTAGTATTAGAATTGACTAGGTTTGAACTAGACTAGTTTTGGAGTATACGTGTTTTGGAGTAGATTAGTTTTGTAGTAGATTAGTTTTGAACTAGACTTGTTTTGGAGAATACATGTTTTGGAGTAGACTAGTTTTGAACTAGACTAGTTTTGGAGTAGATTAGTTTTGAAGTAGATTAGTTTTGAACAGAAAGTATATCATATATATTTCCTATTTCGTGTGTTGACAATATATATATATATATGTATATATTTGCATCGCTATTACATTTCCTTCGATGAACGTATATGCCCTGAAAGTATACATATGTCCATGAGTTTATGGTGTTCCAAGGATGATCTATTTACATGTTCCGGCGGATGAAGGTAATGAATCGCGGGTTAATAGTTTCCATCCGGGTATGAACTACATTGGGCGTGCTTAAAGTTCGGCCTCCACACACATTAACATTGTTATATAACAACACGTATCTGGCTTATGTGTGTTTATCATGTCCCTGTCTCAACAGTAGTCACCCGGTCCTCCGCCTGAGTGCAGCCACCAGGCCCCCGCCTGGGTTGGAGTGAGTACAAACATCAAATACCGAACCGGTGTGCAAACATCAAAGCCCGAAACAGAATGCAAACATCAAGTACTGGGTTGGTGTACACACATAAAGTATACTGGGTCGGTGTGCAAACATCAAGTATTGGGTCGGAGTGCAAACATCAAGTACGGGGACGGAATGCAAACATCAGGTTTTGTGTCGCAGTGCAAAATCAAGTACTGGATCGGAGTGCAAACATCAGGTACTGGTGCGGAGTGCAAACATCAAGTACTGGGTCGGAGTGCAAACATCAAGTACTAGGTCGGAGTGCAAACATCAAGTCCCGGACCCAAGTGCAAACATCCAGTACTGGGTCGGAGTGCAAACATCAAGTACTGGATCGGAGTGCAAACATCAAGTACTGGATCGGAGTGCATTCACCAAGTCCTGGACCCGAATGTAAATATTAAGTACTGGGTCGGAGTGCAAACATCAAGTACTGGGACGGAGTGCAAATATCAAGTCCCGGACCCGAGTGCAAACACCAGGTACTGGGTCCGAGTGCAAACATCAAGTCCCGGACCCGACTGCAAACATCAGATACTGGATCGGATTTCAACATCAAGTAATGGGTCCGAGTGCATACATCACGTCCCGGACCCGAGTGCAAACATCATGTACTGGGTCGGAGTGCAAACATCAAGTACCGGACCAGAGTACAAACATCAGGTACTTGATCGGAGTGCAAACATCAAGTCCCGGACCCGAGTACAAACATCAGGTACTGGGTCGGAAAGCACACATCAAGTCCCGGACCCGAGTGCAAACATCCAGTACTGGGTCGGAGTGCAAACATCAAGTACTGGGTCGGAGTGCAAACATCAAGTACCGGACACGAGTGCAAACACCAGGTACTGGGTCGGAGTGCAAACATCAAGTCCCGGACGCGACTGCAAATATCAAGTACTGGGTCGGAGTCCAAGCATCAAGTACTGGGTCGGAGTGCAAAAATCAAATCCCGGACCGGAGTGCAAACATCAAGTACTTTGTCGCTGGTGCAAACACAAAGTCCCGGGCCCGAGTGCAAACATCAAGTACCGGGTCGGAGTTCAAACATCAAGTCCCAGACCCTAGTGCAAACATCCAGTACTGGGTCGGAGTGCAAACATCAAGTACTGGGTCGGAGTGCAAACATCGAGTACCGGACACGAGTGCAAACACCGGGTACTGGGTCGGAGTGCAAACATCAAGTCCCGGACCCGACTGCAAATATCAAGTACTGGGTCGGAGTCCAAGCATCAAGTACTGGGTCGGAGTGCAAAAATCAAATCGCGGACTGGAGTGCAAACATCAAGTACTTTGTCGCTGGTGAAAACACAAAGTCCCAGGCCCGAGTGCAAACATCAAGTACTGGATCGGAGTGCAAACATCAGGTACTGGGTCGGAGTGCAAACATCAGGTACTGGGTCGGAGTGCAAACATCAGGTACTGGGTCGGAGTGCAAACATCAGGTACTGGATCAGGGTGCAAACACAATGTCCCGAGCCCGAGTGCAAACATCAAGTACTTGGTCGGGGTGCAAACAACAGGTACTGGGACGGAGTGCTAACATCTAGTCCCGGACCCGAGTGCAAACATCCAGTACTGGGTCGAAGTGCAAACATCAAGTGCTGGGTCGGAGTGCAAACATCAAGTACAGGGTCGGGGTGCAAACAACAGGTACTGGGACGGAGTGCTAACATCTAGTCCAGGACCCGACTGCAAATATCAAGTACTGGGTCGGAGTCCAAGCATCAAGTACAGGGTCGGAGTGCACTAATCAAATCCCGGACCGGAGTGAAAACATCAAGTACTTTGTCGCTGGTGCAAACACAAAGTCCCGGGCCCGAGTGCAATCATCAAGTACCGGGTCGGAGTGCAAACATCAAGTCCCAGACCCGAGTGCAAGCATCCAGTACTGGGTCGGAGTGCAAACATCAAGTACTGGGTCGGAGTGCAAACATCAAGTACCGGACACGAGTGCAAACACCAGGTACTGGGTCGGAGTGCAAACATCAAGTCCCGGACCCGACTGCAAATATCAAGTACTGGGTCGGAGTCCAAGCATCAAGTACTGGGTCGGAGTGCAAAAATCAAATCCCGGACCGGAGTGCAAACATCAAGTACTTTGTCGCTGGTGCAAACACAAAGTCCCGGGCCCGAGTGCAAACATCAAGTACCGGGTCGGAGTGCAAACATCAAGTCCCAGACCCGAGTGCAAACATCCAGTACTGGGTCGGAGTGCAAACATCAAGTACTGGGTCGGAGTGCAAACATCCTGTACCGGACATGAGTGCAAACACCGGGTACTGGGTCGGAGTGCAAACATCAAGTCCCGGACCCGACTGCAAATATCAAGTACTGGGTCGGAGTCCAAGCATCAAGAACTGGGTCGGAGTGCAAAAATCAAATCCCGGACCGGAGTGCAAACATCAAGTACTTTGTCGCTGTTGCAAACACAAAGTCCCGGGCCCGAGTGCAAACATCAAGTACTGGATCGGAGTGCAAATATCAGGTACTGGGTCGGCGTGCAAACATCAGGTACTGGGTCGGAGTGCAAACATCAAGTCCCGGACCAGAGTACAAACATCAGGTACTTGGTCTGAGTGCAAACATCAAGTACTGCGTCGGAGTGCAAACATTAAGTCCCGGACGTGAGTGCAAACATCTAGTACTGGGTCGGAGTGCAAACATCAAGTACTGGGTCGGAGTGCAAACATCAAGTACCGGACCCGAGTGCAAACACCAGGTACTGGGTCGGAGTGCACACATCAAGTCCCGAACCCGACTGCAAACATCAGGTACTGGGTCGGAGTGCAAGCATCAAGTACTGGGTCGGAGTGCATACATCAAGTCCCGGGTCGGAGTGCAAACATCAAATCACAGACCCGAGTGCAAACATCCAGTACTGGGTCAAAGTGCAAACGTCAAGTACTGGGTCGGAGTGCAAATATCATGTACTGGGTCAGAGTGCAAACATCTGGTACTGGGTCGGAGTGCAAACATCCAGTACTGGGTCGGAGTGCAAGCATCAGGTACTGGGTTGGAGTGCAAACATCAGGTACTGGGTCGGAGTGCAAACATCAGGTACTGGGTCGGAGGGCAAATATCAAGTACTGGGTCAGAGTGCAAACATCTGGTACTGGGTCGGAGTGCAAATATCAGGTACTGGGTCTGAGTGCAAACATCCAGTACTGTGTCGTAGTGCAAACATCAGGTACTATGTCTGAGTGCAAACATCTGGTACTGGGTCGGAGTGCAAACATCCAGTACTGGGTCGGAGTGCAAATATCAAGTACTGGGTCAGTGTGCAATCATCTGTTTCTGGATCGGAGTGCAAGCATCTAGTACTGGGTCGGAGTGCAAACATTAGGTACTGGGTCGGAGTGCAAACATCCAGTACTGGGTAGGAGTGCAAACATCCAGTACTGGGTCGGAGTGCAAACATCCAGTACTGGGTCAGAGTGCAAACATCATGTACTGGGTCGGAGTGCAAACATCAGGTACTGGTTCGGAGGGCACATATCAAGTACTGGGTCAGAGTGCAAGCATCATGTACTGGGTTGGAGTGCAAACATCAGGTACTCGGTCGGAGTGCAAACATCAGGTACTGGGTCGGAGGGCAGATATCAAGTACTGGGTCAGAGTGCAAGCATCATGTACTGGGTTGGAGTGCAAACATCAGGTACTCGGTCGGAGTGCAAACATCAGGTACTGGGTCGGAGGGCAGATATCAAGTACTGGGTCAGAGTGCAAGCATCATGTACTGGGTTGGAGTGCAAACATCAGGTACTCGGTCGGAGTGCAAACATCAGGTACTGGGTCGGAGGGCAGATATCAAGTACTGGGTCAGAGTGCAAGCATCATGTACTGGGTTGGAGTGCAAACATCAGGTACTCGGTCGGAGTGCAAACATCAGGTACTGGGTCGGAGGGCAGATATCAAGTACTGGGTCAGAGTGCAAGCATCAGGTACTGGGTCGGAGGGCAAATATCAAGTACTGGGTCAGAGTGCAAACATCTCGTACTTGGTCGGAGTGCAAACATCCAGTACTTGGTCGGGGTGCAAACATCCATTACTGGGTCGGAGTGCAAACATCAGGTACTGGGTCGGAGATCATGCATCTGGTACTGTGTCGGAGTGCAAACATCAGGTACTGATTCGGAATGCAAACATCCAGTACTGGGTCAGAGTGCAAACAGCTGGTATTGGGTTGGAGTGCAAACATCAGGTACAGGGTCGGAGTGCAAGCATCAGGTACTGGGTCGGAGGGCAAACATCAGGTACTGGGTCGGAGTGCAAACATCCAGTACTGGGTCGGAGTGCAAACATCATATACAGGGTCGGAGTGCAAACATCTGGTACTGTGTCGGATTGCAAACATCCAGTACCGGGTCGGACTGCAATACATCTGGTACTGGGTCGGTGTGCAAACATCAAGTACTGGGTCGGAGTGCAAACATCAAGTCCCGGACCCGAATGCAAACATCAAGTACTGTGTCGAAGTGCAAACATCAAGTGCCGGACGCAAGTACAAACATCAGGTACTGGGTTGGAGTGCAAACATCAAATACTGTGTCTGAGTGCAAAGATCAAGTCCCAGACCCGAGTACAAACATCAGGTACTTGGTCAGAGTGCAAACATCAAGTACTGGATCAGAGAGCATTTACCAAGTCCCGGACCCGAGTGCAAACATAAAATACTGGGTCGGAGTGCAAACATCAAGTACTGGGTCGGAGTGCAAACATTAAGTCCCGGACGTGAGTGCAAACATCTAGTACTGGGTCGGAGTGCAAACATCAAGTACTGGGTCGGAGTGCAAACTTCAAGTACCGGACCCGAGTGCAAACACCAGGTACTGGGTCGGAGTGCACACATCAAGTCCCGAACCCGACTGCAAACATCAGGTACTGGGTCGGAGTGCAAGCATCAAGTACTGTGTCGGAGTGCATACATCATGTCCCGGGTCGGAGTGCAAACATCAAATCACAGACCCGAGTGCAAACATCCAGTACTGGGTCAAAGTGCAAACGTCAAGTACTGGGTCGGAGTGCAAATATCATGTACTGGGTCAGAGTGCAAACATCTGGTACTGGGTCGGAGTGCAAACATCCAGTACTGGGTCGGAGTGCAAGCATCAGGTACTGGGTTGGAGTGCAAACATCAGGTACTGGGTCGGAGTGCAAACATCAGGTACTGGGTCGGAGGGCAAATATCAAGTACTGGGTCAGAGTGCAAACATCTGGGACTGGGTCGGAGTGCAAATATCAGGTACTGGGTCTGAGTGCAAACATCCAGTACTGTGTCGTAGTGCAAACATCAGGTACTAGGTCGGAGTGCAAACATCCAGTACTGGGTCGGAGTGCAAATATCAAGTACTGGGTCAGAGTGCAATCATCTGGTTCTGGATCGGAGTGCAAGAATCTAGTACTGGGTCGGAGTGCAAACATTAGGTACTGGGTCGGAGTGCAAACATCCAGTACTGGGTAGGAGTGCAAACATCCAGTACTGGGTCGGAATGCAAACATCCAGTATTGGGTCAGAGTGCAAACATCATGTACTGGGTCGTAGTGAAAACATCAGGTACTGGTTCGGAGGGCAAATATCAAGTACTGGGTCAGAGTGCAAGCATCATGTACTGGGTTGGAGTGCAAACATCAGGTACTCGGTCGGAGTGCAAACATCAGGTACTGGGTCGGAGGGCAGATATCAAGTACTGGGTCAGAGTGCAAACATCTCGTACTTGGTCGGAGTGCAAACATCCAGTACTGGGTCGGGGTGCAAACATCCATTACTGGGTCGGAGTGGAAACATCAGGTACTGGGTCGGAGATCATGCATCTGGTACTGTGTCGGAGTGCAAACATCAGGTACTGATTCGGAATGCAAACATCCAGTACTGGGTCAGAGTGCAAACAGCTGGTATTGGGTTGGAGTGCAAACATCAGGTACAGGGTCGGAGTGCAAGCATCAGGTACTGGGTCGGAGGGCAAACATCAGGTACTGGGTCGGAGTGCAAACATCCAGTACTGGGTCGGAGTGCAAACATCCAGTACTGGGTCGGAGTGCAAACATCCAGTACTGGGTCAGAGTGCAAGCATCATGTACTGGGTGAGAGTGCAAGCATCAAGTGCCGGACGCAAGTACAAACATCAGGTACTGGGTTGGAGTGCAAACATCAAATACTGTGTCTGAGTGCAAAGATCAAGTCCCAGACCCGAGTACAAACATCAGGTACTTGGTCAGAGTGCAAACATCAAGTACTGGATCAGAGAGCATTTACCAAGTCCCGGACCCGAGTGCAAACATAAAATACTGGGTCGGAGTGCAAACATCAAGTACTGGGTCGGAGTGCAAACATCAAGTACCGGACCCGAGTACAAACATCCAGTACTGGGTAGGAGAGCAAACATCAAATACTTTGTCGCTGGTGCAAACACAAAGTCCCTGGCCCGACTGCAAACATCAAGTACCGGGTCGGAGTGCAAACATCAAGTCCCAGACCCGAGTGCAAACATCCAGTACTGGGTCGGAGTGCAAACATCAATTACTGGGTCAGAGTGCTAACATCAACTACTGGATTGGGGTGCAAACACAAAGTCCCGGGCACGAGTGCAAACATCAAGTACTGGGTCGGAGTCCAAACATCAACTACTGGGTCGGAGTGCAATCATCAAGTCCCGGACCCGAATGCAAACATCAAATACTGGGTAGGAGTGCAAACATCAAGTACTTTGTCGCTGGTTCAAACACAAATTCCCGGGCCCGAGTGCAAACATCACGTACTGGGTCGGAGTGCAAACATCAAGTACTTTGTCGCTGGTGCAAACGTCAGGTACTGGGTCGGAGTGCAAACATCAAGTACTGGGTCAGAGTGCACACATCTGGTACTGGGTCGGAGTGCAAACATCAAGTCCCAGACCCGAGTGCAAAACATCCAGTACTGGGTCGGAGTGCAAACATCAAGTACTGTGTCGGGCTGCAAACGTCAGGTACTGGGTCGGAGTGCAAACATCAAGTACTGGGTCAGAGTGCACACATCTGGTACCGGGTCGGAGTGCAAACATCCAGTACTGGGTTGGAGTGCAAATATCAAGTACTGGGTCAGAGTGAAAACATCTGGTTCCGGGTCGGAGTGCAAGCATCTGGTACTGGGTCGGAGTGCAAACATTAGGTACTGGGTCGGAGTGCAAACATCCAGTACTGGGTCGGAGTGCAAACATCCAGTACTGGGTCAGAGTGCAAGCATCATGTACTGGGTCAGAGTGCAAGCATCATGTTCTGGGTCGGAGTGCAAACATCAAGTACTGGGTCGGAGTGAAAACATCAAGTCCCGGACGCGAGTACAAACATCAGGTACTGGGTTGGAGTGCAAACATCAAGTACTGGGTCGGAGTGCAAATATCAAGTCCCGGACCCGAGTGCATACATCAAGTACTGGGTCTGAGTGCAAACATCAAATCCCGGACCCGAGTACAAACATCAGGTACTTGGTCAGAGTGCAAACATCAAGTACTGGATCGGAGTGCATTTACCAAGTCCCGGACACGAGTGCAATCATCAAATACTGGGTCGGTCTGAAAACATCAAGTACTGGGTCGGAGTGCAAACATCAAGTACCGGATCCGAATGCAAACATCCAATACTGGGTAGGAGTGCAAACATCAAGTACTTTGTCGCTGGTGCAAACACAAAGTCCCGGGCCCGAGTGCAAACATCAAGTACCGGGTCGGAGTGCAAACATCAAGTCCCAGACCAGAGTGCAAACATCCAGTACTGGGTCTGAGTGCAAACATCAAGTACTGGATCGTGGTGCAAACATCAGGTACTGGGTCGGAATTCAAACACCAATTACTGGGTCAGAGTGCTAACATCAACTACTGGATTGGGGTGCAAACACAAAGTCCCGGGCACGAGTGCAAACATCAAGTACTGGGTCGGAGTCCAAACATCAACTACTGGGTCGGAGTGCAATCATCAAGTCCCGGACCCGAGTGCAAACATCAAATACTGGGTCGGAGTGCAAACAACAAGTTCTGGACCCGAGTGCCAACATCCTGTACTGGGTAGGAGTGCAAACATCAAGTACTTTGTCGCTGGTGCAAACACAAATTCCCGGGCCCGAGTGCAAACATCAAGTACTGTATCGGAGTGCAAACATCAAGTACTTTGTCGCTGGTGCAAACACAAAGTCCCGGGCCCGAGTGCAAACATCAAGTCCCAGACCCTAGTGCAAAACATCCAGTACTGGGTCGGAGTGCAAACATCAAATACTGGGTCTGGCTGCAAACGTCAGGTACTGGGTCGGAGTGCAAACATTACGTACTGGGTCAGAGTGCACACATCTGGTACTGGGTCGGAGTGCAAACATCAAGTCCCGGACCGGTGTGCAAAAATCAAATCCCGAAAGCGAGTGCAAACATCTATTACTGGGTCGGAGTGCAAACATCAAGTACCGGGTCGGAGTGCAAATATCAAGTTACAGACCCGAGTGCAAACATCTAGTACTGGGTCAAAGTGCAAACGTGAAGTACTGGGTCGGAGAGCAAATATCAAGTCTCGGACCCCAGTAGAAACATCAGGTACTTGGTCAGAGTGCAAACATCAAGTACTGGATCGGAGTGCATTCACCAAGTCATGGACCCGAGTGCAAACATCAAATATTGGGTCGGAGTGCAAACATCAAGTTCTGGGTCGGAGTGCACACATCAAGTACCGGACCCGAATGCAAACACCAGGTACTGGGTCGGAGTGCACACAGCGAGTCAGGAATCCGACTGCAAACATCAGGTACTGGGTCGGCGTGCAAACATCAAGTACTGGATCTGAGTGCATTCACCAAGTCCCGGACCCGAGTGCAAACATCAAATATTGGGTCGGAGTGCAAACATCAAGTACTGTGTCGGAGTGCAAACATCAAGTACCGGACCCGAGTGCAAGCACCAGGTACTGGGTCGGAGTGCACACAGCAAGTCCCGAACCCGACTGCAAACATCAGGTACTGGGTCGGAGTGCAAACATCAAGTACTGGGTCGGAGTGCAATCATCAAGTCCCGGACCCGAGTGCAAACATCAAATACTGGGTCGGAGTGCAAACATCAAGTACTGGGTCGGAGTGCAAATATCAAGTACTGGGTCAGAGTGCAAACATCTGGTACTGGGTCGGAGTGCAAACATCTGGTACTGGGTCGGAGTGCAAACATCAGATACTGTGTCGGAGTGCAAACATCTGGTACTGGGTCGGAGTTCAAGCATCAGGTACTTGGTTGGAGTGCAAACATCAGGTACTGGGTCGGAGGGCAAATATCAAGTACTGTGTCAGAGTGCAAACATCTGGTACTGGATCTGAGTGCAAATATCTGGCACTGGGTCGGAGTGCAAACATCCAGTACTGGGTCGTAGTGCAAACCTCCAGTACTGGGTCGGGGTGCAAACATCAGGTACTGGGTCGGAGTGTAAACATCATGTACTGGGTCGGAGTACAAACAACTTGTACTGGGTCGGAGTGCAAACATCAGATACTGGGTCGGAGTGCAAACATTCAGTACTGGGTCGGGGTGCAAACACCATGTACTGGGTCGGAGTGCAAACATCCAGTACTGGGTCGGGGTGCAAACATCAGGTACTGGGTCGGAGTGCAAAGATCAGGTACTGGGTCCGAGTGCAAATATCAAGTACTGGGTCGGAGTGCAAGCATCAAGAACTTCGTCGGAGTGCAAACATCAAGTACCTTGTATGTGTGCAAACATCAATTCCCAGGCATATGTGCAAACATCAAGTCCTGTATCGGAGTGCAAACTTCAGCTCGTGCACTCGAGTGTAGCAATCAGGACATGTGCCCGAGCGTAATCACAATGTCATATATTGGTGTGTAATCATATTGTCATTGGGCTCGAGTTCTATCATCACATCCTGGACTCTAATGTACACATCGGGTGATGTGTTCGAAATTAGTAAGGAGTTCATGTGCATGAGTGAAATCAGAAGGTCCATGGTTCGTGTGCAATCGTCAGTTCTTGGTTCAAGTGTAATTATTAGGTTGTGGGATCGAGTTTAATCTTCAGTTCATGGGTTCGACTGGGATCATTCTTGTAAACTACCGCTATACAGATGTTCACTTAGGTCTTATATTTGTATATCTCAATGTGTGGTAATATAAATTGATACATTACTTGATTTGTAAATTGTAACTGATATCTGTATACACCATGGCATTTACATGACAGAACGAAATTGGTATGTGAAGACGTTTATTAATTCAATTTATTTGGCGTCGACAGGTCGTGAGATATTGACCAGACCGCACAAATTACATGGAAACATTTGGTTGGACACAATGACAGCTATATGAATAATTGTAGAAACAACACGGATATGTCCGTACACAACACACGAGGGTTGTCCCACTATCATTTAGACGTAGCATATCAATATTTTCATTGAAATGTTTGTATCATGTGTTATGACATAAATATATATATATTGCATTCTTGAGTGGGAAGTGGGCAGCAAGAACAATAAAACCCCGATCAAATGAGACCGAAGAGTTACCAATATCTCAATGAGCGTATACTGATTCGGACTGGAAACTATGGGCAGTCAATATTATTGACTGGTCAATATCTCAATATATCGGAGGCGAATAATAAATAATATTGACTGCCGTCATATGGGAAGTGTGCATTGAGTTGTCATATAAGGTTAATACTACACTATATCAGCATGTAGCCACACCGCTCGCTTATAATATGGCAGGAAACTACAAACAATAATAAATTTCAACTTTATTTATTTTACAACGATTGTGAAGCAAGTTTTAGCAACTTATATTAATCACTCTCGTTAGCGCGGATGAAAGCGTATATGTGGGCATTCGTGTGGGAGGAAACAGGAGTACCCGGAGAAAACCCGGAGAAAACCCACCTGTCCAATCTGGAGGATCGAACCCGGGTTGCATTTGTGAGAAGTGAACGCGCTAACAACTGCGCTAATCGGACAGCCAAAACTGAACGATATGGGTTAGATATATAAGTAACAACATCCGTGAAAAATGAACGATATGGGTTAGATAGGTAAGTAACAACATCCGTGAAATCTGAACGATATGGGTTAGATAGGTAAGTAACAACATCCGTGAAAACTGAACGATATGGGTTAGGTAGGTAAGTAACAACATTCGTGAAAAGTGAAAGATATGGGTTAGATAGGTAAGTAACAACATCCGTGAAAAGTGAAAGATATGGGTTAGATAGGTAAGTAACAGCATTCGTGAAAACTGAAAGATATGGGTTAGATAGGTAAGTAACAACATCCGTGAAAACTGAACGATATGGGTTAGATAGGAAAGTAACAACATCCGTGAAAACTGAACGATATGGGTTAGATAGGTAAGTAACAACATCCGTGAAATCTGAACGATATGGGTTAGATAGGTAGATAACAACATCCGTGAAAACTGAACGATATGGGTTATATAGGTAAGTAACAACATCCGTGAAAACTGAAAGATATGGGTTCGATAGGTAGGTAACAACATCCGTGAAATCTGAACGATGTGGGTTGGATAGATAAGTAACAACATCCGTGAAAACTGAACGATATGGGTTAGATAGGTAGGTAACAACATCCGTGAAAACTGAAAGCTATGGGTTAGATAGGTAAGTAACAAAATCCTTGAAAACTGAACGATATGGGTTAGATAGGTAGATAACAACATCCGTGAAAACTGAACGATATGGGTTATATAGGTAAGTAACAACATCCGTGAAAACTGAAAGATATGGGTTCGATAGGTAGGTAACAACATCCGTGAAATCTGAACGATGTGGGTTGGATAGATAAGTAACAACATCCGTGAAAACTGAACGATATGGGTTAGATAGGTAGGTAACAACATCCGTGAAAACTGAAAGCTATGGGTTAGATAGGTAAGTAACAAAATCCTTGAAAACTGAACGATATGGGTTAGATAGATAAGTAACAACATCCGTGAAAACAGACCGATGTGGATTAGATAGATAAGTAACAACATTCGTGAAAACTGAACGATATGGGTTATATTGGGAAAGTACCAACATCCGTGAAATCTGAACGATATGGGTTAGATAGGTAAGTAACAACATCCGTGAAAACTGACCGATATGGGTTATATTGGGAAAGTAACAACATCCGTGAAAAGTGAAAGATATGGGTTATATTGGGAAAGTAACAACATCCGTGAAAACTGAACGATATGGGTTAGATAGGAAAGTAACAACATCCGTGAAAACTGAACGATATGGGTTAGATAGGAAAGTAACAACATCCGTGAAAACTGAACGATATGGGTTAGATAGGAAAGTAACAACATCGGTGAAATCTAAACGATATGGGTTAGATAGGTAAGTAACAACATCCTTGAAAACTGAACGATATGGGTTAGATAGATAAGTAACAACATTCGTGAAAACAGACCGATGTGGGTTAGATAGGTAAGTAACAACATTCGTGAAAACTGAACGATATGGATTAGATAGGTAAGTAACAACATCAGTGAAAACTGAAAAATATGGGTTAGATAGGTAAGTAACAACATCCCTGAAAACTGACCGATATGGATTAGATAGGTAAGTAACTACATCCGTGAAATCTGAAAGATATGGGTTAGATAGGTAATTAACAACATCCGTGAAAACTGACCGATATGGGTTATATTGGGAAAGTAACAATATCCGTGAAATCTGAACGATATGTATTAGATAGGTAAGTAACAACATCCGTGAAAATTGAAAGATATGGGTTAGATAGGAAAGTAACAACATCCGTGAACACTGAACGATATGGGTTAGATAGGAAAGTAACAACATCCGTGAAAAGTGAAAGATATGGGTTATATAGATAAGTAACAACATCCGTGAAAACTGATCGATATGGGTTAGATAGGTAGGTAACGACATTCGTGAATACTGAACGATATGGGTTAGATAGGAAATTAACAACATCCGTGAAATCTGAACGATATGGGTTAGATAGGAGAGCAACAACATCCGTGAAAACTGAACGATATGGGTTAGATAGGAAAGTAACAACATCCGTGAAATCTGAACGATATGGGTTAGAGAGGAAAGTAACAACATCCGTGAAATCTGAACGATGTGGGTTAGATAGGTAGGTAACAACATCCGTGAAATCTGAACGATATGGGTTAGATATATAGGTAACAAAATCAGTGAAAACTGAACGATATGGGTTAGATAGGTAAGTTACAATATCCGTGAAAACTGAACGAAATGCTTTAGATAGATAAGTAACAACAATCGTGAAAACTGAACGATATGGGTTAGATAGGTAGGTAACAACATCCGTGAAAACTGAAAGCTATGGGTTAGATAGGTTAGTAACAACATCCCTGAAAACTGACCGATATGGATTAGATAGGTAAGTAACAACATCCGTGAAAACTGAAAGATATGGGTTAGATAGATAAGTAACAACATCCCTGAAAACTGAACGATATGGGTTAGATAGGTAAGTAACAACATCCCTGAAAACTGAACGATATGGGTTAGATAGGTAAGTAACAACATCCGTGAAAACTGAACGATATGGGTTAGATAGGAAAGTAACAACATCCGTGTAATCTGAACGATATGGGTTAGAGAGGAAAGTAACAACATCCGTGAAATCTGAACGATATGGGTTAGATAGGTAAGTAACAACATCCGTGAAATGTGAAAGATATGGTTATATTGTGAAAGTAACAACATCCGTTAAAACTGAACGATATGGGTTAGATAGGAAAGTAACAACATCCGTGAAAAGAGAAAGATATGGGTTATATAGATAAGTAACAACATCCGTGAAAACTGATCGATATGGGTTAGATAGGTAGGTAACGACATTCGTGAAAACTGAACGATATGGGTTAGATAGGAAAGTAACTACATCCGTGAAATCTGAACGATATGGGTTAGATAGGAAAGTAACAACATCCGTGAAATCTGAACGATATGGGTTAGATAGGAAAGTAACAACATCCGTGACATCTGAACGATATGGGTTAGATAGGTAGGTAACAACATCCGCGAAATCTGAACGATATGGGTTAGATATGTAGGTAACAACATCCGTGAAAACTGAACGATATGGGTTAGATAGGAAAGTAACAACATCCTTGAAATCTGAACGATATGGGTTAGATATGTAGGTAACAACATCCGTGAAAACTGAACGAAATGCGTTAGATAGATAAGTAACAACAATCGTGAAAACTGAACGATATGGGTTAGATAGGTAGGTAACAACATCCGTGAAATCTGAACGATATGGGTTAGATAGATAAGTAACAACATCCGTGAAAACAGAACGATATGGGTTAGATAGGTAAGTAACAACATCCGTGAAAACTGAACGATATGGGTTAGATAGGTAAGTAACAACATCCGTGAAAATTGACCGATATGGATTAGATAGGTAAGTAACAACATCCGTGAAAACTGAAAGATATGCGTTAGATAGGTAAGTAACAACATCCTTGAAAAATGAACGATATGGGTTAGATAGGTAAGTAACAACATCCGTGAAAAATGAAAGATATGGTTTATATTGGGAAAGTAACAACATCCGTGAAATCTGAACGATATGGCTTAGATAGGTAAGTAACAACATCCGTGAAAAATGAACGATATGGGTTAGATAGGTAAGTAACAACATCCGTGAAATCTGAACTATATGGTTTATATTGGAAAAGTAACAATACTCGTGAAATCTGAACGATACGGGTTAGATAGGTAAGTAACAACATCCGTGAAAACTGAACGATATGGGTTAGATAGGTAAGTAACAACATCCGTGAAATCAGAACGATATGGGTTAGTTAGATAAGATAACAACATCCGTGAAAACTGAATGATATGGGTTAGATAGGAAATTAACAACAGCCGTAAAAACTGAACGATATTGGTTAGATAGGAAAGTAACAACATTCGTGAAAACTGAACGATATGGGTTATATTGGGAATGTAACAAGATCCGTGAAATCTGAACGATATGGGTTAGATAGGTAAGTAACAACATCCGTGAAAACTGAAAGATATGGGTTAGATAGTAAAGTAACAACATCCGTGAAAAGTGAAAGATATGGGTTATATAGATAAGTAACAACATCCGTGAAAACTGAACGATATGGGTTAGATAGGAAGGTAACAACATCCGTGAAATCTGAACGATATGAGTTAGATAGGAGAACAACAACATCCGTGAAAACTGAACGAAATGCGTTAGATAGATAAGTAACAACAATCGTGAAAACTGAACGATGTGGGTTAGATAGGTAAGTAACAACATTCGTGAAAACTGATCGATATGGGTTATATTGGGAAAGTTACAAGATCCGTGAAATCTGAACGATATGGGTTAGATAGGTAAGTAACAACATCCGTGAAAACTGAACGATATGGGTTAGATAGGTAAGTAACAACATCCGTGAAAATGAAAGATATGGGTTATATTGGGAAGTCACAACATCCGTGAAATCTGAACGATATGGGTTAGATAGGTAAGTAACAACATCCGTGAAAACAGAACGATATGGGTTAGATAGGAAAGTAACAACATCCGTGAAAACTGAATGATATGGGTTAGATAGGTAAGTAACAACATCCGTGAAAACTGAACGATATGGGTTAGATAGGTAAGTAACAACAGCCGCGAAATCTGAACGATATGGGTTATATAGGTAAGTAACAACATCCGTGAAAACTGACCAATATGGATTAGATAGGTAAGTAACAACATCTGTGAAAACTGAAAGATATGGGTTAGATAGGAAAGTAACAACATCTGTGAAAAGTGAAAGATATGGGTTATATAGATAAGTAACAACATCCGTGAAAACTGATCGATATGGGTTAGATAGGTAGGTAACGACATTTGAGAAAACTGAACGATATGGGTTAGATAGGAAAGTAACAACATCCGTGAAATATGAACGATATGGGTTAGATAGGAGAGCAACAACATCCGTGAAAATTGAACGAAATGCGTTAGATAGATAAGTAACAACAATCTTGAAAACTGAACGATATGGGTTAGATAGATAAGTAACAAGATCCGTGAAAACAGAACGATATGGGTTAGATAGGTAAGTAACAACATTCGTGAAAACTGAACGATATGTGTTATATTGGGAAAGTTACAAGATCCGTGAAATCTGAAAGATATGGGTTAGATAGGTAAGTAACAACATCCCTGAAAACTGAACGATATGGGTTAGATAGGTAAGTAACAACATCCGTGAAAAATGAAAGATATGGGTTATATTGGGAAAGTAACAACATCCGTGAAATCTGAAAGATATGGGTTAGATAGGTAAGAAACAACATCCGTGAAAACAGAACGATATGGGTTAGATAGGAAAGTAACAACATCCGTGAAAACTGAATGATATGCGTTAGATAGGTAAGTAACAACAGCCGCGAAATCTGAACGATATGGGTTATATAGGTAAGTAACAACATTCGTGAAAACGGAACGATATGGGTTAGATAGGTAAGTAACAACATCCTTGAAAACTGAACGATATGGGTTAGATAGGAAATTAACAACAGCCGTAAAAACTGAACGATATTGGTTAGATAGGAAAGTAACAACATCCGTGAATAGTGACATATATGGGTTAGATAGGTAGGTAACAACATCCATGAAGTCTGAACGATATGTGTTAGATAGATAAGTAACAACAGTCGTGAAAACTGAACGATATGGGTTAGATAGGTAGGTAACAACATCCGTGAAATCTGAACGATGTGGGTTAGATAGATAAGTAACAACATCCGTGAAAACAGAACGATGTGGGTTAGATAGGTTAGTAACAACATTCTTGAAAACTGAACGATATGGGTTATATTGGGAATGTAACAAGATCCGTGAAATCTGAACGATATGGGTTAGATAGGTAAGTAACAACATCCGTGAAAACTGAAAGATATGGGTTAGATAGTAAAGTAACAACATCAGTGAAAAGTGAAAGATATGGGTTATATAGATAAGTAACAACATCCGTGAAAACTGATCGATATGGGTTAGATAGATAGGTAACCACATTCGAGAAAACTGAACGATATGGGTTAGATAGGAAAGTAACAACATCCGTGAAATCTGAACGATATGAGTTAGATAGGAGAGCAACAACATCCGTGAAAACTGAACGAAATGCGTTAGATAGATAAGTAACAACAATCGTGAAAACTGAACGATATGTGTTAGATAGATAAGTAACAAGATCCGTGAAAACAGAACGATGTGGGTTAGATAGGTAAGTAACAACATTCGTGAAAACTGAACGATATTGGTTATATTGGGAAAGTTACAAGATCCGTGAAATCTGAACGATATGGGTTAGATAGGTAAGTAAAAACATCCGTGAAATACTGAAAGATATGGGTTAGATAGGTAAGTAACAACATCCCTGAAAACTGAACGATATGGGTTAGATAGGTAAGTAACAACATCCGTGAAAAATGAAAGATATGGGTTATATTGGGAAAGTCTCAACATCCGTGAAATCTGAACGATATGGGTTAGATAGGTAAGTAACAACATCCGTGAAAACAGAACGATATGGGTTAGTTAGGAAAGTAACAACATCCATGAAAACTGAATGATATGGGTTAGATAGGTAAGTAACAACATCCGTGAAAACTGAAAGATATGGGTTAGATAGGTAAGTAACAACATCCGTGAAAACTGACCAATATGGATTAGATAGGTAAGTAACAACATCCGTGAAAACTGAAAGATATGGGTTAGATAGGAAAGTAACAACATCTGTGAAAAGTGAAAGATATGGGTTATATAGATAAGTAACAACATCCGTGAAAACTGATCGATATGGGTTAGATAGGTAGGTAACGACATTTGAGAAAACTGAACGATATGGGTTAGATAGGAAAGTAACAACATCCGTGAAATATGAACGATATGGGTTAGATAGGAGAGCAACAACATCCGTGAAAACTGAACGAAATGCGTTAGATAGATAAGTAACAACAATCTTGAAAACTGAACGATATGGGTTAGATAGATAAGTAACAAGATCCGTGAAAACAGAACGATATGGGTTAGATAGGTAAATAACAACATTCGTGAAAACTGAACGATATGTGTTATATTGGGAAAGTAACAACATCCGTGAAATCTGAACGATATGGGTTAGATAGGTAAGTAACAACATCCGTGAAAACAGAACGATATGGGTTAGATAGGAAAGTAACAACATCCGTGAAAACTGAATGATATGGGTTAGATAGGTAAGTAACAACATCCGTGAAAACTGAACGATATTGGTTAGATAGGAAAGTAACAACATCCGTGAATAGTGACAGATATGGGTTAGATAGGTAGGTAACAACATCCGTGAAGTCTGAACGATATGTGTTAGATAGATAAGTAACAACAGTCGTGAAAACTGAACGATATGGGTTAGATAGGTAGGTAACAACATCCGTGAAATCTGAACGATATGGGTTAGATAGATAAGTAACAACATCCGTGAAAACAGAACGATATGGGTTAGATAGGTAAGTAACAACATTCGTGAAAACTGAACGATATGGGTTATATTGGGAATGTAACAAGATCCGTGAAATCTGAACGATATGGGTTAGATAGGTAAGTAACAACATCCGTGAAAACTGAAAGATATGGGTTAGATAGGAAAGTAACAACATCCGTGAAAAGTGAAAGATATGGGTTATATAGATAAGTAACAACATCCGTGAAAACTGATCGATATGGGTTAGATAGGTAGGTAACGACATTCGAGAAAACTGAACGATATGGGTTAGATAGGAAAGTAACAACATCCGTGAAATCTGAACGATATGGGTTAGATAGGAGAGTAACAACATCCGTGAAACTGAACGAAATGCGTTAGATAGATAAGTAATAACATCGTGAAAACTGAACGATATGGGTTAGATAGATAAGTAACAAGATCCGTGAAAACGAACGATATGGGTTAGATAGGTAAGTAACAACATCCGTGAAAACTGAACGATATGGGTTATATTGGGAAAGTAACAACATCCGTGAAATCTGAACGATATGGGTTAGATAGGTAAGTAACAACATCCGTGAAAACTGAAAGATATGGGT
>CM026401.1:26632317-26653931 GCA_014843695.1 Archivesica marissinica
AGTAACAACATCCGTGAAAAGTGAAAGATATGGGTTATATAGATAAGTAACAACATCCGTGAAAACTGATCGATATGGGTTAGATAGGTAGGTAACGACATCCGTGAAAACTGAACGATATGGGTTAGATAGGAAAGTAACAACATCCGTGAAAACTGAACGATATGGGTTAGATAGGAGAGCAACAACATCCGTGAAAACTGAACGAAATGCGTTAGATAGATAAGTAACAACAATCGTGAAAACTGAACGATATGGGTTAGATAGATAAGTAACAAGATCCGTGAAAACAGAACGATATGGGTTAGATAGGTAAGTAACAACATTCGTGAAAACTGAACGATATGGGTTATATTGGGAAAGTTACAAGATCCGTGAAATCTGAAAGATATGGGTTAGATAGGTAAGTAACAACATCCCTGAAAACTGAACGATATGGGTTAGATAGGTAAGTAACAACATCCGTGAAAAATGAAAGATATGGGTTATATTGGGAAAGTAACAACATCCGTGAAATCTGAACGATATGGGTTAGATAGGTAAGTAACAACATCCGTGAAAACAGAACGATATGGGTTAGATAGGAAAGTAACAACATCCGTGAAAACTGAATGATATGGGTTAGATAGGTAAGTAACAACATCCGTGAAATCTGAACGATATGGGTTAGATAGGTAAGTAACAACATTCGTGAAAACTGAACGATATGGGTTAGATAGGAAAGTAACAACATCCGTGAAAACTGAACGATATGGGTTAGATAGGAAAGTAACAACATCCGTGAAAACTGAACGATATGGGTTAGATAGGTAAGTAACAACATCCGTGAAAATGAACGATATGGGTAGATAGGTAAGTAACAACATCCGTGAAAACTGAACGATATGGGTTAGATAGGTAAGTAACAACATCCGTGAAAACTGAACGATATGGGTTAGATAGGTAAGTAACAACATCCGTGAAAACTGAACGATATGGGTTAGATAGGAAAGTAACAACATCCGTGAAAACTGAACGATATGGGTTAGATAGGTAAGTAACAACATCCGTGAAAACTGAACGATATGGGTTAGATAGGTAAGTAACAACATCCGTGAAAACTGAACGATATGGGTTAGATAGGAAAGTAACAACATCCGTGAAATCTGAACGATATGGGTTAGATAGGTAAGTAACAACATCCGTGAAAACTGAACGATATGGGTTAGATAGGTAAGTAACAACATCCGTGAAAACTGAACGATATGGGTTAGATAGGTAAGTAACAACATCCGTGAAAACTGAACGATATGGGTTAGATAGGTAAGTAACAACATCCGTGAAAACTGAACGATATGGGTTAGATAGGTAAGTAACAACATCCGTGAAAACTGAACGATATGGGTTAGATAGGTAAGTAACAACATCCGTGAAAACTGAACGATATGGGTTAGATAGGTAAGTAACAACATCCGTGAAAACTGAACGATATGGGTTAGATAGGTAAGTAACAACATCCGTGAAAACTGAAGATATGGGTTATATTAGGAAAGTAACAACATCCGTGAAAACGAACGATATGGTTAGATAGGTAAGTAACAACATCCGTGAAAACTGAACGATATGGGTTAGATAGGAAAGTAACAACATCCGTGAAAACTGAAAGATATGGGTTAGATAGGTAAGTAACAACATCCGTGAAAACTGAACGATATGGGTTAGATAGGTAAGTAACAACATCCGTGAAAACTGAACGATATGGGTTAGATAGGTAAGTAACAACATCCGTGAAAACTGAACGATATGGGTTAGATAGGTAAGTAACAACATCCGTGAAAACTGAACGATATGGGTTAGATAGGAAAGTAACAACATCCGTGAAAACTGAACGATATGGGTTAGATAGGTAAGTAACAACATCCGTGAAAACTGAACGATATGGGTTAGATAGGTAAGTAACAACATCCGTGAAATCTGAACGATATGGGTTAGATAGGTAAGTAACAACATCCGTGAAAACTGAACGATATGGGTTAGATAGGAAAGTAACAACATCCGTGAAAACTGAACGATATGGGTTAGATAGGTAAGTAACAACATCCGTGAAAACTGAACGATATGGGTTAGATAGATAAGTAACAACATCCGTGAAAACTGAACGATATGGGTTAGATAGGAAAGTAACAACATCCGTGAAATCTGAACGATATGGGTTAGATAGGTAAGTAACAACATCCGTGAAATCTGAACGATATGGGTTAGATAGGTAAGTAACAACATCCGTGAAAACTGAACGATATGGGTTAGATAGGTAAGTAACAACATCCGTGAAAACTGAAAGATATGGGTTAATAGAAAGTAACAACATCCGTGAAAACTGAACGATATGGGTTAGATAGGAAAGTAACAACATCCGTGAAAACTGAACGATATGGGTTAGATAGGTAAGTAACAACATCCGTGAAAACTGAACGATATGGGTTAGATAGGTAAGTAACAACATCCGTGAAATCTGAACGATATGGGTTAGATAGGTAAGTAACAACATCCGTGAAAACTGAACGATATGGGTTAGATAGGAAAGTAACAACATCCGTGAAAACTGAACGATATGGGTTAGATAGGAAAGTAACAACATCCGTGAAAACTGAACGATATGGGTTAGATAGGAAAGTAACAACATCCGTGAAACTGAACGATATGGGTTAGATAGGAAAGTAACAACATCCGTGAAAACTGAACGATATGGGTTATATTGGGAAAGTAACAACATCCGTGAAAACTGAACGATATGGGTTAGATAGGTAAGTAACAACATCCGTGAAAACTGAACGATATGGGTTAGATAGGAAAGTAACAACATCCGTGAAAACTGAACGATATGGGTTAGATAGGAAAGTAACAACATCCGTGAAAAGTGAAAGATATGGGTTAGATAGGAAAGTAACAACATCCGTGAAAACTGAACGATATGGGTTAGATAGATAAGTAACAACATCCGTGAAAACTGAAAGATATGGGTTAGATAGGTAAGTAACAACATCCGTGAAAACTGAACGATATGGGTTAGATAGGTAAGTAACAACATCCGTGAAACTGAACGATATGGGTTAGATAGGTAAGTAACAACATCCGTGAAATCTGAACGATATGGGTTAGATAGTAAGTAACAACATCCGTGAAAACTGAACGATATGGGTTAGATAGGTAAGTAACAACATCCGTGAAAACTGAACGATATGGGTTAGATAGGTAAGTAACAACATCCGTGAAATCTGAACGATATGGGTTAGATAGGAAAGTAACAACATCCGTGAAAACTGAACGATATGGGTTAGATAGGTAAGTAACAACATCCGTGAAAACTGAAAGATATGGGTTATATTGGGAAAGTAACAACATCCGTGAAATCTGAACGATATGGATTAGATAGGTAAGTAACAACATCCGTGAAAACTGAAAGATATGGGTTAGATAGGTAAGTAACAACATCCGTGAAAACTGAACGATATGGGTTAGATAGGTAAGTAACAACATCCGTGAAAACTGAACGATATGGGTTATATTGGGAAAGTAACAACATCCGTGAAAACTGAACGATATGGGTTAGATAGGTAAGTAACAACATCAGTGAAAACTGAACAATATGGGTTAGATAGGAAAGTAACAACATCCATGAAAACTGAACAATATGGGTTATATTGGGAAAGTAACAACATCCATGAAAAGTGAAAGATATGGGTTAGATAGGTAATTAACAACATCCGTGAAAACTGAACGATATGGGTTAGATAGATAAGTAACAACATCCATGAAAACTGAAAGATATGGGTTAGATAGATAAGTAACAACATCCGTGAAAACTGAACGATATTGGTTAGATAGGTAAGTAACAACATCCGTGAAATCTGAACGATATGGGTTAGATAGGTAAGTAACAACATTCGTGAAATCTGAACAATATGTGTTAGATAGGAAGTAACAACATCCGTGAAAACTGAACGATATGGGTTAGATAGGTAAGTAACAACATCCGTGAAAACTGACAGATATGGGTTATATGGGAAAGTAACAACATCCGTGAAATCTGAACGATATGGATTAGATAGGTAAGTAACAACATCCGTGAAAACTGAAATATATGGGTTAGATAGGTAAGTAACAACATCCGTGAAAACTGAACGATATGGGTTAGATAGTTAATTAACAACATCCGTGAAAAGTGAAAGATATGGGTTATATTGGGAAAGTAACAACATCCGTGAAAACTGAACGATATGGGTTAGATGGGAAAGTAACAACATCCGTGAAAACTGAACGATATGGGTTATATTGGGAAAGTAACAACATCGGTGAAAACTGAACGATATGGGTTAGATAGGTAAGTAACAACATCAGTGAAAACTGAACGATATGCGTTAGATAGGAAAGTAACAACATCCATGAAAACTGAACAATATGGGTTAGATAGGTAAGTAACAACATCCGTGAAAAGTGAAAGATATGGGTTATATTGGGAAAGTAACAACATCGTGAAAACTGAAAGATATGGGTTAGATAGATAAGTAACAACATCCATGAAAACTGAAAGATATGGGTTAGATAGATAAGTAACAACATCCGTGAAAACTGAACGATATGGGTTAGATAGGTAAGTAACAACATCCGTGAAATCTGAACGATATGGATTAGATAGATAAGTAACAACATCCGTGAAATCTGAACGATATGGGTTAGATAGGTAAGTAACAACATCCGTGAAATCTGAACGATATGGGTTAGATAGGAAAGTAACAACATCCGTGAAAACTGAACGATATGGGTTATATTGGGAAAGTAACAACATCCGTGAAAACTGAAAGATATGGGTTAGATAGGTAAGTAACAACATCCGTGAAAACTGAACGATATGGGTTAGATAGGTAAGTAACAACATCCGTGAAAAGTGAAAGATATGGGTTATATTGAGAAAGTAACAACATCCGTGAAATCTGAAAGATATGGGTTAGATAGGAAAGTAACAACATCCGTGAAAAATGAAAGATATGGGTTATATGGGAAAGTAACAACATCCGTGAAAACTGAACGATATGGGTTAGATAGGAAAGTAACAACATCCGTGAAAACTGAACGATATGGGTTAGATAGGAAAGTAACAACATCCGTGAAAACTGAACGATATGGGTTATATAGGAAAGTAACAACATCGGTGAAAACTGAACGATATGGGTTAGATAGGTAAGTAACAACATCCGTGAAAACTGAACAATATGGGTTATATTGGGAAAGTAACAACATCCATGAAAAGTGAAAGATATGGGTTAGATAGGTAATTAACAACATCCGTGAAAACTGAACGATATGGGTTAGATAGATAAGTAACAACATCCATGAAAACTGAAAGATATGGGTTAGATAGATAAGTAACAACATCCGTGAAAACCGAACGATATTGGTTAGATAGGTAAGTAACAACATCCGTGAAATCTGAACGATATGGGTTAGATAGGTAAGTAACAACATTCGTGAAATCTGAACAATATGTGTTAGATAGGAAAGTAACAACATCCGTGAAAACTGAACGATATGGGTTAGATAGGTAAGTAACAACATCCGTGAAAACTGACAGATATGGGTTATATTGGGAAAGTAACAACATCCGTGAAATCTGAACGATATGGATTAGATAGGTAAGTAACAACATCCGTGAAAACTGAAATATATGGGTTAGATAGGTAAGTAACAACATCCGTGAAAACTGAACGATATGGGTTAGATAGTTAATTAACAACATCCGTGAAAAGTGAAAGATATGGGTTATATTGGGAAAGTAACAACATCCGTGAAATCTGAAAGATATGGGTTAGATAGGTAAGTAACAACATCCGTGAAATCTGAACGATATGGATTAGATAGGTAAGTAACAACATCCGTGAAAACTGAAAGATATGGGTTAGATAGGTAAGTAACAACATCCGTGAAAACTGAACGATATGGGTTAGATAGGTAAGTAACAACATCCGTGAAAAGTGAAAGATATGGGTTATATTGAGAAAGTAACAACATCCGTGAAATCTGAACGATATGGGTTAGATAGGTAAGTAACAACATCCGTGAAATCTGATCGATAAGGGTTAGATAGGAAAGTAACAACATCCGTGAAAAATGAAAGATATGGGTTATATTTGGAAAGTAGCAAAATCCGTGAAAACTGAACGATATGGTTTAGATAGGAAAGTAACAACATCCGTGAAAACTGAACGATATGGGTTAGATAGGAAAGTAACAACATCCGTAAAAACTGAACGATATTGGTTAGATAGGAAAGTAACAACATCCGTGAATAGTGACAGATATGGGTTAGATAGGTAGGTAACAACATCCGTGAAATCAGAACGATATGTCTTAGATAGGTAAGTAACAACATCCCTGAAAAGTGAAAGATATGGGTTATATTGGGAAAGTAACAACATCGGTGAAAAGTGAAAGATATGGGTTATATAGGAAAGTAACAACATCCGTGAAAACTGAACGATATGGGTTATATTGGGAAAGTAACAACATCCGTGAAAACTGAACGATATGGGTTATATTGGGAAAGTAACAACATCGGTGAAAACTGAACGATATGGGTTAGATAGGTAAGTAACAACATCAGTGAAAACTGAACAATATGCGTTAGATAGGAAAGTAACAACAACCATGAAAACTGAACAATATGGATTAGATAGGTAGGTAACAACATCCGCGAAAAGTGAAAGATATGGGTTATATTGGGAAAGTAACAACATCCGTGAAAACTGAAAGATATGGGTTAGATAGGTAAGTAACAACATCCGTGAAAACTGAAAGATATGGGTTAGATAGATAAGTAACAACATCCGTGAAAACTGAACGATATGGGTTAGATAGGTAAGTAACAACATCCGTGAAAACAGAACGATATGGGTTAGATAGGTAAGTAACAACATCCGTGAAATCTGAACGATATGGGTTAGATAGGTAAGTAACAACATCCGTGAAATCTGAACAATATGTGTTAGATAGGAAAGTAACAACATCCGTGAAAACTGAACGATATGGGTTAGATTGGGAAAGTAACAACATCCGTGAAAACTGAACGATATGGGTTATATTGGGAAAGTAACAACATCCGTGAAAACTGAACGATATGGGTTAGATAGGTAAGTAACAACATCCGTGAAAACTGAACGATATGGGTTAGATAGTTAAGTAACAACATCCGTGAAAAGTGAAAGATATGGGTTATATTGGGAAAGTAACAACATCCGTGAAATCTGAACGATATGGGTTAGATAGGTAAGTAACAACATCCGTGAAAACTGAACGATATGGGTTAGATAGGTAAGTAACAACATCCGTGAAAACTGAACGATATGGGTTAGATAGGTAAATAACAACATCCGTGAAAACTGAAAGATATGGGTTAGATAGGAAAGTAACAACATCCGTGAAAACTGAACGATATGGTTAGATGGAGTAACAACATCCGTGAAACTGAACGATATGGGTTAGATAGGAAAGTAACAACATCCGTGAAAACTGAACGATATGGGTTATATAGGAAAGTAACAACATCCGTGAAAACTGAACGATATGGGTTAGATAGGTAAGTAACAACATCGTGAAAACTGAACGATATGGGTTAGATAGGAAAGTAACAACATCCGTGAAAACTGAACGATATGGGTTAGATAGGAAAGTAACAACATCCGTGAAAACTGAAAGATATGGGTTATATTGGGAAAGTAACAACATCCGTGAAAACTGAACGATATGGGTTAGATAGGTAAGTAACAACATCCGTGAAAACTGAACGATATGGGTTAGATAGGAAAGTAACAACATCCGTGAAATGAGATATGGGTTAGATAGGTAAGTAACAACATCGGTGAAAACTGAAAGATATGGGTTATATTGGGAAAGTAACAACATCCGTGAAAACTGAACGATATGGGTTATATTGGGAAAGTAACAACATCCGTGAAAACTGAACGATATGGGTTAGATAGGTAAGTAACAACATCAGTGTACACTTAATGATATGGGTTAAATAGGAAAGTAACAACATCTGTGAAATCTGAACGATATGGGTTAGATAGGAAAGTAACAACATCCGTGAAAAATGAAAGATATGGGTTATATTGGGAAGGTAGCAAAATCCGTGAAAACTGAACGATATGGTTTAGATAGGAAAGTAACAACATCCGTGAAAACTGAACGATATGGGTTAGATAGGAAAGTAACAACATCCGTAAAAACTGAAAGGTATTGGTTAGATAGGAAAGTAACAACATCAGTGAATAGTGAGAGATATGGGTTAGATAGGTAAGTAACAACATCCGTGAAAAGTGAACGATATGGGTTATATGGGAAAGTAACAACATCCGTGAAAAGTGAAAGATATGGGTTATATTGGGAAGGTAACAACATCCGTGAAAACTGAACGTTATGGGTTATATTGGGAAAGAAACAACATCCGTGAAAACTGAACGATATGGGTTAGATAGGTAAGTAACAAATCAGTGACACTAATGATATGGGTTAGATAGGAAAGTAACAACATCAGTGAAAACTGAACGATATGGGTTAGATAGGAAAGTAACAACATCCGTGAAATCTGAACGATATGGGTTAGATAGGTAGGTAACAACATCCGTGAAATCTGAACGATATGTGTTAGATAGGTAAGTAACAACATCCGTGAAAAGTGAAAGATATGGGTTATATTGTGAAAGTAACAACATCGGTGAAAAGTGAAAGATATGGGTTATATTGGGAAAGTAACAACATCCGTGAAAACTGAACGATATGGGTTATATTGGGAAAGTAACAACATCGGTGAAAACTGAACGATATGGGTTAAATAGGTAAGTAACAACATCAGTGAAAACTGAACAATATGGGTTATATTGGGAAAGTAACAACATCCATGAAAAGTGAAAGATATGGGTTAGATAGGTAATTAACAACATCCGTGAAAACTGAACGATATTGGTTAAATAGATAAGTAACAACATCCATGAAAACTGAAAGATATGGGTTAGATAGATAAGTAACAAGATCCGTGAAAACCGAACGATATTGGTTAGATAGGTAGGTAACAACATCCGTGAAATCTGAACGATATGGGTTAGATAGGTAAGTAACAACATTCGTGAAATCTGAACAATATGTGTTAGATAGGAAAGTAACAACATCCGTGAAAACTGAACGATATGGGTTAGATAGGTAAGTAACAACATCCGTGAAAACTGACAGATATGGGTTATATTGGGAAACTAATAACATCCGTGAAATCTGAACGATATGGATTAGATAGGTAAGTAACAACATCCGTGAAAACTGAACGATATGGGTTAGATAGGAAAGTAACAACATCCGTAAAAACTGAACGATATTGGTTAGATAGGAAAGTAACAACATCCGTGAATAGTGACAGATATGGGTTAGATAGGTAGGTAACAACATCGGTGAAAAGTGAAAGATATGGGTTATATTGGGAAAGTAACAACATCCGTGAAAACTAAACGATATGGGTTATATTGGGAAAGTAACAACATCGGTGAAAACTGAACGATAGGGGTTAGATAGGTAAGTAACAACATCAGTGTACACTTAATTATATGGGTTAGATAGGAAAGTAACAACATCCGTGAAAAATGAAAGATATGGGTTATATTGGGAAGGTAGCACAATCCGTGAAAACTGAACGATATGGTTTAGATAGGAAAGTAACAACATCCGTGAAAACTGAACGATATGGGTTAGATAGGAAAGTAACAACATCCGTAAAAACTGAACGATATTGGTTAGATAGGAAAGTAACAACATCAGTGAATTGTGAGAGATATGGGTTAGATAGGTAAGTAACAACATCCGTGAAAAGTGAACGATATGGGTTATATTGGGAAAGTAACAACATCGGTGAAAAGTGAAAGATATGGGTTATATTGGGAAGGTAACAACATCCGTGAAAACTGAACGATATGGGTTATATTGGGAAAGTAACAACATCCGTGAAAACTGAACGATATGGGTTATATTGGGAAAGTAACAACATCGGTGAAAACTGAACGATATGGGTTAGATAGGTAAGTAACAACATCAGTGTACACTTAATGATATGGGTTAGATAGGAAAGTAACAACATCAGTGAAAACTGAACGATATGGGTTAGATAGGAAAGTAACAACATCCGTGAAATCTAAACGATATGGGTTAGATAGGTAAGTAACAACATCCGTGAAATCTGAACGATATGTGTTAGATAGGTAAGTAACAACATCCGTGAAAAGTGAAAGATATGGGTTATATTGTGAAAGTAACAATATCGGTGAAAAGTGAAAGATATGGGGTATATTGGGAAAGTAACAACATCCGTGTAAACTGAACGATATGGGTTATATTGGGAAAGTAACAACATCCGTGAAAACTGAACGCTATGGGTTATATTGGGAAAGTAACAACATCGGTGAAAACTGAACGATATGGGTTAGATAGGTAAGTAACAACATCCATGAAAACTGAACAATATGGGTTATATTGGGAAAGTAACAACATCCATGAAAACTGAACAATATGGGTTATATTGGGAAAGTAACAACATCCATGAATACCGAACGATATTGGTTAGATAGGTAAGTAACAACATCCGTGAAATCTGAACGATATGGGTTAGATAGGTAAGTAACAACATTCGTGAAATCTGAACAATATGTGTTAGATAGGAAAGTAACAACATTCCTGAAAACTGAACGATATGGGTTAGATAGTTAAGTTAACAACATCCGTGAAAACCGACAGATATGGGTTATATTGGGAAACTAATAACATCCGTGAAATCTGAACGATATGTATTAGATAGGTAAGTAACAACATCCGTGAAAACTGAAATATATGGGTTAGATAGGTAAGTAACAATCTCCGTGAAAACTGAACGATATGGGTTAGATAGTTAATTAACAACATCCGTGAAAAGTGAAAGATATGGGTTATATTGGGAAAGTAACAACATCCGTGAAATCTGAACGATATGGGTTAGATAGGTAAGTAACAACATCCGTGAAAACTGAAAGATATGGGTTAGATAGGTAAGTAAAAACATCCGTGAAAACTGAACGATATGGGTTAGATAGGTAAGTAACAACATCCGTGAAAAGTGAAAGATATGGGTTATATTGGGAAAGTAACAACATCCGTGAAATCTGAACGATATGGGTTAGATAGGTAAGTAACAACATCCGTGAAATCTGAACGGTAAGGGTTAGATAGGAAAGTAACAACATCCGTGAACAATGAAAGATATGGGTTAGATAGGAAAGTAACAACATCCGTGAAAACTGAACGATATGGGTTAGATAGGAAAGTAACAACATCCGTAAAAACTGAACGATATTGGTTAGATAGGAAAGTAACAACATCCGTGAATAGTGACAGATATGGGTTAGATAGGTAGGTAACAACATCCGTGAAATCTGAACGATATGTCTTAGATAGGTAAGTAACAACATCCCTGAAAAGTGAAAGATATGGGTTATATTGGGAAAGTAACAACATCGGTGAAAAGTGAAAGATATGGGTTATATTGGGAAAGTAACAACATCCGTGAAAACTGATCGATATGGATTACATAGGTAAGTAACAACATCAGTGAAAACTGAAAGATATGGGTTAGATAGGTAAGTAGCAACATCCGTGAAAACTGACCGATATGGGTTTTATTGGGAAAGTAACAACATCCGTGAAATCTGATCGATATGGATTACATAGGTAAGTAACAACATCAGTGAAAACTGAAAGATATGGGTTAGATAGGTAAGTAACAACATCCGTAAAAACTGAACGATATTGGTTAGATAGGAAAGTAACAACATCCGTGAATAGTGACAGATATGGGTTAGATAGGTAGGTAACAACATCCGTGAAATCTGAACGATATGTCTTAGATAGGTAAGTAACAACATCCTTGAAAAGTGAAAGATTTGGGTTATATTGGGAAAGTAACAACATCGGTGAAATGCGAAAGATATGGGCTATATTGTGAAAGTAATAACATCCATGAAAACTGAACGATATGGGTTATATTGGGAAAGTAACAACATCCGTGAAAACTGAACGTTATGGGTTATATTGGGAAAGTAACAACATCGGTGAAAACTGAACGATATGGGTTAGATAGGTAAGTAACAACATCAGTGAAAACTGAACAATATGGGTTAGATAGGAAAGTAACAACAACCATGAAAACTGAACAATATGGGTTAGATAGGTAAGTAACAACATCCGTGAAGAGTGAAAGATATGGGTTATATTGGGAAAGTAACAACATCTTTGAAAACTGAAAGATATGGGTTAGATAGTTAAGTAACAACATCCGTGAAAACTGAACGATATGGGTTAGATAGATAAGTAACAACATCCATGAAAACTGAAAGATATGGGTTAGATAGATAAGTAAAAACATCCGTGAAAACCGAACTATATGGGTTAGATAGGTAAGTAATAAAATCCGTGAAAAGTGAAAGATATGGGTTATATTGGGAAAGTAAAAGTATCCGTGAAATCTGAACGATATGGGTTAGATAGGTAAGTAACAACATCCGTGAAAACTGAACGATATGGGTTAGATAGGTAAGTAACAACATTCGTGAAATTTGAACGATATGGTTTAAATAGATAAGTAACAGCATACGTGAACTCTGAACGATATGGGTTAGATAGGTAAGTAGCAACATCCGTGAAAACTGACCGATATGGGTTATATTGGGAAAGTAACAACATCCGTGAAATCTGATCGATATGGATTACATAGGTAAGTAACAACATCCGTGAAAACTGAAATATATGGGTTAGATAGGTAAGTAACAACATCCGTGAAAACTGAACGATATGGGTTAGATAGGTAAATAACAACATCCGTGAAATCTGAACGATATGGATTAGATAGGTAAGTAACAACATCCGTGAAAACTGAAACATATGTGTTAGATAGGTAAGTAACAACATCCGTGAATAGTGACAGATATGGGTTAGATAGGTAGGTAACAACATCGGTGAAAAGTGAAAGATATGGGTTATATTGGGAAAGTAACAACATCCGTGAAATCTGAACGATATGGGTTATATAGGTAAGTAACAACATCCGTGAAATCTGAACGATATGGGTTAGATAGGAAAGTAACAACATCCGTGAATAGTGACAGATATGGGTTAGATAGGTAGGTAACAACATCGGTGAAAAGTGAAAGATATGGGTTATATTGCGAAAGTAACAACATCCGTGAAATCTGAACGATATGGGTTATATAGGTAAGTAACAACATCCGTGAAATCTGAACGATATGGGTTAGATAGGTAAGTAACAACATCCGTGAAATCTGATCGATATGGATTACTTAGGTAAGTAACAACATCAGTGAAAACTGAACAATATGGGTTAGATAGGTAAGTAACAACATCGGTGAACACTGAAAGATATGGGTTAGATAGGTAAGTAACAACATCCGTAAAAACTGAACGATATTAGTTAGATAGGAAAGTAACAACATCCGTGAATAGTGACAGATATGGGTTAGATAGGTAGGTAACAACATCCGTGAAATCTGAACGATATGTCTTAGATAGGTAAGTAACAACATCCTTGAAAAGTGAAAGATATGGGTTATATTGGGAAAGTAACAACATCGATGAAAAGAGAAAGATATGGGCTATATTGTGAAAGTAATAACATCCATGAAAACTGAACGATATGGGTTATATTGGGAAAGTAACAACATCCGTGAAAACTGAACGATATGTGTTATATTGGGAAAGTAACAACATCGGTGAAAACTGAACGATATGGGTTAGATAGGTAAGTAACAACATCAGTGAAAACTGAACAATATGGGTTAGATAGGAAAGTAACAACAACCATGAAAACTGAACAATATGGGTTAGATAGTTAAGTAACAACATCCGTGAAAAGTGAAAGATATGGGTTATATTGGGAAAGTAACAACATCTTTGAAAACTGAAAGATATGGGTTAGATAGGTAAGTAACAACATCCGTGAAAACTGAACGATATGGGTTAGATAGATAAGTAACAACATCCATGAAAACTGAAAGATATGGGTTAGATAGATAAGTAACAACATCCGTGAAAACCGAACGATATGGGTTAGATAGGTAAGTAATAAAATCCGTGAAAAGTGAAAGATATGGGTTATATTGGGAAAGTAAAAGCATCTGTGAAATCTGAACGATATGGGTTAGATAGGTAAGTAACAACATCCGTGAAAACTGAACGATATGGGTTAGATAGGTAAGTAGCAACATCCGTGAAACCTGACCGATATGGCTTATATTGGGAATGTAACAACATCCGTGAAATCTGATCGATATGGATTACATAGGTAAGTAACAACATCCGTGAAAACTGAACGATATGGGTTAGATAGGTAAGTAACAACATCCGTGAAAACTGAACGATATGGGTTAGATAGGTAAAGTAACAACATCCGTGAAAAGTGAAAGATATGGGTTATATAGGAAAGTAACAACATCCGTGAAATCTGAACGATATGGGTTAGATAGGTAAGTAACAACATCCGTGAAAACTGAAAGATATGGGTTAGATAGGAAAGTAACAACATCCGTGAAAACTGAACGATATGGGTTAGATAGGTAAGTAACAACATCCGTGAAAACTGAAAGATATGGGTTAGATAGGAAAGTAACAACATCCGTGAAAACTGAACGATATGGGTTATATTGGGAAAGTAACAACATCCGTGAAATCTGAACGATATGGGTTAGATAGGTAAGTAACAACATCCGTGAAAACTGAACGATATGGGTTAGATAGGAAAGTAACAACATCCGTGAAATCTGAACGAAATGGGTTAGATAGGTAAGTAACAACATCCGTGAAAAATGAATAATATGGGTTATATTAGGAAATTAACAACATCCGTGAAAACTGAACGATATGATTTAGATAGGAATGTAACAACATCCGTGAATAGTGACAGATATGGGTTAGATAGGTAAGTAACAACATCCGCGAAATCTGAACGATATGGGTTAGATAGGTAAGTAACAACATCCGTGAAAAGTGAATGATAAGGGTTAGATAGGAAAGTAACAACATCCGTGAAATCAGAACGATATGGGTTAGATAGGTAGATAACAACATCCGTGAAAACTGAATGATAAGGGTTAAATAGGAAAGTAACAACATCCGTGAAATCTGAACGATATGGGTTAGATAGGAAAGTAACAATATCCGTGAAAAATGAAATATATGGGTTATATTGGGAAAGTAACAACATCCGTGAAAACGGAACGATATGATTTAGATAGGAATGTAACAACATCCGTGAAAAATGAAATATATGGGTTATATTGGGAAATAAACAACATCCTTGAAATCTGAACGATATCGGTTAGATAGGTAAGTAACAACATCCGTGAAAACTGAACGATATGGGTTAGATAGGTAAGTAAAAACATCCGTGAAAACTGAGAGATATGAGTCAGATAGGTAAGTAACAACATCCGCGAAATTTGAACGATATGGGTTAGATAGGTAAGTAACTAGATCCGTCAAATCTGAACGATATGGGTTAGATAGGTAAGTAACAACATTCGTGAAATCTGAACGATATGGGTTAGATAGGTAAGTAACAACATCCGTGAAAAGTGAACGATATGTGTTAGATAGGTAGATAACAACATCCGTGAAAACTGAATGATAAGGGTTAGATAGGAAAGTAACAACATCCGTGCAATCTGAACGATATGGGTTAGATAGGTAGATAACAACATCCGTGAAATCTGAACGATATGATTTAGATAGGAATGTAACAACATCCGTGAAAACTGACCGATATGGGTTAGATAGGAAAGTAACAACATCCGCAAAAACTGAACGATATTGGTTAGATAGGAAAGTAACAACATCCGTGAATAGTGACAGATATGGGTTAGATATGTAGGTAACAACATCCGTGAAATCTGAACGATATGTGTTAGATAGGTAAGTAAAAACATCTGTGAAATCTGAACGATATGTGTTAGATAGGAAAGTAACAACATCCGTGAAAAGTGAAAGATATGGGTTATATTGGGAAAGTAACAACATCCGTGAGAACTGAACGATATGGGTTAAATAGGTAAGTAACAACATCAATGAAAACTTAACGATATGTGTTAGATAGGTAAGTAACAACATTCGTGAAAACTGAACGATATGGGTTAAATAGATAAGTAACAACATCCGTTTAAACTGAACGATATGGGCTAGATAGGTAAGTAACAACATCCGTGAAAACTGAACGATATTGGTTAAATAGGTAAGTAACAACACCCGTGAAAACTGAATTATATGGGTTAGATTGGTAAGTAACAACATCCGCGAAATCTGAACGATATGGGTTAAATAGGTAAGCAACAACATCAATGAAAACTGAACAATATGGGTTATATAGGAAAGTAACAACATCCGTGAAAACTGAACGATATGGGTTAGATAGTTAAGTAACAACATCCGTGAAAAGTGAAAGATATGGGTTATATTGGGAAAGTAACAACATCCGTGAAAACTGAAAGCTATGGGTTAATAGGTAAGTAACAACATCCGTAAAAACTGAAAGATATGGGTTAGATAGAGAAGTAACAACATCCATGACAACTGAAAGATATGGGTTAGATTGATAAGTAACAACATCCGTGAAAACCGAACGATATGGGTTAGATAGGTAAGTAACAACATCCGTGAAAACTGAACGATATGGGTTAGATAGGAAAGTAACAACATCCGTGAAAACTGAACGATATGGGTTAGATAGGAAAGTAACAACATCCGTGAAAACTGAACGATATGGGTTAGATAGATAAGTAACAACATCCGTGAAAACCGAACGATATGGGTTAGATAGGTAAGTAACAACATTCGTGAAAACTGAAAGATATGGGTTAAATAGATAAGTAACAACATCCGTGAAAACTGAACGATATGGGTTAGGTAGGAAAGTAACAGCATCCGTGAAATCTGAACAATATGGGTTATATAGGTAAGTAACAAAATCCGTGAAAACAAAACGATATGGGTTAGATAGGTAAGTAACAACATTCGTGAAAACTGAAAGATATGGGTTAGATAGGTAAGTAACAACATCCGTGAAAACTGAACAATATGGGTTAGATAGGAAAGTAACAACATCCATGAAAACTAAACGATATGGGTTAGATAGGTAAGTAACAACATCCGTCAAAACTAAACGATATGGGATATATTGGCAAGTAACAACATCCGCGAAATCTGAACGATATGGGTTAAATAGGTAAGTAACAACATCAATGAAAACTGAACAATATGTGTTAGATAGGAAAGTAACAACATCCGTGAAAACTGAACGATATGGGTTAGATAGTTAAGTAACAACATCCGTGAAAAGTGAAAGATATGGGTTATATTGGGAAAGTAACAACATCCGTGAAAACTGAAAGATATGGGTTAGTAGGTAAGTAAAAACATCCGTAAAAACTGAAAGATATGGGTTAGATAGATAAGAAACAACATCCGTGGAATCTGAACGATATGGGTTAGATAGGTAAGTAACAACATTCGTGAAATCTGAACGAGATGGGTTAGATAGGAAAGTAACAACATCCGTGAAAACTGAACGATATGGGTTAGATAGGTAAGTAACAACATCCGTGAAAACTGAACGATATGGGTTAGATAGGTAAGTAACAACATCCGTGAAAGAAATATGTAATAGAATAACAACATCCGTGAAAAGGAAGATATGGGTAGATGGGAAAGTAACAACATCCGTGAAAACTGAACGATATGGGTTAGATAGGTAAGTAACAACATCCGTGAAAACTGAACGATATGGGTTAGATAGGAAAGTAACAACATCCGTGAAAATGAACGATATGGGTTAGATAGAAAGTAACAACATCCGTGAAACTGAACGATATGGGTTAGATAGATAAGTAACAACATCCGTGAAAACTGAACGATATGGGTTAGATAGGTAAGTAACAACATCCGTGAAAACTGAACGATATGGGTTAGATAGGTAAGTAACAACATCCGTGAAAACTGAACGATATGGGTTAGATAGGTAAGTAACAACATCCGTGAAAACTGAACGATATGGGTTAGATAGGTAAGTAACAACATCCGTGAAATCTGAACGATATGGGTTAGATAGGTAAGTAACAACATCCGTGAAAACTGAAAGATATGGGTTAGATAGGTAAGTAACAACATCCGTGAAAACTGAACGATATGGGTTAGATAGGTAAGTAACAACATCCGTGAAAAGTGAAAGATATGGGTTATATTGGGAAAGTAACAACATCCGTGAAATCTGAACGATATGGGTTAGATAGGTAAGTAACAACATCCGTGAAAACTGAACGATAGGGTTAGATAGAAAGTAACAACACAAAAAAAAAAAACAAATCCGTGAAAACTGAACGATATGGGTTAGATAGGAAAGTAACAACATCCGTGAAAACTGAACGATATGGGTTAGATAGGAAAGTAACAACATCCGTGAAAACTGAACGATATGGGTTATATAGGAAAGTAACAACATCCGTGAAAACTGAAAGATATGGGTTAGATAGGTAAGTAACAACATCCGTGAAAACTGAACGATATGGGTTAGATAGGAAAGTAACAACATCCGTGAAAACTGAACGATATGGGTTAGATAGATAAGTAACAACAATCTTGAAAACTGAACGATATGGGTTAGATAGATAAGTAACAAGATCCGTGAAAACAGAACGATATGAGTTAGATAGGTAAGTAACAACATTCGTGAAAACTGAACGATATGTGTTATATGGGAAAGTTACAAGATCCGTGAAATCTGAAAGATATGGGTTAGATAGGTAAGTAACAACATCCCTGAAAACTGAACGATATGGGTTAGATAGGTAAGTAACAACATCCGTGAAAAATGAAAGATATGGGTTATATTGGGAAAGTACCAACATCCGTGAAATCTGAACGATATGGGTTAGATAGGAAAGTAACAACATCCGTGAAAACTGAATGATATGGGTTAGATAGGTAAGTAACAACATCCGTGAAAACTGAACGATATGGGTTAGATAGGTAAGTAACAACATCCGTGAAAACTGAACGATATGGGTTAGATAGGTAAGTAACAACATCCGTGAAATCTGAACGATATGGGTTATATAGGTAAGTAACAACATTCGTGAAAACGGAACGATATGGGTTAGATAGTTAAGTAACAAAATCCGTGAAAACTGACCGATATGGATTAGATAGGTAAGTAACAACATCCGTGAAAACTGAAAGATATGGGTTAGATAGGAAAGTAACAACATCTGTGAAAAGTGAAAGATATGGGTTATATAGATAAGTAACAACATCCGTGAAAACTGATCGATATGGGTTAGATAGGTAGGTAACGACATTCGAGAAAACTGAACGATATGGGTTAGATAGGAAAGTAACAATATCCGTGAAATCTGAACTATATGGTTTATATTGGGAAAGTAACAATACTCGTGAAATCTGAACGATATGGGTTAGATAGGAGAGCAACAACATCCGTGAAAACTGAACGAAATGCGTTAGATAGATAAGTAACAACAATCGTGAAAACTGAATGATATGGGTTAGATAGATAAGTAACAAGATCCGTGAAAACAGAACGATGTGGGTTAGATAGGTAAGTAACAACATTCGTGAAAACTGAACGATATGGGTTATATTGGGAAAGTTACAAGATCCGTGAAATCTGAACGATATGGGTTAGATAGGTAAGTAACAACATCCGTGAAAACTGAACGATATGGGTTAGATAGGTAAGTAACAACATCCGTGAAAATGAAAGATATGGGTTATATGGAAAGTAACAACATCCGTGAAAACTGAACGATATGGGTTAGATAGGTAAGTAACAACATCCGTGAAAACTGAACGATATGGGTTAGATAGGAAAGTAACAACATCCGTGAAAACTGAACGATATGGGTTAGATAGGTAAGTAACAACATCCGTGAAAACTGAACGATATGGGTTAGATAGGTAAGTAACAACATCCGTGAAAACTGAACGATATGGGTTAGATAGGTAGTAACAACATCCGTGAAAACTGAACTATATGGGTTAGATAGGTAAGTAACAACATCCGTGAAAACTGAACGATATGGGTTAGATAGGTAAGTAACAACATCCGTGAAAACTGAACGATATGGGTTAGATAGGTAAGTAACAACATCCGTGAAAAATGAAAGATATGGGTTATATAGGAAAGTAACAACATCCGTGAAAACTGAAAGATATGGGTTAGTAGGTAAGTAACAACATCCGTGAAAACTGAACGATATGGGTTAGATAGGTAAGTAACAACATCCGTGAAATCTGAAAGATATGGGTTAGATAGGTAAGTAACAACATTCGTGAAATCTGAACGATATGGGTTAGATAGGAAAGTAACAACATCCGTGAAAACTGAACGATATGGGTTAGATAGGTAAGTAACAACACAAAACAAAAAAAAAAAAAAACAACACCAAAACAACAAAAAAAAACACATCCGTGAAATCTGAACGATATGGGTTAGATAGCTAAGTAACAACATCCGTGAAAACTGAACGATAACGGTCAGATAGGAAAGTAACAACATCCGTGAAATCTGAACGATATGGGTTAGATAGGCAAGTAACAACATCCGTAAAAACTGAAAGATATTGGTAAAATAGAAAAGTAACAACATCCGTGAAAACTGAAAGATATGGGTTAGATAGTAAAGTAACAACATCCGTGAAATCTGAACGATATGGATTAGATAGGAAAGTAACAACATCCGTAAAAACTGAACGATATCGGTCAGATAGGAAAGTAACAACATCCGTGAAAACTGAAATATATGGGTTAGATAGGTAAGTAACAACATCCGTGAAAACTGAAAGATATGGATAAAATAGAAAGTAACAACATCCGTGAAAACTGAACGATATAGGTTAGATAGTAAAGTAACAACATCCGTGAAATCTGAACGATATGGGTTAGATAGGAAAGTAACAACATCCGTGAAATCTGAACGATATGGGTTAGATAGGAAAGCAACAACATCCGTAAAAACTGAACGATATGGGTTAGATAGGAAAGTAACAACATCCGTGAAAACTGAACGATATGGGTTATATAGGAAAGTAACAACATCCGTGAAAACTGAACGATATGGGTTAAATAGGAAAGTAACAAAAACCGTGAAAACTGAACGATATGGTTTAGATAGGAAAGTAACAACATCCGTGAAAACAAAACGATATGGGTTAGATAGGAAAGTAACAACATCCGTGAAAACTGAACGATATGGGTTAGATAGTTAAGTAACAACATCCGTGAAAACTGAACGATACGGGTTAGATAGGTAAGTAACAACATCCGTGAAAACTGAAATATATGGGTTAGATAGGTAAGTAACAACATCCGCGAAATCTGAACGATATGGGTTAGATAGGTATGTAACTACATCCGTGAAATCTGAACGATATGGGTTAGATAGGTAGATAACAAAATCCGTGAAAACTGAACGATATGGGTTAGATAGGTAAGTAACA
>CM026401.1:26654931-26707439 GCA_014843695.1 Archivesica marissinica
CGCTAGGCAACTTTCTCAATAACAACACATACACTCATCATCCACAATGTAGTACGGTAACGCTGGGCAACTCTCTCCATAACAACACATACACCCATCATCCACAATGTATTACTGTAACGCTAGGCGACTTTATCCATAATGACACATACACTCATCATTCACAATGTATTACTGTAACGCTAGGCAACTTTCTCCATAACAACACATACACTCATCATCCACAATGTAGTACGGTAACGCTGGGCAACTCTCTCCATAACAACACATACACCCATCATCCACAATGTATTACTGTAACGCTAGGCAACTTTCTCCATAACAACACATACACTGATCATCCACAATGTATTACTCTAACGCTATGCAACTTCACCACAACAACACATACACCCATCATCCACAATGTATTACTGTAACGCTAGGCAACTTTCTTCAAAACAACACATACACTCATCATACACAATGTATTACTGTAACGCTAGGCAACCTTCTCCATGACAACACATACACTCATCATCCACAATGTATTACTGTAACGCTAGGCAACTTTCTCCATAACAACACATACACCCAACATCCACAATGTATTACTGTAACGCTATGCATCTTTCTCCATAACAACACATACACTCATCATCCACAATGTATTACTGTAACACTATGCAACTTTCTCCATAACAACACATACACTCACCATCCACAATGTATTACTGTAACGCTAGGCAACTTTCTCCATAACAACACATACACTCATCATCCACAATGTATTACTGTAACGCTAGGCAACTCTCTCCATAACAACACATACACTCATCATACACAATATATTACTGTAACGCTAGGCAACTTTCTACATAACAACACATACACTCATCATCCACAATGTATTAATGTAACGCTAGGCAACCTTCTCCATAACAACACATACACTCATCATCCACAATGTATTACTGTAACGCTAGGCAACTTTCACCATAACAACACATACACCCATCATCCAAAATGTATTACTGTAACGCTAGGCAACTTTCTACATAACAACACATACACTCATCATCCACAATGTATTACTGTAACGCTAGGCAACCTTCTCCATAACAACACATACACTCATCATCCACAATGTATTACTGTAACGCTATGCATCTTTCTCCATAACAACACATACACTCATCATCCACAATGTATTACTGTAACACTATGCAACTTTCTCCATAACAACACATACAACCATCATCCACAATGTATTACTGTAACGCTATGCATCTTTCTCCATAACAACACATACACTCATCATACACAATGTATTACTGTAACGCTATGCAACTTTCTCAATAACAACACATACACTCATCATCCACAATGTATTACTGTAACGCTATGCAACTCTCTCCATAACAACACATACACCCATCATCCACAATGTATTACTGTAACGCTATGCAACTTTCTCCATAACAACACATACACTCATCATCCACAATGTATTACAACCACAACCCCAAACAACACAACACACAACACAAAAATGTAACGCTAGGCAACTTTCTCCATAACAACACATACACCATCATCCACAATGTATTACTGTAACGCTATGCAACTTCTCCATAACACACATACACTCATCATCCACAATGTATTCTGTAACGCTAGGCAACTTCCCAAACAACACAACACCCACCACAAAACAACCAACCCCAAACAACACAACACCACACCACAAAACAACCACAACCTCTCCATAACAACACATACACTCATCATACACAATGTATTACTGTAACGCTAGGCAACTTTCTCCATAACAACACATACACTCATCATCCACAATGTATTACTGTAACGATAAGCAACTTTCTCAATGACAACACATACACTCATCATCCACAATGTATTACTGTAACGCTAGGCAACTTTCTCCATAACAACACATATGCTTATCATTCACAATGTATTACTGTAACGATATGCAACTCTCTCCATAACAACACATACATTCATCATCCACAATGTATTACTGTAACGATATGCAACTCTCTCCATAACAACACATACACTCATCATCCACACTGTATTACTGTAACGCTAGGCAACTTACTCCATAACAACACATACACTCATCATCCACAATGTATTACTGTAACGCTAGGCAACTCTCTCCATAACAACACATACACTCAGCATCCACAATGTATTACTGTAATGCTAGGCAACTTTCTCCATAACAACACATACACTTATCATTCACAATATATTACTGTAACGATATGCAACTCTCTCCATAACAACACATATACTCATCATCCACAATGTATTACTGTAACGATATGCAACTCTCTCCATAACAACACATACACTCATCATCCACACTGTATTACTGTAACTATATGCAACTCTCTCCATAACAACACATACACTCATCATCCACAATGTATTACTGTAACGCTAGGCAACTTTCTCCATAACAACACATACATTCATCATCCACAATGTATTACTGTAACGCTATGCAACTTTCTCCATAACAACACATACACTCATCATCCACAATGTATTACTGTAACCCTATGCATATTTCTCCATAACAACACATACACTCATCATCCACAATGTATTACTGTAACGCTAGGCAACTCTCTCCATAACAACACATACACTCATCATCCACAATGTATTACTGTAACGCTAGGCAACGTTCTCCATAACAACACATACACTCATCATCCACAATGTATTACTGTAACGCTATGCATCTTTCTCCATAACAACACATACACTCATCATCCACAATGTATTACTGTAACGCTAGGCAACTTTCTCCATAACAACACATACACTCATCATCCACAATGTATTACTGTAACGCTAGGCATCTTTCTCCATAACAACACATACACTCATCATCCACAATGTATTACTGTAACCCTATGCATATTCTCCATAACAACATACACTCATCATCCACAATGTATTACTGTAACGCTAGGCAACTCTCTCCATAACAACACATACACTCATCATACACAATGTATTACTGTAACGCTATGCATCTTTCTCCATAACAACACATACACTCATCATCCACAATGTATTACTGTAACGCTATGCATCTTTCTCCATAACAACACATACACTCATCATCCACAATGTATTACTGTAACGCTATGCATCTTTCTCCATAACAACACATACACTCATCATCCACAATGTATTACTGTAACCCTATGCATATTTCTCCATAACAACGCATACACTCATCATCCACAATGTATTACTGTAACGCTAGGCAACTCTCTCCATAACAACACATACACTGATCATCCACAATGTATTACTGTAACGCTAGGCAACGTTCTCCATAACAACACATACACTCATCATCCACAATTTATTACTGTAACGCTAGGCAACTTTCTCCATAACAACACATACACTCATCATCCACAATGTATTACTGTAACGCTAGGCAACTCTCTCCATAACAACACATACACTGATCATCCACAATGTATTACTGTAACGCTAGGCAATGTTCTCAATAACAACACATACACTCATCATCCACAATGTATTACTGTAACGCTAGGCAACTTTCTCAATAACAACACATACACTCATCATCCACAATGTATTACTGTAACGCTGGGCAACTTTCTCCATAACAACACATACACCCATCATCCACAATGTATTACTGTAACGCTAGGCAACTTTCTCCATAACAACACATACACCCATCATCCACAATGTATTACTGTAACGCTAGGCAACTTTCTCCATAACAACACATACACCCATCATACACAATGTATTACTGTAACGCTAGGCAACTTTCTCCATAACAACACATACACTCATCATCCACAATGTATTACTGTAAGGCTAGGCAACTTTCTCCATAACAACACATACACCCATCATACACAATGTATTACTGTAACGCTATGCATCTTTCTCCATAACAACACATACACTCATCATCCACAATGTATTACTGTAACGCTATGCATCTTTCTCCATAACAACACATACACTCATCATCCACAATGTATTACTGTAACGCTAGGCAACTTTCTCCATAACAACACATACACCCATCATGCATAATGTATTACTGTAACGCTAGGCATCTTTCTCCATAACAACACATACACTCATCATCCACAATGTATTACTCTAACGATATGCACCTCTCTCCATAACAACACATACACTCATCATCCACAATGTATTACTGTAACGCTATGCAACTCTCTCCATAACAACACATACACTCATCATCCACAATGTATTACTGTAACGCTAGGCAACTCTCTCCATAACAACACATACACTCATCATCCACACTGTATTACTGTAACGATATGCAACTCTCTCCATAACAACACATACACTCATCATCCACAATGTATTACTGTAACGCTAGGCAACTTTCTCCATAACAACACATACACTCATCATCCACAATGTATTACTGTAACGCTATGCAACTTTCTCCATAACAACACATACACTCATCATCCACAATGTATTACTGTAACGCTAGGCAAATTTCTCCATAACAACGCATACACTCATCATCCACAATGTATTTCTGTAACGCTAGGCAACTTTCTCCATAACAACACATACACTCATCATCCACAATGTAGTACGGTAACGCTAGGCAACCCTCTCCATAACAACACATACACCCATCATCCACAATTTATTACTGTAACACTATGCAACTTTCTCCATAACAACACATACACTCATCATCCACAATGTATTATTGTAGCGCTAGGCAACTTTCTCCATAATAACACATACATTCATCATCCACAATGTATTACTCTAACGCTAGGCAACTTTCTCCATAACAACACATACACTCATCATCCACAATGTATTACTGTAAAGCTATGCATCTTTCTCCATAACAACACATAAACTCATCATCCACAATGTATTATTGTAGTGCTAGGCAACTTTCTCAATAACAACACATACACTCATCATCCACAATGTATTACTGTACCGCTAGGCAACTTTCTCCATAACAACACATACACTCATCATCCACAATGTATTACTGTAACGCTAGGCAACTTTCTCCATAACAACACATACACTCATCATCCACAATGTATTACTGTAACGCTAGGCAACTTTCTCCATAACAACACATACACCCATCATCCACAATGTATTACTGTAACGCTAGGCAACTTTCTCCATAACAACACATACACCCATCATACACAATGTATTACTGTAACGCTAGGCAACTTTCTCCATAACAACACATACACTCATCATCCACAATGTATTACTGTAACGCTAGGCAACTTTCTCCATAACAACACATACACCCATCATACACAATGTATTACTGTAACGCTATGCATCTTTCTCCATAACAACACATACACTCATCATCCACAATGTATTACTGTAACGCTATGCATCTTTCTCCATAACAACGCATACACTCATCATCCACAATGTATTACTGTAACGCTATGCATCTTTCTCCATAACAACACATACACTCATCATCCACAATGTATTACTGTAACCCTATGCATATTTCTCCATAACAACGCATACACTCATCATCCACAATGTATTACTGTAACGCTAGGCAACTCTCTCCATAACAACACATACACTGATCATCCACAATGTATTACTGTAACGCTAGGCAACGTTCTCCATAACAACACATACACTCATCATCCACAATGTATTACTGTAACGCTAGGCAACTTTCTCCATAACAACACATACACTCATCATCCACAATGTATTACTGTAACGCTATGCATCTTTCTCCATAACAACACATACACTCATCATCCACAATGTATTACTGTAACGCTAGGCAACTTTCTCAATAACAACACATACACTCATCATCCACAATGTATTACTGTAACGCTAGGCAACTTTCTCCATAACAACACATACACTCATCATCCACAATGTATTACTGTAACGCTAGGCAACTCTCTCCATAACAACACATACACTGATCATCCACAATGTATTACTGTAACGCTAGGCAACGTTCTCCATAACAACACATACACTCATCATCCACAATGTATTACTGTAACGCTAGGCAACTTTCTCCATAACAACACATACACCCATCATACACAATGTATTACTGTAACGCTAGGCAACTTTCTCCATAACAACACATACACTCATCATCCACAATGTATTACTGTAACGCTAGGCAACTTTCTCCATAACAACACATACACCCATCATACACAATGTATTACTGTAACGCTATGCATCTTTCTCCATAACAACACATACACTCATCATCCACAATGTATTACTGTAACGCTATGCATCTTTCTCCATAACAACGCATACACTCATCATCCACAATGTATTACTGTAACGCTATGCATCTTTCTCCATAACAACACATACACTCATCATCCACAATGTATTACTGTAACCCTATGCATATTTCTCCATAACAACGCATACACTCATCATCCACAATGTATTACTGTAACGCTAGGCAACTCTCTCCATAACAACACATACACTGATCATCCACAATGTATTACTGTAACGCTAGGCAACGTTCTCCATAACAACACATACACTCATCATCCACAATTTATTACTGTAACGCTAGGCAACTTTCTCCATAACAACACATACACTCATCATCCACAATGTATTACTGTAACGCTAGGCAACTCTCTCCATAACAACACATACACTGATCATCCACAATGTATTACTGTAACGCTAGGCAATGTTCTCAATAACAACACATACACTCATCATCCACAATGTATTACTGTAACGCTAGGCAACTTTCTCAATAACAACACATACACTCATCATCCACAATGTATTACTGTAACGCTGGGCAACTTTCTCCATAACAACACATACACCCATCATCCACAATGTATTCGTGTAACGCTAGGCAACTTTCTCCATAACAACACATACACCCATCATACACAATGTATTACTGTAAGGCTAGGCAACTTTCTCCATAACAACACATACACTCGTCATCCACAATGTATTACTGTAAGGCTAGGCAACTTTCTCCATAACAACACATACACCCATCATACACAATGTATTACTTTAACGCTATGCATCTTTCTCCATCACAACACATACACTCATCATCCACAATGTATTACTGTAACGCTATGCATCTTTCTCCATAACAACACATACACTCATCATCCACAATGTAGTACGGTAACGCTAGGCAACCCTCTCCATAACAACACATACACCCATCATCCACAATGTATTACTGTAACACTATGCAACTTTCTCAATAACAACACATACACTCATCATCCACAATGTATTACTGTAACGCTAGGCAACTTTCTCCATAACAACACATACACTCATCAACCACAATGTATTACTGTAAGGCTGGGCAACTTTCTCCATAACAACACATACATTCATCATCCACAATGTTTTATTGTAACGCTAGGCAACTTTCTCCATAACAACACATACACTCATCATCCACAATGTATTACTGTAACGCTAGTCAACTTTCTCCATAACAACACATAGACTCATCTTCCACAATGTATTACTGTACAGATATGCATCTTTCTCCATAATAACACATACAATCATCATCCACAATGTATTACTGTAAAGCTATGCATCTTTCTCCATAACAACACATAAACTCATCATCCACAATGTATTACTGTAACGCTAGGCAACTTTCTCCATAACAACACATACACTCATCATCCACAATGTATTACTGTAACGCTAGGCAACTGTCTACATAACAACACATACACTCATCATCCTCAATGTATTACTGTAACGCTAGACAATTTTCTCCATAACAACACATACACTCATCATCCACAATGTAGTACGGTAACGCTGGGCAACTCTCTCCATAACAACACATACACCCATCATCCACAATGTATTACTGTAACGCTAGGCAACTTTCTCCATAACAACACATACACTGATCATCCACAATGTATTACTGTAACGCTATGCAACTTCACCATAACAACACATACACTCATCATCCACAATGTATTACTGCAACGCTAGGCAACTTTCTTCATAACAACACATACACTCATCATACACAATGTATTACGGTAACGCTAGGCAACTTTCTCAATAACAACACATACACTCATCATCCACAATGTATTACTGTAACGCTAGGCAACTTTCTCCATAACAACACATACACTCATCATCCACAATGTATTACTGTAACGCTAGGCAACTTTCTACATAACAACACATACACTCATCATCCACAATGTATTACTGTAACGCTAGGCAACTGTCTACATAACAACACATACACTCATCATCCTCAATGTATTACTGTAACGCTAGGCAACTTTCTCCATAACAACACATACACTCATCATCCACAATGTAGTACGGTAACGCTGGGCAACTCTCTCCATAACAACACATACAACCATCATCCACAATGTATTACTGTAACGTTAGGCAACTTTCTCCATAACACCAGATACACCCAACATCCACAATGTATTACTGTAACACTATGCAACTTTCTCCATAACAACACATACACTCACCATCCACAATGTATTACTGTAACGCTAGGCAACTTTCTCCATAACAACACATACATTCATCATCCACAATGTATTATTGTAACGCTAGGCAACTTTCTCCATAACAACACGTACACTCATCATCCACAATGTATTACTGTAAAGCTATGCATCTTTCTCCATAACAACACATACACTCATCATCCACAATGTATTACTGTAAAGCTATGCATCTTTCTCCATAACAACACATACACTCATCATCCACAATGTATTACTGTAGCGCTAGGCAACTTTCTCAATAACAACACATACACTCATCATCCACAATGTAGTACGGTAACGCTGGGCAACTCTCTCCATAACAACACATACACCCATCATCCACAATGTATTACTGTAACGCTAGGCGACTTTATCCATAATGACACATACACTCATCATTCACAATGTATTACTGTAACGCTAGGCAACTTTCTCCATAACAACACATACACTCATCATCCACAATGTAGTACGGTAACGCTGGGCAACTCTCTCCATAACAACACATACACCCATCATCCACAATGTATTACTGTAACGCTAGGCAACTTTCTCCATAACAACACATACACTGATCATCCACAATGTATTACTCTAACGCTATGCAACTTCACCACAACAACACATACACCCATCATCCACAATGTATTACTGTAACGCTAGGCAACTTTCTTCAAAACAACACATACACTCATCATACACAATGTATTACTGTAACGCTAGGCAACCTTCTCCATGACAACACATACACTCATCATCCACAATGTATTACTGTAACGCTAGGCAACTTTCTCCATAACAACACATACACCCAACATCCACAATGTATTACTGTAACGCTATGCATCTTTCTCCATAACAACACATACACTCATCATCCACAATGTATTACTGTAACACTATGCAACTTTCTCCATAACAACACATACACTCACCATCCACAATGTATTACTGTAACGCTAGGCAACTTTCTCCATAACAACACATACACTCATCATCCACAATGTATTACTGTAACGCTAGGCAACTGTCTCCATAACATCACATACACTCATCATACACAATGTATTACTGTAACGCTAGGCAACTTTCTACATAACAACACATACACTCATCATCCACAATGTATTAAGGTAACGCTAGGCAACCTTCTCCATAACAACACATACACTCCTCATCCACAATGTATTACTGTAACGCTAGGCAACTTTCACCATAACAACACATACACTCATCATCCAAAATGTATTACTGTAACGCTAGGCAACTTTCTACATAACAACACATACACTCATCATCCACAATGTATTACGGTAACGCTAGGCAACCTTCTCCATAACAACACATACACTCCTCATCCACAATGTATTACTGTAACGCTTGGCAACTCTCTCCATAACAACACATACAACCATCATCCACAATGTATTACTGTAACGCTATGCAACTTTCTCCATAACAACACATACACTCATCATCCACAATGTATTACTGTAACGCTAGGCAACTCTCTCCATAACAACACATACACTCATCATCCACACTGTATTACTGTAACGATATGCAACTCTCTCCATAACAACACATACACTCATCATCCACAATGTATTACTGTAACGCTAGGCAACTTTCTCCATAACAACACATACACTCATCATCCACAATGTATTACTGTAACGCTATGCAACTTTCTCCATAACAACACATACACTCATCATCCACAATGTATTACTGTAACGCTAGGCAAATTTCTCCATAACAACGCATACACTCATCATCCACAATGTATTTCTGTAACGCTAGGCAACTTTCTCCATAACAGCACATACACTCATCATCCACAATGTAGTACGGTAACGCTAGGCAACCCTCTCCATAACAACACATACACCCATCATCCACAATGTATTACTGTAACACTATGCAACTTCTCCATAACAACACATACACTCATCATCCACAATGTATTATTGTAGCGCTAGGCAACTTTCTCCATAATAACACATACATTCATCATCCACAATGTATTACTCTAACGCTAGGCAACTTTCTCCATAACAACACATACACTCATCATCCACAATGTATTACTGTAAAGCTATGCATCTTTCTCCATAACAACACATAAACTCATCATCCACAATGTATTATTGTAGTGCTAGGCAACTTTCTCAATAACAACACATACACTCATCATCCACAATGTATTACTGTACCGCTAGGCAACTTTCTCCATAATAACACATACACTCATCATCCACAATGTATTACTGTAACGCTAGGCAACTCTCTCCATAACAACACATACACTGATCATCCACAATGTATTACTGTAACGCTAGGCAACGTTCTCCATAACAACACATACACCCATCATACACAATGTATTACTGTAACGCTAGGCAACTTTCTCCATAACAACACATACACCCATCATACACAATGTATTACTGTAACGCTAGGCAACTTTCTCCATAACAACACATACACTCATCATCCAAAATGTATTACTGTAAGGCTAGGCAACTTTCTCCATAACAACACATACACCCATCATACACAATGTATTACTGTAACGCTATGCATCTTTCTCCATAACAACACATACACTCATCATCCACAATGTATTACTGTAACGCTATGCATCTTTCTCCATAACAACGCATACACTCATCATCCACAATGTATTACTGTAACGCTATGCATCTCTCTCCATAACAACACATACACTCATCATCCACAATGTATTACTGTAACCCTATGCATATTTCTCCATAACAACGCATACACTCATCATCCACAATGTATTACTGTAACGCTAGTCAACTCTCTCCATAACAACACATACACTGATCATCCACAATGTATTACTGTAACGCTAGGCAACGTTCTCCATAACAACACATACACTCATCATCCACAATGTATTACTGTAACGCTAGGCAACTTTCTCCATAACAACACATACACTCATCATCCACAATGTATTACTGTAACGCTAGGCAACTTTCTCAATAACAACACATACACTCATCATCCACAATGTATTACTGTAACGCTGGGCAACTTTCTCCATAACAACACATACACCCATCATCCACAATGTATTACTGTAACGCTAGGCAACTTTCTCCATAACAACACATACACCCATCATCCATAATGTATTACTGTAACGCTAGGCAACTTTCTCCATAACAACACATACACCCATCATACACAATGTATTACTGTAACGCTAGGCAACTTTCTCCATAACAACACATACACTCATCATCCACAATGTATTACTGTAAGGCTAGGCAACTTTGCCTTAGCGGTAAAATTTATATCCTTTTAGACAACAAATATCGCCACATTTGGCATCAAAATGTGCGAACTATTGGGTAAATTAGTGCAATGTGTGAATGATTATTTTCTTCACTCATGATAGTAAAATACATAATTCTAAAATTTGTAACGAAAAGGTAAATATAGTAAAGTGTATTGACCCATCCGCAAAACTCAGTATTACTTGAATAACATGGTTCTGTTCTATAACCTACAAAGCAATACATTAGGACTTTAAATACCACAATGGTAATTAATTCTCAAACTTATCCGTTTGATTAACATTCTTATAAAGCATTCAAAATAAAGGTAAAATACGTGCATTATGACATGCAAAACTGCCAACTTAATCTTATTTATTTCAGAGACACCAAGTGCCCATGTTCATTGCGCATTCAACTAGAAACGTCTGAACACAGAGCAATGTTATTCACACACAACCAAAACTGTTACGAACTGGTCACACAAAGCAAAACATGGACTAGTGCTGAATATGACTGCGTGCATAGAGGAGGGCATTTAGCGCACATTCAAAATAAACTGGAGCAACTCGTGATCTATTTTAACATTCATAAATATAGTTCAAAGTATCCTTATGTGTGGATTGGTTTACATCATACAAATCAGGGCCAACATTTCGAATGGACTTCTGGTATGTTAACTTTCCTCACTGTGAATCTTTTCTCATATAACATTATAGTCCCATGTTCTAATGCTCATAATATCTAGAACACGTATATATAAATCGTAATATGTAACTAATATATATATATTTCTCACATTCTCTATTATATAACACAGTATATGTGGTACTCTTTAGTACTTTTAGCTACTTAAGTTACCTTTTTCAAGGAATACAACAATCATCCGGCTAATTCATTTTCATTAACATTGTTATTATTAGATTTACATATATATATGTGTGTGCGTGCGTGCGTGCGTGCGTGCTCCCTGTTAGGAACGATCACAATATATTCCATTACATATTAAATATAGTTTCTCTATTTTTCAGCTTTTACATTACTATATTATTCCAATGTGCAGTTCTCACTTATAGTGCTATCTTTTGATTGCATTTGATTGTATATATGTTGAGGGCCTCAAGGTAGATTAACTTTTGTTGAATGAGTACTCTCGTTAAATAAAGTCTTTATTATTATTATTATTATTATTATTATAATATAATGCTCTATTATATATTTACATTTCGCTTGGTCGTATATTTGAAACAATATTTAATTGTGCTGAACATGACTCTGTGTCATGAGCAGAGTGGGACTTGACACATGGAAGTAGAGTTGTTGAAGCCGAGGCAATATTGTGTCACTAATCGTGGACTGCAAACGCCTAACAATCTCCCACATCATGATTTAAGCTGTTAAGCGAAATAGAATCATATGCTACATAATCCATAATCAGAGACTAAAACTACCACACAAATTAGGCATGACATTGAGCGTCGGGTACGTTTGGATACGTCTATGGAAGAAGAAGATGGTTCACTATTTAGCATTAATTGATATAACAATCGATCAAGGTTCGAATCCCACTGCACGTGGGAGTTGAATTATTTCATGCGAGGAAGGTATCCACCTGACTTGCTGAATGTATGTGGCCCTATCCGGGTACGCGGCTGTTTCTGATATACTACTTGGAGCGGGTGCGTGGTCTTTATCCGCAGCTAACAGCTGGAGAGTCGCCATATCATCTAAGCTGTCGATTCGACTTTAAGTCCAGAAGCAAATATACAAACGAACGATACATGCCAATTCATGCAAATGTAACAAATTCAAGAAATTTGAAAGTGTTGTTTATACTTGTTATTTGTAATTTATCAAGGATATCCTGTCATCTATACACACGGTCAAATGAGAATAACTACCCTAACTTTCCAAGGCAAAGAAGTGTGTGTTGCATTTGGTACTGGCCCTCATGCTGGAAGCTGGGACGCGTTGACATGTAAGACGAGTCACGCCTATATATGTCAGTATGGTAAGTCATTTAGTTTAATGTCTATTGTGATGTCATAGACACGAAGGTCAAAACTTGTGTTGCACCGTAGTCTCGTTTCTTTTGTAGTGAAGAAATAATGTAATGTTAAGGAGAAGAAGTCATTTTATATTCGAATTTGAACGAAATAATTCATCATTGTACAACACATATATAACTAAAGCAATCACATGGAACATACATACATGTATGTCAATATCTGAAATTCATATACATTACTGACAATACCTATACATATAATACATTATAGTTTACATTCTCATTATAATAGTATTGGAAACACATATATTAAAACTATTAAATACTACTACAATAGACATAGTGTTTTCAAATGTATACATGTAATTATAGTAACATTTAAAGCTTTGATGCCTTTACATGTGAACGTTTCCTTGTTAAGTGTAAACTTACCGGTGTAGTTACAAACAGTCCCAATGTAATTAATGTTATTTACTACATGTCAGAAAGTGTCATTATATGAACATAATTCATATATGCGTAGCGTTCAACTATTTCTATAAAACAACAACTTTACTCATATTTACTTGCAGGCCCAATGCATGTGTGTCGTATGCGTATCATATACATATCGAACTAGATTTACAAAGATCTAACAATTACCATATATAACAAATACATGTTCCGAACTCCGTTAAATCAGTATATCTGGCGAATCATGTACATCATCAGTATCAGCATTATTAGTATAACAAACCACATAATCACAATATTGCAGCAAACCATTGCTTTATATGTGCTGGGGTCCACTCCATATCACCATTCACCGCTGCGTTGGGGGTATATCGTCCGACTCCCAGGAAGAAACAGCAAGCTCTATTTTGTACCGCGTTGATTGCAGAATATTCCTTAGTAGCCCATATAGATGCCCCATAACTTATAATGGGCCACACCATACTGTCATATAGTTTTTAGTAAACCTTATGGGGCATTCCACCTAAGTTCCTATACTTGGACATTAATAGTCATAATGCTCACATAGCTGAGTGCGACGCATATTTTGCAGTCACTTTGTAATCCAAATGTTCGTTAAGCACAATACCTAACTATTTATATTTTCCACACACTCTATTCTGTATTATTGCTCTGTATTTTGAAGTTATCGGCACTGAAGGATTTCTAAAATGCATGAGCTTAGTTTTGTCACAGTTTATACTTTATAGTCATAATGTTAGTCTTACACCAGTCAGATAATACATTTAACAACGGTTATAGATTCGTTTCGGAGTCAGTTATTAGAACAAGAGCATCAGCATAGAACAGACGAGATAAACATTAGTAATAGTAATACCAACATCACACTGTTCGAGAGTGTTGCTTAAATCATTGATATACATGTTAAACAGAGTTGTGGATAACAGACAGCCCTGCTTTAGGCCAATATTGACGCCAAACAATGACGTCACATAGTGAGAGATACTAGTGTAGTCATTTTCATCGTATTGCTTCCGTTCAATATTCACAAATATGCACTGATTAGAAAGTCTGTGAACGTTTCACATTATTAGTTTGATAATCTACAATAGCTCTAGGTTTCACACTGTCCACTCCGACTATAAAGTCGTCATCGTTCCCAACACGAATGTTAAAGTCGCAAGTCAGCATAAGTAATGCATATTTCTGGTATTCATAGATTTGACATAAAAGTGTATCTAGGTATTCCGTTATGTTCACATCTCTTGCTGATTTTGAAGGAGATACGTACATCATTGAATGTTTTCTCCTGTACATTTACAAATGTATGTAGTATCATTAATCTCATCCATACACTAACCGCATACTTGCTATGGTACCAGTCTCACCGACTACATATCGAGAATTAACCTAGGTCAAATAAGGTCAAGATAGATATATCTCCGTTATAATAAGTATCAGATTTGTTTTTATTACACTACATTTCTGACATAGTGGGGAGCATAATTACTGATGGTAGAACATGTAACCCAGGTGAGAAAACATGCAGCCAGTTCGGGACTCAAACACAGGGAGGTAGTTCTACCGACTGAGATAACAAGGTTCCATGCATATCATCTCACACAATTGGTTACTAACGAAACCGTTTTGGGTTTATTGGAACCCCAAGAATATTCTATTAGCTTATCTGTTGTTGCCGAGCTTTAATATTGTCCATGGTTGCCGAGTGAGAAGTTTAAGTGCTTCCTCTGCTGCTCTGTCTTTATGACTACGGCCGTTGCTGAAGAGAGGGTTGCAGAGGGAACTAGGATAATTCGCTCGAATATGCAAGGGAGGTTATCGGTTGAAATTACAGAACTGTGGTCAACCTTCATAATGAACATACCTGTGGTCAACTTACATAGTACAGTAGGTATTCGATGTATATATAGTTTGGGGTGTAGGGTGTAGTAGTCCGTCCTACCTTCTTTGCCAAGAATAACACTTCTCCTCCACAGGGTAGTGTGACAGTTCCAGACCCCAGTCTCCTGAGACCACACCTGGCACTCGAGTATGAGTGGCTGGAGAAGGTCGGTGATACTGATGAAACAGATGAGATAGAGAACGTGACATGGGCAGCCCAGCATGTCTCCAAGAAGAGAAGCCCTGCATTTGAGGCCACCGTCACATCACTGTTACCTCTCCTTCGAGATACAGCCCACTGCGTTGCTACGGTCAGACATGTGATGGACAATATCAAGGAGACTGTATCGTTCCTGAACCCAGGCCAAGTACCTGTCATGACAGTCGACCAGCCCATCTATGCTGTGGCAAAACAAGTCCAGTGGCACTGGCCTGAACAGTATGGTGAGGACAAGTTCGTCATCATGTTTGGAGGCCTACATATAGAGATGGCTGCCCTGAGGTCAATCGGAACTCTTCTCAAGGACAGTGGCTGGACTGGCGCCCTAGTGGAGGCAGGGGTGACTTCTTCAGGAACAGCAGAATCGTTCTTAACAGCGTCAAGCATTACTAGGACACGCCCAATCCACCAGATAACAGCATGCAGTCTCAATCAACTCCTAAAGGCAGCCTACACTGACTACTGCACAGAGGCAGCTGAGAACCCTAAGGAAGTGCTGAGCTTTGATGTCTGGTGTGAGAAGCGCAAACTGGAAAGCCCCCCAGTTTCAGTTCTGGCACCTGGTGCTGTCCATGGAACTAGCAATCCTCCTGGTTCGAACATTTAGAGAAGCCAACTTCAGCCTGTACTGCCAATCACTGGCTGAGCTAATCCCATACTTCTTTGCCAACAACAACACAAACTATGCATGCTGGCTTCCAATCCATCTCAGAGACATGGTGACCCTGAAGGCGAAATATCCCCATCTTGCCCAAGAATTCGAGAGTGGCAAATTTGTTGTTCACAAGTCCAGTCTGAATTTCTCTGCAACGGCTATTGACCAAGCCCACGAACAGGCCAATGCTGTTATCAAAGCCGACGGTGGAGCCATTGGCGTGACTGAAGATCCATCAGCCCTAAGAAGATGGATGGTAGCCGGTCCCCAGGTCAGCCACCTAGTTGAGCTGTATGAGGCAGCATCCGAAGCGAAGGAGGCTATAAAACAAACCAGCCACCATGAGCAGACACAACTGCTCGCCCATATGGTTTACCGGCGGCGAGGGTAAATAAACGGAATCATCGAGCAGACACAACGAGCCCAAAGAGATTTCCTTGAGAAAGTTCAGAAGCTCTCCCATACAATGACAGATCTGGGAAATCCTTTCCAGGAGGAGAGTCAGGACCTGCTGTCACTGGAAACCAAGCACATTGCTGACCCCAGTGCAGCTAAACTGATCAGCACACATCATGAGAGAGGCAGAACCCGTTTCCATGAGTTCATGGCGGGACTGGCACTAGAAGTTACCACCTTCTATGAACCAATCAAGAAGAATAAGGTGGACTTCTTCCGACAGCAACCAGCCTCGATTGATGCTACACAGCAAAAGATGCTGAAGGAAGACTGCCAACTCTTCTCTAAGCTGTTCATATCATGCCAGAGCAGAGAATATGACCTGCAGGAGTTCTTTCGTCATGAGAATCAGCAGTTCCCTGCTTCCCTGAGTGAAGGTGTGAATCTCTACACCTGTAAGAAATCCCAGCTTGCTGCCATTCTTGAAAGCCATGTTAAAATCCCTGACAGAGAACCTGAGGCTGACGCATCAGCACTGGTGAACTCTCTGCCACCATGAACTTCAAAGAATTTGGAGGACTATGCTATGCTGGTGGTCCTTCCAACCATCCAAGCATACTCCACCAAGTTCCAGTGAACGGACCTTGTTTGACGGCTCAGCACTGGCAAACTCTCTGCCACCACAAACTTCAAAGACTTTCGAGGACTATGCTATACTGGTGGTCCTTCCAACCACCCAAGCATACTCCACCAAGTTCCAAAGAACGGACATTGTGTTTGATGTCTACCACCAATCAAGTTTGAAGGCAGAGACAAGGACCAAGCGAGGACGTGGAGTCAGACGAAGGTGACAAGCAAGGGAAACATTCACCGAAACTGGCAGAACTTCCTGAGAGACAATGACAATAAAACAGAGATGTTCAACTTTCTAGCTGAGAAGATTGCACAGATGTCTACACCCAATAAAGTCATTGTGACAAGACAAGATGATGTTACTAGCAGCCATGTAGTCAGCACGGATAGGCTGGCTCCGTGTAGTCATGAAGAAGCTGACACACGCATCTTCCTCCATGCCAGGAATGCAGTAGAAGGGGGTAGCAAAGTCCTGATGGCAATTAGAACGTGTCCAAAATCACGCAGCAAGAGTTGTAACCGGTGCTAGTTTTGACCAACCAAGCAATGAGATCCTAAAAACATTGCACTGGCTTCCTGTTCGTGCCCGCATCATGTACAAAGTGATTGTTACTGTGTTCCGGGCGTTAAATGGTACAGCGCCTGTGTATATCCAAGGACTGTTCCAACCTGCCATTCAGACCGAATATAGGCAAAAACTACGATCATCAACATCTAGTGAAACCAAACTGTATGAACCACCACCAACACGAATAAAACTGGCGGACAAATCTATCGTTACCGTAGGACCGAAATGGTGGAACTCGCTCCCAGACTATCTCAGGGATGTGAAAAAGGAATCAGAATTCAAATCAAAACTAAAAACATACTTGTTTCGACGGTTCTTGAACTAGAGTGTATGTATGACTGTGTCGTTGATTCTGAATTCTACAGTGACTTGCTAGGAAATAAATTGATGTGTTTTTAAATATGATCATATATGTCTCACATTTGCCTTGTTGTAAATGATTTTTTGTAAATACTCATTTTACACTCTATTTTTATGCATTGATACATAGTAATGTAAAGTTTGGATTGTACAGCGCAACCGAATATTGTATACATTTGTGCGCTTTATAAATGCTTTGTATTTGTATTTGTATTTGGATTCTCATCTTCCATGCCTTCACAGGCTGCGATGTTGTGTCCGGATTCCGTGGTAAAGGGAAAAAGTATGCATGGCAAACCTGGGATGTATGTCCTGAGGCTTCTGATGTCTTCACAAAACTTAGCCAGTACCTACCAACAGTAGCTGCTGGTGATATGGAGACCCTGGAGAAGTTTGTGGTGACGATGTATGACAGGTCCAGTACAGCTGCAGGCGTGGATGACGCCATACTAAACATGTTTGCCAGGAAGCATAGACCTTACGAAGGCATTCCTCCAACTCGAGCAGCACTGCTTCAGCATGCCAAGCGTGCAGCTTATGAGGCAGGTTGCATATGGAGTCAGTCAACACTGCACCAACACAGAGTCCTGCTGACTGGGGCTGGACAAAGAAGGGTGATCTTCTGGACAACATTTCCTCCTATTGCAGAGAGTTGTCAACAGCTGACCAAGTGCGGGTGCAAGACAGAATGCTGTGTAGGAAGATGCAAATGCTACCGCTTTGGTCTAACTTGTACAGCATTATGCAGCTGCAGATGTGAGAATTATGCCCAGCTCCAACTCATCTAGCTTTAAAGCACAAATACAATGATGAAGGGCAAAGAAGACTGTATACCACATACTACATAATGTCATGTAGTAACTTCTAGGAATAATGTGTTTGTAGACCGTTGACTAGTTTGACTGCCCTCGGTATGGACATGGACATGATATTTGGGAGATATGTTCTACTTAAAAGATCTACAGCCGATTGTCCAACATATGCAGAATAGATGAATATACATGATGTAGATATACATTATCACTCTTAATACAAGTTTGTTTCATATCATTGCAAATGCTGTGTTCCTTGTACATTTTTCACTGTGTTGGGCTAGAAATGATAGAAAGAAGCTCCAAAGAGTTGTTTTTTTGGATTCCCCATGCTTGAAAACCTACTTATTTACTCCAAGATCAACTAATTCGGTTACTGTACTGAAATTCTGTGGTAAAATAGGCAATTTGTATGTCAGAATGGCGGCCATCTTGAAAACATGGCGGCCATCTTGATTTTCAGGTTGCCAGCGTTTTTGTTCACAAAAGTAACCCCTAAGGAGTATCAATACCAAGTTTGGTGCTTGTATCACATTTTGAAAGATAGTTTCAATTACCTGCTGCACTAAATATACTTTAGGAAAGAGGTAGCCATATAAGCAAGTTGCTTTCTCCTCAATCCTACATGTATTTTCTTATTGTGAGCATTATACTATGTATATTCATTGAAATAAAATATTGTTTAAACTAAATATACGACGTCTAATATCCGTGTCTTAGAAATATATATATATATACACAGCTAAATATTTAACATGTTTTCTGATATTTCTTTAAATTTTAATACATTTGAATGTTTCCAATAATATTTAAAGTAGACAGACAGTCAAATAAAACGTGAAATTCATCTTCTAAGTCATTACATAACTGACACTTCCGGTCGTGTTCTGGTATGTTCTGTGGGTTCAGGTGGGACAGGTGTGCTTTTCATATTCGTCGTGAATATACTGCAAGGAGGGGCACCGGGGTCATACTCCATCAATTATAGTTGGAGAGTCCCCGTATGACCTGTACAATCTGTTGGTGCGACATTAGACCCCTACCCCCACACACAAACATATTCGTCCACAGACACACTATTGCAATCATGTTTTGTTCTTCTACATTATACAGTACTACCATCTGGACCATCACTGATTGGCTGAATCAACACTCAAGCTGAGACCTCATGTAGTCATACTCTGTGAAATGAGTGAACTAAACTATATATATAGCTGTAGCTGCAGCAAAGGTGTATAAAAGGAAACACATGTATAAAGTCTTTCATTTGATGAGTTTAACCTTATATTTGGAAGAAACAGTATTTAGTCTAAAAACTATGTTCAACTTTTAAGTTAATGATATTTATTTTGTTCTTAATAATACGCTTAAAAAACCCGGAGTACTCTTACTGAACTCCAGCTTTAATGGTTTGGGAGAGAACACGGGTGGCTTTCAGGCACGGACGGATACCCGGATAGAACCATCGACCTCATTCCCCAAGACAGTTGGATAGGTTCATTTCCTGAAATAATTCGATTCCCCCAGTGGGTTTCGAACACACAAAGGTGAGTGAGGGACAGGTGAGTGAGGGACAGGTGAGTGAGGGACAGGTGAGTGAGGGACAGGTGAGTGAGGGACAGGTGAGTGAGGGACAGGTGAGTGAGGGACAGGTGAGTGAGGGACAGGTGAGTGAGGGACAGGTGAGTGAGGGACAGGTTGAAGTACACCTGAGCATCAACTATCAATGGGTATTCATCGTAGATCTCCTGACAATGAACGATGATATGGATATTGGCGTAGATTTCCTGGCCATGAACGATCATCGGGAATTCAGCACGGACCTCCTTGGCACTTATCTATTATCGGAAAAGCCGCGTTGATCTCCTGGCAAATAACATTCACCGGGAATTCGGCGTAGACCTCCTGTCACTGAAGGATCATCGGGACATAACGTAAATCACCTAACAGTGAACGATCATCGGACTATCGGTGTAGATCTTTTGGCCATAAATGATCATCGGGGTATCGAGGTAGATCTCCTGACAATGAACGATCATCGGAAAATGGGCGTAGATGTCCTGGTCATGAACAAACATCGTGAATTCGTCGAAGACATCCTGTCACTTAACGGTCATCGTAACACCAGAGTAGATCTCCTGAGAATAAACGATCACGGGGATATAATGTAGATTGCCTACCAATAAGCGATCACGGTGATATAATGTAGATTGCCTACCAATAAGCGATCACGGTGATATAATGTAGATTGCCTACCAATAAGCGATCATAGGAAAATGGGCGTAGATCTATTGGCCATGAACGAACATTGGGGTGGATCTCGTGATAATAAACGATCCACGGAAAGATGGAGTAGATCTCCTAAGTTTGAACAATCATCGGGAAATAACGTAGATCACCTGACAATGAATGATCATCAGGATATAACTAATATGTTGATCTCCTGACAATGAACGATCATCAGGATATAACTAATATGTTGATCACCTGACAATGAACGATCATCGAGATATAACTAATATGTTGATCTCCTGACAATGAACGATCATCGAGATATAACGTACATGTTGGTCACCTGACAATGAACGATCATCGAGATATAACATACATGTTGGTCACCTGACAATGAACGATCATCGAGATATAACGTACATGTTGATCACCTGACCATGACATAGCATCGGGAATTCGTTGAAGACCTCTCAGCACTTAACGATCACCGGGATTACCGCGCATATCTCCTGACAAGGACTCAACATCTGGATTACCGCGCATATCTCCTGACAAGGAATGAATATCAGGATTACCACGCATATCTCCTGACAAGTAATTAGCATCGGGATTACCGTGCATATCTCCTGACAAGGGATTAGCATCGGGATTACCGCGCATATCTTCTGACAGGGAATTAGCATCGGGATTACCGCGCATATCTCCTGACAAGTTATTAGCATCGGGATTACCGCGCATAACTCCTGACAAGGACTCAACATCTGGATTACCGCGCATATCTCCTGACAAGGGAATAGCATCGGGATTACCGCGCATATCTCCTGACAAGGGATTAGCATCGGGATTACCGCGCATATCTCCTGACAGGGAATTAGCATCGGGATTACCGCGCATATCTCCTGACAAGTAATTAGCATCGGGATTACCGCGCATAACTCCTGACAAGCAATTAGCATCGGGATTACCGCGCATAACTCTTGACAAGGAATGAATATCGGGATTACCACGCATAACTCCTGACAAGTAATTAGCATCGGGATTACCGCGCGCATATCTCCTGACAAGGAATTAGCATCGGGATTACCGCGCATATCACCTGACAAGGAATGAATATCGGGATTACCGCGAATATCTCCTGACAAGTAATTAGCATCTGGATTACCGAGCATAAATCCTGACAAGCAATTAACATCGGGATTACCGCGCATATCTCCTGACAAGGAATTAGCATCGGGATTACCGCGCATAACTCCTGACAAGCAATTAGCATCGGGATTACCGCGCATATCTCCTGACAAGGGATTATCATCGGGATTACCGCGCATATCTCCTGACAAGGAATTAGCATCGGGATTACCGCGCATAACTCCTGACAAGCAATTAGCATCGGGATTACCGCGCATATCTCCTGACAAGGGATTATCATCGGGATTACCGCGCATATCTCCTGACAAGGAATTAACATCGGGATTACCGCGCATTGCTCCTGGCAAGGGATTAGCATCGGGATTACCGCCCATATCTCCTGACAAGGAATTAGCATCGGGATTATCGCGCATATCTTCTGACAAGGAATTAGCATCGGGATTATCGCGCATATCTTCTGACAAGGAATTAGCATCGGGATTACCGCGCATATCTTCTGACAAGGAATTAGCATCGGGATTACCGCGCATATCTCCTGGCAAGGAATTAGCATCGGGATTACCGCGCATATCTCCTGGCAAGGAATTAGCATCGGGATTACCACGCATATCTCCTGACAAGGAATTAGCATCGGGATTACCGCGCATATCTCCTGACAAGCAATTAGCATCGGGATTACCGCGCATATCTCCTGACAGGGAATTAGCATCGGGATACCGCGCATACCTCCTGACAAGGAATTAGCATCGGGATTACCGCGCATATCTCCTGACAAGGAATTAGCATCGGGATATCGCGCATATCTCCTGACAAGGAATTAGCATCGAGATTACCGCGCATATCTCCTGACAAGCAATTAGCATCGGGATTACCGCGCATATCTCCTGACAGGGAATTAGCATTGGGATACCGCGCATATCTCCGGACAAGGGATTAACATCGGGATTACCGCGCATTGCTCCTGGCAAGGGATTAGTATCGGGATTACCGCGCATATCTCCTGACAAGGAATTAGCATCGGGATAACCGCGCATATATCCTGACAGGGAATTAGCATCGGGATTACCGCGCATAACTCCTGGCAAGGAATTAGCATCGGGATTACCGCGCATATCTCCTGACAGGGAATTAGCATCGGGATTACCGCGCATATCTCCTGACATGGAATTAGCATCGGGATTACCGCGCATATCTCCTGACAGGGAATTAGCATTGGGATACCGCGCATATCTCCTGACAAGGGATTAACATCGGGATTACCGCGCATTGCTCCTGGCAAGGGATTAATATCGGGATTACCGCGCATATCTCCTGACAAGGAATTAGCATCGGGATTACCGCGCATATCTCCTGACAAGGAATTAGCATCGGGATTACCGCGCATATCTCCTGACAGGGAATTAGCATCGGGATTACCGCGCATAACTCCTGGCAAGGAATTAGCATCGGGATTACCGCGCATATCTCCTGACAGGGAATTAGCATCGGGATTACCGCGCATATCTCCTGACATGGAATTAGCATCGGGATTACCGCGCGCATATCTCCTGACAGGGAATTAGCATCGGGATTACCGCGCATAACTCCTGACAAGTAATTAGCATCGGGATTACCGCGCATATCTCCTGACAGGGAATTAGCATCGGGATTACCGCGCATAACTCCTGACAAGTAATTAGCATCGGGATTACCGCGCATATCTCCTGACAATGGATTATCATCGGGATTACCGCGCATATCTCCTGACAAGGAATGAATATCGGGATTACCACGCATATCTCCTGACAAGTAATTAGCATCGGGATTACCGCGCATATCTCCTGACAAGGGATTAGCATCGGGATTACCGCGCATATCTTCTGACAGGGAATTAGCATCGGGATTACCGCGCATATCTCCTGACAAGTAATTAGCATCGGGATTACCGCGCATAACTCCTGACAAGGACTCAACATCTGGATTACCGTGCATATCTCCTGACAAGGAATGAATATCAGGATTACCACGCATATCTCCTGACAAGTAATTAGCATCGGGATTACCGCGCATATCTCCTGACAAGGGATTAGCATCGGGATTACCGCGCATATTTCCTGACAAGGGATTAGCATCGGGATTACCGCGCATATCTCCTGACAGGGAATTAGCATCGGGATTACCGCGCATATCTCCTGACAAGTAATTAGCATCGGGATTACCGCGCATAACTCCTGACAAGCAATTAGCATCGGGAGTACCGCGCATAACTCTTGACAAGGAATGAATATCGGGATTACCACGCATAACTCCTGACAAGTAATTAGCATCGGGATTACCGCGCGCATATCTCCTGACAAGGAATTAGCATCGGGATTACCGCGCATATCTCCTGACAAGGAATGAATATCGGGATTACCGCGCATATCTTCTGACATGGAATTAGCATCGGGATTACCGCACATATCTCCTGACATGGAATTAGCATCGGGATTACCGCGCATATCTCCTGACAGGGAATTAGCATCGGGATTACCGCGCATAACTCCTGACAAGGGATTAACATCGGGATTACCGCGCATATCTCCTGATAAGGAATTAGCATCGGGATTACCGCGCATATCTTCTGACAAGGAATTAGCATCGGGATTACCGCGCATATCTCCTGACAAGGGATTAACATCGGGATTACCGCGCATATCTCCTGACAAGGAATTAGCATCGGGATTACCGCGCATATCTTCTGACAAGGAATTAGCATCGGGATCTCGCGCATATCTCCTGACAAGGAATTAGCATCGGGATTACCGCGCATATCTCCTGACAAGGAATTAGCATCGGGATTACCGCGCATATCTCCGGACAAGGGATTAGCATCGGGATTACCGCGCATATCTCCTGACAAGTAATTAGCATCGGGATTACCGCGCATAACTCCTGACAAGCAATTAGCATCGGGAGTACCGCGCATAACTCTTGACAAGGAATGAATATCGGGATTACCACGCATAACTCCTGACAAGTAATTAGCATCGGGATTACCGCGCGCATATCTCCTGACAAGGAATTAGCATCGGGATTACCGCGCATATCTCCTGACAAGGAATGAATATCGGGATTACCGCGCATATCTCCTGACATGGAATTAGCATCGGGATTACCGCACATATCTCCTGACATGGAATTAGCATCGGGATTACCGCGCATATCTCCTGACAGGGAATTAGCATCGGGATTACCGCGCATAACTCCTGACAAGGGATTAACATCGGGATTACCGCGCATATCTCCTGATAAGGAATTAGCATCGGGATTACCGCGCATATCTTCTGACAAGGAATTAGCATCGGGATTACCGCGCATATCTCCTGACAAGGGATTAACATCGGGATTACCGCGCATATCTCCTGACAAGGAATTAGCATCGGGATTACCGCGCATATCTTCTGACAAGGAATTAGCATCGGGATCTCGCGCATATCTCCTGACAAGGAATTAGCATCGGGATTACCGCGCATATCTCCTGACAAGGAATTAGCATCGGGATTACCGCGCATATCTCCGGACAAGGGATTAGCATCGGGATTACCGCGCATATCTCCTGACAAGGAATTAGCATCGGGATATCGGTGTAGACTTCCTCTATCATTATTTCGGCTTAGAAATCCTAGCAATGAACTACCATCGGTATATCAGTATAAGTGAATCTGGTAATTAAAACTACATAGGAAATCAGCTTAAACCCCTGACAATGAGGACAACTTAAATCATGATAAGGTTTGCATTATCTGTGTAATCAATTTCTAAGACAAAGCCGTGCATGACTCATTTCTTTTGTTAAAACTCATATATATCATTTCATGCAGAGTTCTAGCAATAATTCTTTCACTCTACTCAATATCCATGTAGTGATGAACTATAGCAAACAAACCTGCTTTGCAGATGTGTGTTTTTGCTGTTATTCCCAGCCAGTGTATTCGGTTTTGTTTATCCGCTACCGTGGAAACGTAAAGTACTGTTGTATCAGATATACATTTCTGTTGGTGTATAGAATATTAAAAATGCTTGTGAAAGAATAATTCTGTGGGAGCATCCGAACAGTGAAATGAGAAGGAGTGAAGAATAGAAGTTACAGCTGGCGTTATACCTGGAAACCAAGTTACCATTGACACGTGATCGATATAGTTGTACAGGTATCAATACTCGGTAATGGTGTCGCTCACATGGATGTTTCTACCTGGATTATAGAAAGTAAAAGTATGTTTTGTGTTTATTGAATCGTGATTTCTAGGTATGTGTTAATTTCTTAATATGCATATTAAATAAAAAACGGGTTCTTTACATATTTTAAATCAATATATTGCCAAACATGTTTGCCCCGGTGAATTGAAACTGGGGAACAATGTGAAATAATCGCCAACATAATCATGAATATCCGTGTTTTTTACTGTTAAATGCATTTAAAATGCGTTATCTGTATCCATTTGTTAACACGACAGACTGGGAATCCAGGGATCACAGGTTCGATCGCCCGTCTGACCCTAATAAAATTAACAGTCTTTCAGATAGGACATGAAACCGATGTACCGTGTCGGTGCTTTACATCGTGCACGTAAAAGAACCAGAGGAGATTCTGGATTGGTCTCTGTCTGTACCATTGCACTATCCTCCAAACTCCAAAAATCTAAATTGACTAATCTCGTCAGGAGGCGACGCTCATATGGGCAACCGGTAGCGACGATAAATAAACGTAAAATACAAATCATAAATTTGCATTCATCACACCGCAACATATAGCTAGGGAACAACAGTAAATGATGATTGCGCGTATTAACCGTCTCCGCATGCGAACCACGTGGGCAAGCGTACTATGACGTTTAGTTAACGATAATGTTTTATATACTAAGGTGGTTATTGTGTGCGTTCGGAAGAATTCTCAGCCCGGCTGTATATTAGGTTCCAAGCATCATCGTATACATATAGTATGATCATATTAGAATAGAGATATACAATAATTATGTTAGGAACATTTTGTTTGTGTGCATTTATTCTTCTCAGTATTTGACTTTGTTAGAATACACTCATTGTATAGCAATATTATACAATAGTTCATAGGATAATTGTAGCGTAACCTGCCATTACCTGTGTTTGCAATATCATACAATAGTTCATAGGATAATTGTAGCGTAACCTGCCATTACCTGTGTTTGCAATATCATACAATAGTTCATAGGATAATTGTAGCGTAACCTGCCATTACCTGTGTTTGCAATATCATACAATAGTTCATAGGATAATTGTAGCGTAACCTGCCATTACCTGTGTTTGCAATATCATACAATAGTTCATAGGATAATTGTAGCGTAACCTGCCATTACCTGTGTTTGCAATATCATACAATAGTTCATAGGATAATTGTAGCGTAACCTGCCATTACCTGTGTTTGCAATATCATACAATAGTTCATAGGATAATTGTAGCGTAACCTGCCATTACCTGTGTTTGCAATTGTATTTAAGGGATTCAAATAAGTATTATCTCCCCTATCATATCTATGTTGCTACAACTATAATCCTGTGTTACGTCTTATTCTTGAATAAGATATGTGTTTAAACTCACATATATATGATCAGTACAGGAAGCACCCGATACTATCTCATATCTCATATTCACTAATATATCTGAATATGTTAGACGGATACTCTTATTTGAATGCTCAGCCCGGCCATATATGTGTCTACAAGCTACGTTTCGGGATAAATCGGACTATACGTGCAAAGGGAGGAAATGCAAAATCCAGCTTAGTCGTTCATAAGGACACGTATAAAATGCTGCTGACACATTCTAGCATATCTACATATCAAACACATACTACAGACACATTCTAGCATATATACATATCAAACAAATACTACTGACACATTCTAGCATATATACATATCAAACACATACTACAGACACATTCTAGCATATATACATATCAAACAAATACTACTGACACATTCTAGCATATATACATATCAAACAAATACTACTGACACATTCTAGCATATATACATATCAAACAAATACTACAGACACATTCTAGCATATGTACATATCAAACAAATACTACTGACACATTCTAGCATATATACATATCAAACAAATACTACTGACACATTCTAGCAGATCTAAGGTTCATGTTGGCATTGTAGGAAATGCTACATTTGTCTTGTAGTAACAATGTAACTGTTTGTGCACACTAAGTATGGTATATAGCTTACGTATGTTTGCCAACCGAAGTCGTAAACATGTTCCTAATTATCGATCACCGAATATAACAAACAGGCACATACCGTTTCATATCTAGTCATTTAATCATAGTCATCAAATGCTATAAATCAGAACGCATTTAAGTTGCAGTATGAGTTACCCTCTCTTAATGTGTTACACTCTCTTAATGAGTTACCCTCTCTTAATGTGTTACACTCTCTTAATGTGTTACACTCCCTTAATGAGTTACATTCTCTTAATGTGTTACCCTCTCTTAATGAGTTACCCTCTCTTAATGAGTTACCCTCTCTTAATGCGTTACCCTCTCTTAATGTGTTACACGCTCTTAATGTGTTACCCTCTCTTAATGTGTTACACTCCCTTAATGAGATACCCACTCTTAATGTGTTACTATCTCTTAATGTGTTACACTCCCTTAATGAGATACCCTCTCTTAATGTGTTACACTCCCTTAATGAGATATCTCTCTTAATGTGTTACACTCTCTTAATGAGATATCCTCTCTTAATGTGTTACACTCCCTTAATGAGATACCCTATCTTAATGTGTTACACTCCCTTAATGAGATACCCTCTCTTAATGTGTTACACTCTCTTAATGAGATACCCTCTCTTAATGTGTTACACTCCCTTAATGAGTTACCCTCTCTTAATGCGTTATACTCTCTTAATGAGATACCCTCTCTTAATGTGTTACACTCCCTTAATGAGATACCCTCTCTTAATGTGTTACACTCCCTTAATGAGCTACCCTCTCTTAATGCGTTACACTCTCTTAATAAGTTACCCTCTCTTAATGGGTTACCCTCTCTTAATATGTTACCCTCTCTTAATGAGTTACCCTCTCTTAATGTGTTACACTCTCTTAATGTGTTACCCTCTCTTAATGGGTTACCCTCTCTTAATGTGTTACCCTATCTTAATGAGTTACCCTCTCTTAATGTGTTACCCTCTCTTAATGTGTTACCCTCTCTTAATGTGTTACCCTCTCTTAATGTGTTATCCCCCTCTTAATGTGTTACCCTCTCTTAATGGGTTACCCTCTGTTAATGAGTTACCCTCTCTTAATGTGTTACCCTCTCTTAATGGGCTACCCTCTCCTAATGTGTTACCCTCTCTTAATGTGTTACCCTCTCTTAATGTGTTACCCAATCTTAATGAGTTACCCTCTCTTAATGTGTTACACTCCCTTAATGAGTTACCCTCTCTTAATGAGTTACCCTCTCTTAATGTGTTACCCTCTCTTAATGGGTTACCCTCTCTTAATGAGTTACCCTCTCTTATTGTGTTACACTCTCAATGGGTTACCCTCTCCTAATGTGCTACACTCTCTTAATGTGTTACACTCTTAATGGGTTACCCTCTCTTAATGAGTTACCCTCTCTTAATGTGTTACATTCTCGTAATGTGTTATACTTTCTTAATGAGATACCCTCTCTTAATGAGTTACCCTCACTTAATGTGTTACACTCTCTTAATGGGTTACCCTCTCTTAATGTGTTACACTCTCTTAATGTGTTACCCACTCTTAATGTGTTACCCTCTCCTAATGTTAATGTGTTACTCTCTCTTAATGTGTTACACTCTCTTAATGTGTTACTCTCTCTTAATGTGTTACTCTCTCTTAATGTGTTACTCTCTCTTAATGTTTTACCCTCTCTTAATGTGTTACCCTCACCTAATGTTAATGTGTTACTCTCTCTTAATATGTTACCCTCTCTTAATGTGTTACCCTCTCTTAATGTGTTACTATCTCTTAATGTGTTACTCTCTCTTAATGTGTTACACTCTCCTAATGTTAATGTGTTACTCTCTCGTAATGTGTTACACTCTCATAATGTTAATGTGTTACACTATCTTAATGTGTTACTCTCTCTTAATGTGTTACCCTCTCTTAATGTGTTACCCTCTCTTAATGTGTTACTCTCTCTTAATGTGTTACTCTCTCTTAATGTGATACACTCTCCTAATGTTAATGTGTTGCACTCTCTTAATGTGTTACCCTCTCTTAATGGGTTACCCTCTGTTAATGAGTTACCCTCTCTTAATGTGTTACCCTCTCTTAATGGGTTACCCTCTCTTAATGGGTTACCCTCTCTTAATGTGTTACACTCTCTTAATGGGTTACCCTCTCTTAATGAGTTACCCTCTCTTAATGTGTTACCCTCTCTTAATGTGTTACACTTCCTTAATGAGATACCCTCTCTTAATGTGTTACTCTCTCTTAATGTGTTGCACTCCCTTAATGAGATACCCTCTGTTAATGTGTTACACTCCCGTAATGAGATACCATCAATTAATGTGTTACACTCTCTTAATGAGATGCCCTCTCTTAATGTGTTACACTCCCTTAATGAGATACCCTCTCTTAATGTGTTACACTCCCTTAATGAGATACCTTCTCTTAATGTGTTACACTCTCTTAGTGAGATACCCTCTCTTAATGTGTTACACTCCCTTAATGAGTTACCCTCTCTTAATGCGTTACACTCTCTTAATGAGATACCCTCTCTTAATGTGTTACACTCCCTTAATGAGATACCCTCTCTTAATGTGTTACACTCCCTTAATGAGTTACCCTCTCTTAATGCGTTACACTCGCTTAATGAGTTACCCTCTCTTAATGGGTTACCCTCTCTTAATATGTTACCCTCTCTTAATGTGTTACACTCTCTTAATGTGTTACACTCCCTTAATGAGTTACCCTCTCTCAGTGTGTTACACTCTCTTAATGAGTTACCCTCTCTTAGAGTGTTACACTCTCTTAATGAGTTACCCTCTCTTAATGTGTTACACTCCCTTAATGAGATACCCTCTCTTAATGTGTTACACTCCCTTAATGAGATACCTTCTCTTAATGTGTTACACTCTCTTAATGAGATACCCTCTCTTAATGTGTTACACTCCCTTAATGAGTTACCCTCTCTTAATGCGTTACACTCTCTTAATGAGATACCCTCTCTTAATGTGTTACACTCCCTTAATGAGATACCCTCTCTTAATGTGTTACACTCCCTTAATGAGTTACCCTCTCTTAATGCGTTACACTCGCTTAATGAGTTACCCTCTCTTAATGGGTTACCCTCTCTTAATATGTTACCCTCTCTTAATGTGTTACACTCTCTTAATGTGTTACACTCCCTTAATGAGTTACCCTCTCTCAGTGTGTTACACTCTCTTAATGAGTTACCCTCTCTTAGAGTGTTACACTCTCTTAATGAGTTACCCTCTCTTAATGTGTTACTTTCTCTTAATGTGTTACACTCCCTTAATGAGATACCCTCTCTTAATGTGTTACACTCCCTTAATGAGATACCCTCTCTTAATGCGTTACACTCTCTTAATGAGATACCCTCTCTTAATGTGTTACACTCCCTTAATGAGATACCCTCTCTTAATGTGTTACACTCCCTTAATAAGTTACCCTCTCTTAATGGGTTACCCTCTCTTAATATGTTACCCTCTCTTAATGTGTTACACTCTCTTAATGTGTTACACTCCCTTAATGAGTTACCCTCTCTTAATGAGTTACCCTCTCTTAATGTGTTACACTCTCTTAATGTGTTACCCTCTCTTAATGGGTTACCCTCTCTTAATGTGTTACCCTATCTTAATGAGTTACCCTCTCTTAATGTGTTACCCTCTCTTAATGTGTTACCCTCTCTTAATGTGTTACCCTCTCTTAATGTGTTATCCCCCTCTTAATGTGTTACCCTCTCTTAATGGGTTACCCTCTGTTAATGAGTTACCCTCTCTTAATGTGTTACCCTCTCTTAATGGGCTACCCTCTCCTAATGTGTTACCCTCTCTTAATGTGTTACCCTCTCTTAATGTGTTACCCTATCTTAATGAGTTACCCTCTCTTAATGTGTTACACTCCCTTAATGAGTTACCCTCTCTTAATGTGTTACCCTCTCTTAATGGGTTACCCTCTCTTAATGAGTTACCTCTCTTATTGTGTTACACTCTCAATGGGTTACCCTCTCCTAATGTGCTACACTCTCTTAATGTGTTACACTCTTAATGGGTTACCCTCTCTTAATGAGTTACCCTCTCTTAATGTGTTACATTCTCGTAATGTGTTATACTTTCTTAATGAGATACCCACTCTTAATGAGTTACCCTCACTTAATGTGTTACACTCTCTTAATGGGTTACCCTCTCTTAATGTGTTACATTCCCTTAATGTGTTACACTCTCCTAATGTGTTACACTCCCTTAATGAATTACCCTCTCTTAATGTGTTACACTCTCTTAATGTGTTACCCTCTCTTAATGTGTTACCCTCTCCTAATGTTAATGTGTTACTCTCTCTTAATGTGTTACACTCTCTTAATGTGTTACTCTCTCTTAATGTGATACTCTCTCTTAATGTGTTACTCTCTCTTAATGTTTTACCCTCTCTTAATGTGTTACCCTCACCTAATGTAAATGTGTTACTCTCTCTTAATATGTTACCCTCTCTTAATGTGTTACCCTCTCTTAATGTGTTACTCTCTCTTAATGTGTTACTCTCTCTTAATGTGTTACTCTCTCTTAATGTGTTGCACTCTCCTAATGTTAATGTGTTGCACTCTCTTAATGTGTTACCCTCTCTTAATGGGTTACCCTCTGTTAATGAGTTACCCTCTCTTAATGTGTTACCCTCTCTTAATGGGTTACCCTCTCTTAATGTGTTACCCTCTCCTAATGTTAATGTGTTACTCTCTCTTAATGTGTTACACTCTCTTAATGTGTTACTCTCTCTTAATGTGATACTCTCTCTTAATGTGTTACTCTCTCTTAATGTTTTACCCTCTCTTAATGTGTTACCCTCACCTAATGTAAATGTGTTACTCTCTCTTAATATGTTACCCTCTCTTAATGTGTTACCCTCTCTTAATGTGTTACTCTCTCTTAATGTGTTACTCTCTCTTAATGTGTTACACTCTCCTAATGTTAATGTGTTACTCTCTCGTAATGTGTTACACTCTCTGTGTTAACTCTTAATGTGTTACCCTCTCTTAATGTGTTACCCTCTCTTAATGTGTTACCTCTCCTAATGTTAATGTGTTCTCTCTCTTAATGTGTTACTCTCTCTTAATGTGTTACTCTCTCTTAATGTTTTACCCTCTATTAATGTGTTACCCTCACCTAATGTTAATGTGTTACTCTCTCTCTTAATGTGTTACTCTCTCTTAATGTGTTACTCTCTCTTAATGTGTTGCACTCTCCTAATGTTAATGTGTTGCACTCTCTTAATGTGTTACCCTCTCTTAATGGGTTACCCTCTGTTAATGAGTTACCCTCTCTTAATGTGTTACCCTCTCTTAATGGGTTACCCTCTCTTAATGGGTTACCCTCACTTAATGTGTTACACTCTCTTAATGTGTTACCCTCTCTTAATGGGTTACCCTCTATTAATGTGTTACCCTCTCCTAATGTTAATGTGTTACTCTCTCTTAATGTGTTACACTCTCTTAATGTGTTACTCTCTCTTAATGTGATACTCTCTCTTAATGTGTTACCCTCACCTAATGTAAATGTGTTACTCTCTCTTAATATGTTACCCTCTCTTAATGTGTTACCCTCTCTTAATGTGTTACTCTCTCTTAATGTGTTACTCTCTCTTAATGTGTTACACTCTCCTAATGTTAATGTGTTACTCTCTCGTAATGTGTTACACTCTCCTAATGTTAATGTGTTACACTCTCTTAATGTGTTACTCTCTCTTAATGTGTTACCCTCTCTTAATGTGTTACCCTCTCTTAATGTGTTACACTCTCTTAATGAGATACCCTCTCTTAATGTGTTACACTCCCTTAATGAGATACCCTCTCTTAATGTGTTACACTCCTTAATGAGTTACCCTCTCTTAATGCGTTACACTCGCTTAATGAGTTACCCTCTCTTAATGGGTTACCCTCTCTTAATATGTTGCCCTCTCTTAATGTGTTACACTCTCTTAATGTGTTACACTCCCTTAATGAGTTACCCTCTCTCAGTGTGTTACACTCTCTTAATGAGTTACCCTCTCTTAGAGTGTTACACTCTCTTAATGAGTTACCCTCTCTTAATGTGTTACTTTCTCTTAATGTGTTACACTCCCTTAATGAGATACCCTCTCTTAATGTGTTACACTCCCTTAATGAGATACCCTCTCTTAATGCGTTACACTCTCTTAATGAGATACCCTCTCTTAATGTGTTACACTCCCTTAATGAGATACCCTCTCTTAATGTGTTACACTCCCTTAATAAGTTACCCTCTCTTAATGGGTTACCCTCTCTTAATATGTTACCCTCTCTTAATGTGTTACACTCTCTTAATGTGTTACACTCCCTTAATGAGTTACCCTCTCTTAATGAGTTACCCTCTCTTAATGTGTTACACTCTCTTAATGTGTTACCCTCTCTTAATGGGTTACCCTCTCTTAATGTGTTACCCTATCTTAATGAGTTACCCTCTCTTAATGTGTTACCCTCTCTTAATGTGTTACCCTCTCTTAATGTGTTACCCTCTCTTAATGTGTTATCCCCCTCTTAATGTGTTACCCTCTCTTAATGGGTTACCCTCTGTTAATGAGTTACCCTCTCTTAATGTGTTACCCTCTCTTAATGGGCTACCCTCTCCTAATGTGTTACCCTCTCTTAATGTGTTACCCTCTCTTAATGTGTTACCCTATCTTAATGAGTTACCCTCTCTTAATGTGTTACACTCCCTTAATGAGTTACCCTCTCTTAATGTGTTACCCTCTCTTAATGGGTTACCCTCTCTTAATGAGTTACCTCTCTTATTGTGTTACACTCTCAATGGGTTACCCTCTCCTAATGTGCTACACTCTCTTAATGTGTTACACTCTTAATGGGTTACCCTCTCTTAATGAGTTACCCTCTCTTAATGTGTTACATTCTCGTAATGTGTTATACTTTCTTAATGAGATACCCACTCTTAATGAGTTACCCTCACTTAATGTGTTACACTCTCTTAATGGGTTACCCTCTCTTAATGTGTTACATTCCCTTAATGTGTTACACTCTCCTAATGTGTTACACTCCCTTAATGAATTACCCTCTCTTAATGTGTTACACTCTCTTAATGTGTTACCCTCTCTTAATGTGTTACCCTCTCCTAATGTTAATGTGTTACTCTCTCTTAATGTGTTACACTCTCTTAATGTGTTACTCTCTCTTAATGTGATACTCTCTCTTAATGTGTTACTCTCTCTTAATGTTTTACCCTCTCTTAATGTGTTACCCTCACCTAATGTAAATGTGTTACTCTCTCTTAATATGTTACCCTCTCTTAATGTGTTACCCTCTCTTAATGTGTTACTCTCTCTTAATGTGTTACTCTCTCTTAATGTGTTACTCTCTCTTAATGTGTTGCACTCTCCTAATGTTAATGTGTTGCACTCTCTTAATGTGTTACCCTCTCTTAATGGGTTACCCTCTGTTAATGAGTTACCCTCTCTTAATGTGTTACCCTCTCTTAATGGGTTACCCTCTCTTAATGTGTTACCCTCTCCTAATGTTAATGTGTTACTCTCTCTTAATGTGTTACACTCTCTTAATGTGTTACTCTCTCTTAATGTGATACTCTCTCTTAATGTGTTACTCTCTCTTAATGTTTTACCCTCTCTTAATGTGTTACCCTCACCTAATGTAAATGTGTTACTCTCTCTTAATATGTTACCCTCTCTTAATGTGTTACCCTCTCTTAATGTGTTACTCTCTCTTAATGTGTTACTCTCTCTTAATGTGTTACACTCTCCTAATGTTAATGTGTTACTCTCTCGTAATGTGTTACACTCTCCTAATGTTAATGTGTTACACTCTCTTAATGTGTTACCCTCTCTTAATGTGTTACCCTCTCTTAATGTGTTACCCTCTCCTAATGTTAATGTGTTACTCTCTCTCTTAATGTGTTACTCTCTCTTAATGTGTTACTCTCTCTTAATGTTTTACCCTCTATTAATGTGTTACCCTCACCTAATGTTAATGTGTTACTCTCTCTCTTAATGTGTTACTCTCTCTTAATGTGTTACTCTCTCTTAATGTGTTGCACTCTCCTAATGTTAATGTGTTGCACTCTCTTAATGTGTTACCCTCTCTTAATGGGTTACCCTCTGTTAATGAGTTACCCTCTCTTAATGTGTTACCCTCTCTTAATGGGTTACCCTCTCTTAATGGGTTACCCTCACTTAATGTGTTACACTCTCTTAATGTGTTACCCTCTCTTAATGGGTTACCCTCTATTAATGTGTTACCCTCTCCTAATGTTAATGTGTTACTCTCTCTTAATGTGTTACACTCTCTTAATGTGTTACTCTCTCTTAATGTGATACTCTCTCTTAATGTGTTACCCTCACCTAATGTAAATGTGTTACTCTCTCTTAATATGTTACCCTCTCTTAATGTGTTACCCTCTCTTAATGTGTTACTCTCTCTTAATGTGTTACTCTCTCTTAATGTGTTACACTCTCCTAATGTTAATGTGTTACTCTCTCGTAATGTGTTACACTCTCCTAATGTTAATGTGTTACACTCTCTTAATGTGTTACTCTCTCTTAATGTGTTACCCTCTCTTAATGTGTTACCCTCTCTTAATGTGTTACCCTCTCTTAATGTGTTACCCTCTCCTAATGTTAATGTGTTACTCTCTCTCTTAATGTGTTACACTATCTTAATGTGTTACTCTCTCTTAATGTGTTACTCTCTCTTAATGTTTTACCCTCTCTTAATGTGTTACCCTCACCTAATGTTAATGTGTTACTCTCTCTCTTAATGTGTTACTCTCTCTTAATGTGTTACTCTCTCTTAATGTGTTGCACTCTCCTAATGTTAATGTGTTGCACTCTCTTAATGTGTTACCCTCTCTTAATGGGTTACCCTCTGTTAATGAGTTACCCTCTCTTAATGTGTTACCCTCTCTTAATGGGTTACCCTCTCTTAATGGGTTACCCTCACTTAATGTGTTACACTCTCTTAATGGGTTACCCTCTCTTAATGAGTTACCCTCTCTTAATGTGTTACCCTCTCTTAATGGGTTACCCTCTCTTAATGTGTTACCCTCTCTTAATGTGTTACCCTCTCTTAATGTGTTACCCTCTCTTAATGTGTTACCCTCTCTTAATGTGTTACATTCCCTTAATGTGTTACACTCTCCTAATGTGTTACACTCCCTTAATGAATTACCCTCTCTTAATGTGTTACCCTCTCTTAATGTGTTACCCTCTCTTAATGTGTTACCCTCTCTTAATGGGTTACCCTCTCTTAATGTGTTACCCTCTCTTAATGTGGTACCCTCTCTTAATGAGTTACCCTCTCTTAATGTGTTACCCTCTCTTAATGGGTCACTCTCTCTTAATGTGTTACCCTCTCTTAATGTGTTACCCTCTCTTAATGTGTTACCCTCTCTTAATGTGTTACCCTCTCTTAATGTGTTACATTCCCTTAATGTGTTACACTCTCCTAATGTGTTACACTCCCTTAATGAATTACCCTCTCTTAATGTGTTACCCTCTCTTAATGTGTTACCCTCTCTTAATGTGGTACCCTCTCTTAATGTGTTACCCTCTCTTAATGTGTTACCCTCTCTTAATGTGTTACCCTCTCTTAATGTGTTACCCTCTCTTAATGTGTTACCCTCTCTTAATGGGTTACCCTCTCTTAATGGGTTACCTTCTCTTAATGTGTTCACTCTCTCAATGGGTTACCCTCTCTTAATGTGTTACACTCTCTTAATGAGTTACCCTCTCTTAATGTGTTACACTCTCTTAATGGGTTACCCTCTCTAAATGTGTTACCCTCTCTCAATGGGTTACCCTCTCTTAATGAGTTACCCTCTCTTAATGTGTTACCCTCTCTCAATGGGTTACCCTCTCTTAATGTGTTACACATCTCTTAATGAGCTACCCTGTACAGCTTTCTGTCCAATTTCTAAAAAAACAGTTCTTACACAAATGCTAACAAAGCCATAGCAGAACAAGCATTAAACGCCATAACAGAACAAGCATTAAAAGCCATAGCAGAACAAGCATTAAAAGCCATGTATAATTTAAAAAATCAAAACTATTATACTTATCCATAGATCTACAAATTGTACTTTTTTACGAAACTGTCAAACCAATTGTATTATATGGATGGTACTCACAATTAGACAACTCAAGTAAATGTATGAATTACAGACTGTATAAACATACCTTTTATATTTGAGAATTATCTTATTTCGACATCTATGCCACTTTTAAAATAATTATGTAATTAAATTTAAGACAAATTACCAGTGGAAACTGGCTGCTGGAACAATATAGCACTTGAGAGGAGAAAGTGTAATTTATGCAATGTGTCTATTGGTGACGAGTATCACTATTTATTAGAATGTAGTCACTTTACAAATAGTAGACTCCAAGTATTATAATAGATCAAACATATTTTATTTTGACGCCATTATGAATCCAGTTGAAAGATATACCTAACGATAGAAAAATATGTCTATTTATGAAAGAAATAGTAGAACATTTTAAGTAATGGGTTGCCTTCTCTTAATGGGTTACCCTCTTTTAATGTGTTACCATCTTTTAATGAAGAAGAATGCTTTATTCAGACTTAAACTTTACCGTTTCTCGTCTGTAACATTTAAAGCGACATTACATCGCAAAAAGCAAAGAAATGCATTTTATCACGTATAAATGCATTGCTACTACAAATTCTTCCGAATACATTCGAACACTAACATTGAATCAATAAACAGTGTTTTAATGGTCTACACATTTTCAAAAGTGAAAGTAGGATTTCAAATAACGGCCATTCATGCTCCTGAATTGACATGTGTTTGTCATTGGAGTCAATACTTAACGCGTGGTACTGTCGTTTAGAGATAATTTAGCTAGATTAACATATAAGTACATATGTAAGATATAACGGTAAATCTGTAACCTACATTGTATTATTCAAGACACGTGCGTTGTATTACGCATGGATGTCGACACTATTTACATTATTTTGTTATGTCAACAAATCGCGTATACGACGTTTGTTTATTAGTTGAAATACTCAGATTATGTTGCAAATATTTTGAAAAAGATTTAGACCATATAATAGGAAATAACATTCTGTAGAAAATTGCATTTTCCCTGATGTAGTGTCGCTTTAAACATATTTACTATATATATATAGTACAATATTATGATATATGCAATCATGATGAGGATGGACACATGATGTAATGTGTATGGACATACATGGACAAATAATGACAATGTCATGATGGATTTTAGAATATGCAAAACATGATCATGACTGTATTAAGAGTGTAGGGAGTATTCAACTGGTAACTCATATATCCTAAACAAGTGAATTACGAAGGGGTAAAGCTTCATGAATATATTTACTAAAGTTAACCAGCTTTTAATGGGTTAATATATTTAATATGAAATCACGTTCGACGAGAAAAGTCAATCCAAAATTAGGATGTACAAACAATAGAAAACACAAAGATATCTAAAGGCTGCATCTTGACAGTACGTGTTGCTATCAGTGTACCCGCTATCGATGTAATCGAGCATTTGCTGTGAGATATTATTACTAACACGTGTTATCTGAACGCGAAATGTAACGCATGTTCCATCAATATTTCCCAACTGATTAATTTCTGCTCAAAATTAGTTTGGTATCGCGCCAAATGACTCGGTTACTTGTATGTGATATATTTCGATGCTTCCTTGATGATAAGAAGTAATACTATTAATTAAAGTGTGTGTCCTCATGTCGCTGTTGTTATTTTTTCTCGCGAGTTTAAGCTTGCCTTGGGTTAAGCACTTTGTAACAATACACTCCGGCGGGTGACAGTATTATAACGGATTTATATTTAAATAATACCAATGTATTCTACGCTCGGGTAAATAAGCTCAATCATCATCATCATCATCATCATCATCATCATCATCATCATCATCATCATCATCATCATCATCATCATCATCATCATCATCATCATCATCATCATCATCATCATCATCATCATCATCATCATCATCATCATCATCATCATCATCATCATCATCATCATCATCATCATCATCATCATCATCATCATCATCATCATCATCATCATCATCATCATCATCATCATCATCATCATCATCATCATCATCATCATCATCATCATCATCATCATCATCATCATCATCATCATTATCATCATCACCACCATCATCATCATCAGCAGCAGCATCAGCATCAGCATCATCATCAATGTATTCTTATAAACTAGCGGATCCATGGGGTGATAGTAGGGGCTCGCATCAGGACGCGGAACCCTAAATTATGCCAAGCATATGTTCAATGATTTGCTATCATATCGTATATTATGTCAGCAGAAATCTTTCCCATATATCTCACTGATTAATTAAACACATCTGCATAATTTTATATGTGATACTAGACTTGGCACACACGCACTATTATGAACATGCATGGGATTGCACCAAGCATAATTTGCTCCCCAATTATTTTCCGGGAGAACATTTGCCAAGACACCCTATGTGAACTCACCCCCTCGCCACTCCAACTACTGTCCTGTAATATAAAACCACATGATCAAACCAACAATGGATGGCGACTTTAGATAATACTGAATGTTATTATCGCATAGAGGAGTGTAGGGCTCAGTGGACAACTGATTAATACACTGGACTGCGAATTCAGGGTTGTGTGTTCGATCAGCCGTCGAAGCATAATAATAGCAAGTCCCATATGTCGGTACGATACACCGGGATAATAGCAAGTCCCATATGTCGGTACGATACACCGGGATAATAGCAAGTCCCATATGTCGGTACGATACACCCGGATAATAGCAAGTCCCATATGTCGGTACGATACACCGGGATAATAGCAAGTCCCACATGTCGGTACGATACACCGGGATAATAGCAAGTCCCATATGTCGGTACGATACACCGGGATAATAGCAAGTCCCATATGTCGGTACTATAAACCGGGATAATAGCAAGTCCCATATGTCGGTTCTATAAACCGGGATAATAGCAAGTCCCATATGTCGGTACTATAAACCGGGATAATAGCAAGTCCCATACATTGGTACGATACACCTGGATAATAGCAAGTCCCATATGTCGGTACTATATACCGGTATAATAGCAAGTCCCATACGTCGGTAGGATACACCGGGATAATAGCAAGTCCCATATGTCGGTACTATATACCGGGATAATAGCAAGTCCCATATGTCGTACTATATACCGGGATAGTAGCAAGTCCCATATGTCGGTACTATATACCGGTATAATAGCAAGTCCCATATGTCGGTACGATACACCGGGATAATAGCAAGTCCCATACGTCGGTACTATAAACCGGTATAATAGCAAGTCTCATATGTCGGTACTATATACCGGTATAATAGCAAGTCCCATATGTCGGTACTATATACCGGTATAATAGCAAGTCCCATACGTCGGTACGATACACCGGGATAATAGCAAGTCCCATATGTTGGTACTATATACCGGTATAATAGCAAGTCCCATATGTCGGTACTATATACCGGTATAATAGCAAGTCCCATATGTCGGTACGATACACCGGGATAATATCAAGTCCCATACGTCGGTACTATATACCGGTATAATAGCAAGTCTCATATGTCGGTACTATATACCGGGATAATAGCAAGTCTCATATGTCGGTACTATATACCGGTATAATAGCAAGTCCCACATGTCGGTACTATATACCGGTATAATAGCAAGTCTCATATGTCGGTACTCTAAACCGGGATAATAGCAAGTCTCACATGTCGGTACTATATACCGGTATAATAGCAAGTCTCATATGTCGGTACTATAAACCGGGATAATAGCAAGTCTCATATGTCGGTAAAATATACCGGGATAATAGCAAGTCTCATATGTCGGTACTATAAACTGGGATAATAGCAAGTCCCATATGTCGGTACTATATACCGGTATAATAGCAAGTCACATACGTCGGTACTATATACCGGTATAATAGCAAGTCCCATATGTCGGTACTATATACCGGTATAATAGCAAGTCCCATACGTCGGTACTATATACCGGGATAATAGCAAGTCCCATATGTCGGTACTATATACCGGTATAATAGCAAGACCCATATGTCGGTACTATATACCGGGATAATAGCAAGTCCCATATGTCGGTACTATACACCGGTATAATAGCAAGTCCCATATGTCGGTACTATATACCTGTATAATAGCAAGTCCCATACGACGGTACGATACACCGGGATAATAGCAAGTCCCATATGTCGGTACTATATACCGGGATAATAGCAAGTCCCATACGTCGGTACGATACATCGGGATAATAGCAAGTCCCATATATCGGTACTATATACCGGTATAATAGCAAGTCCCATATGTCGGTACTATATACCGGTATAATAGCAAGTCCCATATGTCGGTACTCTATACCAGGATAATAGCAAGTCCCATATGTCGGTACTATATACCGGTATAATAGCAAGTCCCATACGTCGGTACGATACACCGGGATAATAGCAAGTCCCATATGTTGGTACTATATACCGGTATAATAGCAAGACCCATATGTCGGTACTATATACCGGTATAATAGCAAGTCCCATATGTCGGTACTATATACCGGGATAATAGCAAGTCCCATATGTCGGTACGATACACCGGGATAATAGCAAGTCCCATATGTCGGTACTATATACCGGGATAATAGCAAGTCCCATATGTCGGTACTATATACCGGGATAATAGCAAGTCCCATATGTCAGTACTATATACCGGGATAATAGCAAGTCCCATATGTCGGTACGATACACCAGGATAATAGCAAGTCCCATACGTCGGTACTATATACTGGTATAATAGCAAGTCTCATATGTCGGTACTATATACCGGGATAATAGCAAGTCTCATATGTCGGTACTATATACCGGGATAATAGCAAGTCTCATATGTCGGTACTATAAACCGGGATAATAGCAAGTCCCATATGTCGATACTATATACCGGGATAATAGCAAGTCCCATATGTCGGTACTATATACCGGGATAATAGCAAATCCCATATGTCGGTACTATATACCGGTATAATAGCAAGTCCCATACGTCGGTACGATACACCGGGATAATAGCAAGTCCCATATGTTGGTACTATATACCGGTATAATAGCAAGTCCCATATGTCGGTACTATATACCGGTATAATAGCAAGTCCCATATGTCGGTACGATACACCGGGATAATATCAAGTCCCATACGTCGGTACTATATACCGGTATAATAGCAAGTCTCATATGTCGGTACTATATACCGGGATAATAGCAAGTCTCATATGTCGGTACTATATACCGGTATAATAGCAAGTCCCACATGTCGGTACTATATACCGGTATAATAGCAAGTCTCATATGTCGGTACTATAAACCGGGATAATAGCAAGTCTCACATGTCGGTACTATATACCGGTATAATAGCAAGTCTCATATGTCGGTACTATAAACCGGGATAATAGCAAGTCTCATATGTCGGTAAAATATACCGGGATAATAGCAAGTCTCATATGTCGGTACTATAAACTGGGATAATAGCAAGTCCCATATGTCGGTACTATATACCGGTATAATAGCAAGTCACATACGTCGGTACTATATACCGGTATAATAGCAAGTCCCATATGTCGGTACTATATACCGGTATAATAGCAAGTCCCATACGTCGGTACTATATACCGGGATAATAGCAAGTCCCATATGTCGGTACTATATACCGGTATAATAGCAAGACCCATATGTCGGTACTATATACCGGGATAATAGCAAGTCCCATATGTCGGTACTATACACCGGGATAATAGCAAGTCCCATATGTCGGTACTATATACCTGTATAATAGCAAGTCCCATACGACGGTACGATACACCGGGATAATAGCAAGTCCCATATGTCGGTACTATATACCGGGATAATAGCAAGTCCCATACGTCGGTACGATACATCGGGATAATAGCAAGTCCCATATATCGGTACTATATACCGGTATAATAGCAAGTCCCATATGTCGGTACTATATACCGGTATAATAGCAAGTCCCATATGTCGGTACTCTATACCAGGATAATAGCAAGTCCCATATGTCGGTACTATATACCGGTATAATAGCAAGTCCCATACGTCGGTACGATACACCGGGATAATAGCAAGTCCCATATGTTGGTACTATATACCGGTATAATAGCAAGACCCATATGTCGGTACTATATACCGGGATAATAGCAAGTCCCATATGTCGGTATTATATACCGGTATAATAGCAAGTCCCATATGTCGGTACTATATACCGGGATAATAGCAAGTCCCATATGTCGGTACGATACACCGGGATAATAGCAAGTCCCATATGTCGGTACTATATACCGGGATAATAGCAAGTCCCATATGTCGGTACTATATACCGGGATAATAGCAAGTCCCATATGTCAGTACTATATACCGGGATAATAGCAAGTCCCATATGTCGGTACGATACACCAGGATAATAGCAAGTCCCATACGTCGGTACTATATACTGGTATAATAGCAAGTCTCATATGTCGGTACTATATACCGGGATAATAGCAAGTCTCATATGTCGGTACTATATACCGGGATAATAGCAAGTCTCATATGTCGGTACTATAAACCGGGATAATAGCAAGTCCCATATGTCGATACTATATACCGGGATAATAGCAAGTCCCATATGTCGGTACTATATACCGGGATAATAGCAAATCCCATATGTCGGTACTATATACCGGTATAATAGCAAGTCCCATACGTCGGTACGATACACCGGGATAATAGCAAGTCCCATATGTTGGTACTATATACCGGTATAATAGCAAGTCCCATATGTCGGTACTATATACCGGGATAATAGCAAGTCCCATATGTCGGTACGATACACCGGGATAATATCAAGTCCCATACGTCGGTACTATATACCGGTATAATAGCAAGTCTCATATGTCGGTACTATAAACCGGGATAATAGCAAGTCTCACATGTCGGTACTATATACCGGTATAATAGCAAGTCTCATATGTCGGTACTATATACCGGGATAATAGCAAGTCTCATATGTCGGTACTATATACCGGGATAATAGCAAGTCTCATATGTCGGTACTATAAACTGGGATAATAGCAAGTCCCATATGTCGGTACTATATACCGGTATAATAGCAAGTCCCATACGTCGGTACTATATACCGGTATAATAGCAAGTCCCATATGTCGGTACTATATACCGGTATAATAGCAAGTCCCATACGTCGGTACTATATACGGGTATCATAGCAAGTCCCATATGTCGGTACGATACACCGGGATAATAGCAAGTCCCACATGTCGGTACGATACACCGGGATAATAGCAAGTCCCATATGTCGGTACGATACACCGGGATAATAGCAAGTCCCATATGTCGGTACGATACACCGGGATAATAGCAAGTCCCATATGTCGGTACTATAAACCGGGATAATAGCAAGTCCCATATGTCGGTTCTATAAACCGGGATAATAGCAAGTCCCATATGTCGGTACTATATACCGGTATAATAGCAAGACCCATATGTCGGTACTATATACCGGGATAATAGCAAGTCCCATATTTCGGTACTATATACCGGGATAATAGCAAGTCCCATATGTCGGTACTATACACCGGGATAATAGCAAGTCCCATATGTCGGTACTATATACCTGTATAATAGCAAGTCCCATATGTCGGTACTATATACCGGGATAATAGCAAGTCCCATACGTCGGTACGATACACCGGGATAATAGCAAGTCCCATATGTCGGTACTATATACCGGTATAATAGCAAGTCCCATATGTCGGTACTATATACCGGTATAATAGCAAGTCCCATATGTCGGTACTATATACCGGTATAATAGCAAGTCCCATATGTCGGTACTATATACCGGGATAATAGCAAGTCCCATATGTCGGTACGATACACCGGGATAATAGCAAGTCCCATATGTCGGTACTATATACCGGGATAATAGCAAGTCCCATATGTCGGTACTATATACCGGGATAATAGCAAGTCCCATATGTCAGTACTATATACTGGGATAATAGCAAGTCCCATATGTCGGTACGATACACCAGGATAATAGCAAGTCCCATACGTCGGTACTATATACTGGTATAATAGCAAGTCTCATATGTCGGTACTATATACCGGGATAATAGCAAGTCTCATATGTCGGTACTGTATACCGGGATAATAGCAAGTCTCATATGTCGGTACTATAAACCGGGATAATAGCAAGTCCCATATGTCGGTACTATATACCGGGATAATAGCAAGTCCCATATGTCGGTACTATATACCGGGATAATAGCAAATCCCATATGTCGGTACTATATACCGGTATAATAGCAAGTCCCATATGTCGGTACTATAAACCGGGATAATAGCAAGTCTCATATGTCGGTACTATACACCTGGCATGTACACTAACAAGGGTTTGTAATGTACACTAACAACGGGTGTGTTTGTTCCACCGATCCACGTCAGCCGGATAGGTTCCTCACATGAATTAATTCGACGGTGGGAGTCGAACATACGTGTGTGAGCTTCAGAGTTGGTTTATACAAATTTATTTTAGCTCGATTGCGAAACAAGTTATTTCAACTTTTTTATGAATCACTCTCGAGACCTCATTCCTGATGGAATCCATCGCCACGAGGGAGAGAGAAGAGGCAACGTGAAATTTAAATGCCTTGCCTAAGGGCACGAACATCAGAGTTTATAACTGCATGCCCACCCGATGGCTTGACCCAGACGTGTAACCCTCATCAGGAGGATATGATTTGGGTTTGAAAGGGATCATTTTGATTATGACAGCGTATTTTCTGCAGTGTCCTTAAACTGTATTTTTGGTTTCCCCTGATGACTGGCTATGCACTTTGATACCTCTATTGTGTATTATGTAAAGCTTTACTGAAGTTCGATTTCAAATTATAATGTCTGTGCTGTTAGTTAATGAAGTCCGTTATTAACTGTTCACACAAGCCCGGATACCCTGGTAGAACCACCACCCTTCCACAATCATGTTACATTGAATACTACAAGAAATCATCTGACACTCTAGTAGGACTCGAACTTGCAGCGAAGTGATTTAAAGTCGTACAATGTTAATCACCCGACACTGGTTATCTCATGAGTGCAACAATGATTCTGAGAGTTATTCACATCGTTGCTATGCGTGCAACATGATTCTGAGAGTTATTCACAGCGTTGCTATGAGTGCAGCATGATTCTGAGAGTTATTCACAGCGTTGCTATGCGTGCAACATGATTCTGAGAGTTATTCACAGCGTTGCTATGAGTGCAACATGATTCTGAGAGTTATTCACAGCGTTGCTATGAGTGCAACATGATTCTGAGAGTTATTCACAGCGTTGCTATGCGTCACCGAGTGTCACACCTGTATTGATAATATTAATGGTTGCGGTTAGAAATATGGGTATGGGTTTTGCCAGCGGGTTGTTTTAATTGTACGGGGACGTTTCTGACCCAAAATGTGTGTTCTCTGATCAGCACGATATTAGCATGTCGTTAATACATACTTAACCTAAGGAATTGGAGGCGTCATGGGCTTGATTATATTGAGAGAGAAAATGATAAAGTTTAAACTTTATTTATTTTACAACGATCCCGAAACAAACCTCCACATTTCCCTGCATACTATCCTACATGGCGAGGAGACCCTGACAGATGACATTAACAAAATAATATTTGAATACGTCCATAACTTTATTCGTGATACAAAACGATTCTTTGAGTGAAACCCCATGCATATAAGACCCCATGTATATAAGACGTGCACTTGATGAATTTACCCCTGTCTGCCTGCGCTACATTCTCAAATATCTTCTCTTTCTTCTGCTTTGTTACCGGTATTATATTTCTGTCATTTCTAAGCAATATGCACATTTGGTATACATGTATTAGCCCCACACCGTCCAAAATAGAACTGCAAGGAGAGAAACTATATAAGCTCTGCTTCCGTTTTGATCCTTTCCTATTCTTTGATTTTGTGTGCATGTATTGTTTTGTGAATGTATATAGTGGAATAACTATGTTTAAACCAACATTTCCCGGGGAAGTGTACTAGCCGACGCCTATTCCCCTGACTCCGCCTACATGTTATATTTAGCCAAGCTACACCGCTGATAACATTATTATCTATGATATGGAATATTTGCACACACTACTGTTAGCAAGCACACTGGAACAGGAGGTGTATTTGTTATACATATAGCTTTCCTTTACAGCAGACAACATGGAAGCCGACCTTGACAAGCACGCGATGATAATGGCAGCAGACGCCGCACGTAGCAGACGAACAGATGACGTCAGAAGACGTTCCAAGCATCATATTGACGTTATGGAAAACTCAACACAGACGGTATTAGTCGATACATTATGCAACAGTAGTTTTACTTTAATATTATTTTATTTCTTTTCTTCCTGTAAAAATGACACACACATACAAGTAGTGTATAAATATTGTTACCTACCGCCTTTGTATATGAGGTAAACACAGACGGTAAACAATCCAGTTTTGTGATTCGGTACGGAGATTCAGATGGAACATTTATGATGTTCGTCTTGTTAGTTCGTATTTCATATTTTATTAACAGTTTCCATAGTAAAACTCACACTCTCGTATTGTCATTAGTATTCGCGTATAGGCCTCACATTACAATATTGCCCTTGGTTGAGGGGGTATTGTGAATTAACTCTCGAGACGAAAGATACTGTTCGCAAGTGGAGATAATCCGCAATATCCCCCTCAACCAAACGCATATGTTATTATACCGAATACAACTCATGGTGACACAATCGAGTCACACATTCAACTGGCTTCATTTGGGTAATTCATGAATGTATCATGTTTTCCTTAACGCCGGATGTCCATATTCGGAATCCCTCATGTTCAATATATTTTTATATCGTATTACGATGTTAGTCTTATCACGTGATAAGAAATCAAACACCTTAAATGGCAGAAAATATTGACAAATTACGTAAATATTATTTGGGCGTATTGTACAGATTCTGTGCGCATCATCGAACCGTACGCGCAGCTTAGTTAGTGTAATCCTACTTTATTGCAACGCAATAGTAAATATGTCATACACACACCGATACAATATATAGCATAAACATACCAATACAATATATAGCATACACACACCGATACAATATATAGCATACACACACCGATACAATATATAGCATACACACACCGATACAATATATAGCATACACACACCGATACAATATATAGCATACACACACCGATACAATATATAGCATAAACAACCGATACAATATATAGCATAAACAACCGATACAATATATAGCATAACAACCAACAAATATAGCATACACACACCGATACAATATATAGCATAACACACCGATACAATATATAGCATAAACACACCGATACAATATATAGCATACACATACCGATACAATATATAGCATACACACACCGATACAATATATAGCATACACACACCGATACAATATATAGCATACACACACCGATACAATATATAGCATACACACACCGATACAATATATAGCATACACACACCGATACAATATATAGCATACACACACCGATACAATATATAGCATACACACACCGATACAATATATAGCATACACACACCGATACAATATATAGCATACACACACCGATACAATATATAGCATACACACACCGATACAATATATAGCATACACACACCGATACAATATATAGCATACACACACCGATACAATATATAGCATACACACACCGATACAATATATAGCATACACACACCGATACAATATATAGCATAAACACACCGATACAATATATAGCATACACACACCGATACAATATATAGCATACACACACCGATACAATATATAGCATACACATACCGATACAATATATAGCATACACACACCGATACAATATATAGCATACACACACCGATACAATATATAGCATACACACACCGATACAATATATAGCATACACACACCGATACAATATATAGCATACACACACCGATACAATATATAGCATACACACACCGATACAATATATAGCATACACACACCGATACAATATATAGCATAAACATACCGATACAATATATAGCATAAACATACCGATACAATATATAGCATACACACACCGATACAATATATAGCATACACACACCGATACAATATATAGCATACACACACCGATACAATATATAGCATACACACACCGATACAATATATAGCATACACACACCGATACAATATATAGCATACACACACCGATACAATATATAGCATACACACACCGATACAATATATAGCATACACACACCGATACAATATATAGCATACACACACCGATACAATATATAGCATACACACCGATACAATATATAGCATACACACACCGATACAATATATAGCATACACACACCGATACAATATATAGCATACACACACCGATACAATATATAGCATACACACACCGATACAATATATAGCATACACACACCGATACAATATATAGCATACACACCGATACAATATATAGCATACACACACCGATACAATATATAGCATACACACACCGATACAATATATAGCATACACACACCGATACAATATATAGCATACACACACCGATACAATATATAGCATACACATACCGATACAATATATAGCATACACACACCGATACAATATATAGCATAACACACCGATACAATATATAGCATAAACATACCGATACAATATATAGCATAAACACACCGATACAATATATAGCAT
>CM026401.1:26708439-26768451 GCA_014843695.1 Archivesica marissinica
TACAATATATAGCATACACACACCGATACAATATATAGCATAAACATACCGATACAATATATAGCATACACACACCGATACAATATATAGCATACACACACCGATACAATATATAGCATAAACATACCGATACAATATATAGCATACACACACCGATACAATATATAGCATACACACACCGATACAATATATAGCATAAACATACCGATACAATATATAGCATACACACACCGATACAATATATAGCATACACACACCGATACAATATATAGCATACACATACCGATACAATATATAGCATACACACACCGATACAATATATAGCATACACACACCGATACAATATATAGCATACACACACCGATACAATATATAGCATACACACACCGATACAATATATAGCATACACACACCGATACAATATATAGCATACACACCGATACAATATATAGCATAAACATACCGATACAATATATAGCATAAACACACCGATACAATATATAGCATACACACACCGATACAATATATAGCATAAACACACCGATACAATATATAGCATACACACACCGATACAATATATAGCATACACACACCGATACAATATATAGCATACACACACCGATACAATATATAGCATACACACACCGATACAATATATAGCATACACACACCGATACAATATATAGCATACACACACCGATACAATATATAGCATACACACACCGATACAATATATAGCATACACACACCGATACAATATATAGCATACACACACCGATACAATATATAGCATACACACACCGATACAATATATAGCATACACACACCGATACAATATATAGCATACACACACCGATACAATATATAGCATACACACACCGATACAATATATAGCATACACACCCGATACAATATATAGCATACACACACCGATACAATATATAGCATACACACACCGATACAATATATAGCATACACACACCGATACAATATATAGCATACACACACCGATACAATATATAGCATACACACACCGATACAATATATAGCATACACACACCGATACAATATATAGCATACACACACCGATACAATATATAGCATACACACACCGATACAATATATAGCATACACACACCGATACAATATATAGCATACACACACCGATACAATATATAGCATACACACACCGATACAATATATAGCATACACACACCGATACAATATATAGCATACACACACCGATACAATATATAGCATAAACATACCGATACAATATATAGCATACACACACCGATACAATATATAGCATACACACACCGATACAATATATAGCATACACACACCGATACAATATATAGCATACACACACCGATACAATATATAGCATACACACACCGATACAATATATAGCATACACACACCGATACAATATATAGCATACACACACCGATACAATATATAGCATACACACACCGATACAATATATAGCATACACACACCGATACAATATATAGCATACACACACCGATACAATATATAGCATACACACACCGATACAATATATAGCATACACACACCGATACAATATATAGCATACACACACCGATACAATATATAGCATACACACACCGATACAATATATAGCATACACACACCGATACAATATATAGCATACACACACCGATACAATATATAGCATAAACACACCGATACAATATATAGCATAAACATACCGATACAATATATAGCATACACACACCGATACAATATATAGCATACACACACCGATACAATATATAGCATACACACACCGATACAATATATAGCATACACACACCGATACAATATATAGCATACACACACCGATACAATATATAGCATACACACACCGATACAATATATAGCATACACACACCGATACAATATATAGCATAAACATACCGATACAATATATAGCATACACACACCGATACAATATATAGCATACACACACCGATACAATATATAGCATACACACACCGATACAATATATAGCATACACACACCGATACAATATATAGCATACACACACCGATACAATATATAGCATAAACATACCGATACAATATATAGCATACACACACCGATACAATATATAGCATACACACACCGATACAATATATAGCATAAACATACCGATACAATATATAGCATACACACACCGATACAATATATAGCATACACACACCGATACAATATATAGCATACACATACCGATACAATATATAGCATACACACACCGATACAATATATAGCATACACACACCGATACAATATATAGCATACACACACCGATACAATATATAGCATACACACACCGATACAATATATAGCATACACACACCGATACAATATATAGCATACACACACCGATACAATATATAGCATACACACACCGATACAATATATAGCATACACACACCGATACAATATATAGCATACACACACCGATACAATATATAGCATACACACACCGATACAATATATAGCATACACACACCGATACAATATATAGCATACACACACCGATACAATATATAGCATACACACACCGATACAATATATAGCATACACACACCGATACAATATATAGCATACACACACCGATACAATATATAGCATACACACACCGATACAATATATAGCATACACACACCGATACAATATATAGCATAAACACACCGATACAATATATAGCATACACACACCGATACAATATATAGCATAAACACACCGATACAATATATAGCATAAACACACCGATACAATATATAGCATAAACACACCGATACAATATATAGCATAAACACACCGATACAATATATAGCATAAACACACCGATACAATATATAGCATAAACATACCGATAAAATATATAGCATAAACATACCGATACAATATATAGCATAAACATACAAATGGTTTGGGCCACACGTTTTAACAACATTAGATAACTGCCCGAACCTGCGAAGCTTACTGTTTGTCGGACAGAGATATATAATGTCTATCCCGTGGATATATTGTCCGCTCAGTTCCGTTGAGGGATGCAGTATGGTTTATATCACGTGAAACCTAGCACATTGACGAATGGTATTCCTAGAAATGTCGATGAGGCTTAATATATGATTATATAAACTTACCGAAGCAAATTGTGGATCGCATTTTCAATGTCATTTCTTTTATTTCTAAACCGAGAAAGTACTTGGTTTTATGACGCTATGGACCGTAAACTCCACTAAATTGCAATTTGATAGAAAGTATAATACTGATATATAGATATAGATATATAGATATTGATCACTTAATCTTCTTAATCTTACTTTTGCAGGAATGTTTGGACCCGAGTACAAATATGAGCTGGTCACGTGACTGGTTTCTATGGAAGCAGACGACAATGTTGTGTTCTGTGACGTTTACCCTGTTGCTTGGCACACTTACGCAAATAAAGCAAATAATGAGTGTAGGAAATGCTCACAGACACTATGGTTTACTAGTGTGCATACTGTTATGTTCCCTGTTACTCCAATGTTCTGTTGTGTTTCTCTTATTAATGATTACCACTAAAGAGACGAACTGGCTGCAGGATTATTCTAATGGTTCATTGACAACACGTAGAACAATCACTATAGCTATGGCGCTAGTGTTTGTAATTGCACTATTAAAAATATGTGAATTTGTGCTCATGAATTGAGCATGGTTGTTGTTAAATTAAACTGTTCGTGTTATAATTTTATTTGTTGTATGTAATGAGGGATCTAATCACAATGTATAAGTTGTTTGTTAAAACTGTGTATGTTTTATGGGTTAAAATCGACCCAACAACATAGGGCGTTTGATGACTATCCAGCTATGAACCTTGGTGTGCCCATATCGGAGCAGTATTTTAGGTACTGACGTGTACCCGGTTAGCACCACCGGCCTTTCGCTAGCCAGTTTGATAGCACATTAAATAACTCATTCAAACCTGAAGCGGTGAAGGGCAAGTTATTTGATGCCAAGGACGACCAATTTGGAGTTGTGTTATCAAATAGTCATCTTGACATGGATTATGAACTTAATTATAATACTATGTTATTTTGTTATTTGTATATTATTCGATTGCTTAATATATTAGCAATGGTTTAGATCGATGTTATTACTGTAGCAACATCCAAAAGCAATCTCTAGTATTTAAAAGACGTTCATACGCCCATGCATTTTTCACATGCAAATACTTTATTCATGATATTACATATTTAGAAATTAATCGATGGGCAAATGGATTTTTAAAATGTCACGAAAGTTGGTGCTTTTAAATATTAACAGAAGTAATATTATTTATGACCGAACACTAATTAGACAAAGGCAGTATTACTACAAAGAATTTAAACAATATTAATATGCTCCTGTACATATATTATTTGTAAGCTGGGATATTACTTACTATTCTATTTAGAGTTACTCTAATAGCTACATGTACTATTATGCCATAAATAATACATATAGTTAGCTTAGTTTCATGCAACACAATTGTTTTAATATCTGCATTTCACACTTGCTTTTTTAATCTCATTATGGCCCATGTTGAATTACTTTATATGTGTATGTAGGCTGTGTAACTGTTCTTGATTCGCTATTGTAATATTATCATACAAACAGTTGGAATATAATATAGTTTACATCATAAGCATACAATGCCATTAGAAATTGAAGATATGAGAGATGAACACAATTATATGACAGCCAGTTGGAATAAAGCTGCAATATCGCTGCACATCGGATTTTTGAAACTGCTCTAAAACAAATATAGCACACACTGAAAGACACTGAAATACATGTTTGGTATTATTACGAAATAATATATACCATTATAATAATGGTATATATTACGAAATATGTGATATTCGATTTGATCACAGCGAATATGATTAGGAGAGATATTTCAGACGAGATACACATGAATCAGCAGTTATTATGATTGTAAAACAGGTTGAAATAATAAAATGTGACGCCATCTTCGTACATATGAAATAATAGTACCTATTGCAATTGGCATTAATGAACAAAAGAAACAATAATAAACATAACATTGACCCTTTAGGCACACCATAACGTATGGCCATGTCACCCGCATGAAGATGATGTTCCTGATCGAAGCGTCGATGTGGATTTTAATAATTGAATAAAACGTGGCCAGAATGTATGTGATTTATTGTCGCCAGTGGCTTGCCGATCATGCATCGCATATATCAATACGTCTATGTGAACTTATATCCCGTCATTTATCTGTTCGCGGAAAGTCTATCGCGTCCTGACCACGTTACAATATTATATTTTATTCTTTATTTCAGTCTCATCAATGTACAGCATATAACAAACATAGAATATAGTTTACATATTAAAAAGTACATTGCCACTCAATTCAGGGTTACACGAGACTATGTATATATACATCATTCATCTATAACATATTGCACTAGTCTACTATAGTATATACATGTACATGTGATAGCTACATGTATAAGATAAAGCTGAAAAGCAGTCGCTAATTGAAATTTAAAATCTTATTAAGATGTAATTGAATGAAAAATACTGAAAGCAAAATAAGCACTACTGCGCAAACTAAAAAATATTTTAAAAGATCAAATAACAATTCCAATCAGATTGGGATTAGTCTAATTAGCAAATGCTTTTCAGTTGTAATAGAATATGAAGACGACATATAAAACACTCAATAGGCATTATTTACAAAGATGTACGTGGTTGTAAAATACTAAAACAGATTTTGGCAGCTAATCTAATAATGGGTGCATTTGTGAATATGAACTTAAGTTGTTCTTGACTAGACAAATTACCAAAACCAGGTTGTATAAGTTGAGCTCTATCAAATGATATGTTTCTTAAATCATCATAAAGGTTACATTCAAGGATAACATGTGACTCATCTTCAGTTGTGTTACAGAATGTACATGTTCTGTCTTCTACTGGTAAGTTTTCGTATCTGCCAGTTTCACGCCACATCTAAATTTACTAAATGCAGCCCGATGCGATCTAGACATAATAATGTTACAATAGTTTTCAGTTAAAATGTGTTGTTTAAATGTACAGTAAGTCCTTAGCTGATTCCTAACTCTCCCTGGTGTACTATCTGGTCTACTGATCGACTGGAGCCATTCCAGTTTATATTTAGACATACATACATTTTCAACCTTCGAAACAATAGTATGTTTAGGTATGATATTATCCAGACTACACTATTGATATAATTCAACTTCGGTAAGTGTTTTTCAAACATTATAAAACCAATTGCTACATTCCATGTTTGCTAAGGAGTTTACCCAGACTGCCGTTCCTCGATTGATTCTGTCCGAATTCATATGAGATATAAGAGACCAAAGACGGGCAATATATTTTAACTGACGAACATATGGCGGTAACCAAGCCATTTCACCGGCAACGACTGCGTTTGGAGTGTATTTGCCAACTCCTAGAAAGAACCGCATGACATGATTTTGAACCGCATTGATGCAAGAGTAGTGTTTGTATCCCCAAATTGCTGCACCGTAATCAACAACGGGCCAAACAATGGAGTCGTATAGTTTGGTAAATACATTATATGGAATGCCACCAGCGGATTTACATTTAGCTATAAGAAGACCGGGCGCGCGACTAGTACTCTGAGCAACCATTTTAGCAGTTATATTATAATCTAGATGTTCATACAACACAATACCAAGATATAAATATATATCAACTATGTGTAGCTCGACAGCTCCACATGTAAACGAAATAATTGTTACCGGAGTAGATTCCTGGCGAAAATGAACTATTTTACTTTTGTCACTATTAATACACATATCATTTAAATTGCACCAGTCTTTCAAAGCACTTAATAATACTTGCAGGTCGTTTGGGTTTTCAGCTAACGTACAATGTCATCTGCATATAATAATAAACAAATGGTATCATCATCATAGGTGACACCTACTCCAAGAGATTTCAGATACAAAGCTAAGTCATTTATACATCCCTGGCGTAAACCGCAATTAAAATCAAACCAATCCGGGTTAAATTTATTTACCCTTACACAAGATGACACGGATGAGTAAAGTGATTTAATTGCCACGAACATTTTACCAGTAATGCCATTATCAACAAGTCTTTTCCATAATTTATCCCGATTAATGTAATCGTACGCTTTACGAAAATCAATAAATGCGGGAAATGTGGCAAGTTTACGTTTTTTCCTAGTTTCAATGATACTAGTCAATGAAGAAACATGGTCTAAGGTATTGAGTTTTTTGCGAAAAAACCATTTTGCTCATCCGAAATTTTCCCATTCGATTCTGCCCATGCACTGAGAGGTTCGTTCAAAATGCTACAGTATACTTTATACATTGAAGAAGCTAAAGCAATTCCCCTATACGACAAAGGATCTATGGGATCAGATTTAGACGATTTTGGAATTGGATTGATGATACATTTCCCCCATATAGATGGAATTGTACCGTTATTAAAACATATGTTAAACAATGCATGCAAAAACAAGACAGAAGTATCATTTTTAGAGCCTCCGAAGGTATATCATCAACTCCATTAGCTTTACCACGCTTAGCTTTATCAATAGCTTTCTTAACCTCTAATACAGTGATTTTATCATTAAAAGGTAGCTGATTATTACCTTGGGCAACATCTAACACATGAGTTTCTGTGTCATTAGTATATGTATTATTGAATAAGAAATTAAAATCAGATTTCCATTTATTTAAGACAGTGTCTAAACTTGAAGAGGTTGAACCATCATTAAGAACAACTTCCATTGGAATTCTATTACTCTTACTATAGCCTACACCAATCATGCCAATGGATTTCCAAAATCTATCTTGATTAACATTACATTCATTTAACAAATTACTCTGAAGTGAATACCAATAGAGATGCTTTGCCCGTTGGACTTCCCTGTCAAAATACTTTCTGGCATAGACACACTCTGATTTATATCGTATTTTATCGTTCCTATTAATACAGCTTAACCATATTTCTCCGCATTACACACTTTTGACAACAAATCTGTTAATTGAGTATTCCACCATGGTTTTCCAGGTCGGTACTTCTTATTGTGACCACCAGTAACAATCGTTTGATAGGGTATGTCATTATACATACTGTTTTTAACAATACTGCACCAATCCTGATATACAGAATCAACATCATTCTGTGTACGTAGACCTAGTTCTAATTTGTCCATAGCCATATTAACCTGTCTTAGAACCTCGTCACTACTCAAAAAGGAACCATTTATACAATTAACATCAAAATTATCATATGAACAATGTACTTCAGGTTTGCTAGTGTCAGTATTAGTAATACTGTTATCAATATGCCAGGTAAGCAAAGAATGGTTAGGTATACTAGTTGGTACCAAGATACTCAAATTATCGGCGTCAAATCAGATGTTAACGTCACTGCGAAATTGGATAAGTTGCTCTCATTATCGTGAGTTGTGATACAGTAATCAACAACTGATGAACCTTTAACAGACACTGAGGTATAGTCGTTTTGCATACAATTTCTACCATTTAACATATACATGTTTGAATTAATCAGAAACGCAATCAACTGTTCACCATATGCATTGGTAGTAAAATCTATAATATCACGTGCAGGGATATCATCAACACCAACTATAGTATCCTGCATTTCACCACAACGACTGTTAAAATCCCCGGATATAACAATCATACCATCATTCTGGTAAGTGTAAACATCCGTTAACAGGCTGTCATAGAAACAATTCACATCGAAATACCGAGACGAATTATGTGGTGGGAGGTAACACACACATGGAAGCAAAGAAAATCTTCATACATCATCTTTAACAATAGAATACCTTCACAGGAATCATTTAAAACAGTAATATCAAATGGTTCACATACCTCCTGTTTTACTAAGAAACGTACACCATCAGAACCCGCTCTGGCGTTCCTGTGTAACAGTGTTCTGTTCAACCCAAACCAACGGTATCCATTTACCTCTAACAAACTATCTTTTAAGAGATGAGTCTCTGCAATATCTAACATATCTATGTTGTGTTAAAATACAAGAGTGTCTTAAAATATAATTATCAAAGTTCTGATCCTGGTTCCATCCCCTGACAATCCAAAACCCGGAACGAAGCTAAGAGTTACGTATATTCATGTGTTGGCCATATCGTCTACCGCCACCGTTTCTGCCATTATCGTAACTTCCATGTCCGGATGAACGACCTGATTGTCTATGACCTCCTCTACCATTGCCTCTACCATAACTGCTGAAATTGCCAGAGGAACGATTAGAAGTAGGGTGTCTGATATTATCCGAATTACGTGACTGGTCAGTGTTATTTGTATGCACCACGCGAAAACCTCTCATGGATAAGTCACTCTGTTTTAGGGCATTAAGAATGATTCGGAAATTACTGGACATCACGCGATCCGCAGGAGACTGGTCGTGGTGAATAAATACCTGCGAATACTGTCCACATGATTTCAATTTCGGTTTACTAGTCATCAATTTACGCTTGTCCTCATGCGACCTGAATTTGGCAATTACTACACCAGGCTTCGAACCGTTGATAGATTGCTTTCGCTCGGCGTTAACACATGTTACACCATTAATCTTCAATCTATCCTTGATCAGTTTATTCACCTTGTTACTCACATTTTCATTTTCAGTGACAGGTAGATCTCGTACTACCACGTTTAGAGTAATGTCGTTCATTGGAACAGTACGCGCACGCAGAGCCTGTGTCAGTGTTTCAATTTTCTTGTTGATGACATCAATTTCTTCGGACATTTCAACCTTCATAGTATCTTTAAATATCTCTAAGCGGTCATCCATATCTCTCCGAACACGACTCATTTCTGCACTAACTCGCCTATCCAATAGTTGGGCAACTTTGTTCGATATCTTTTGCTCGAGGCCAGATTCAAGTTTATCAACCCGTTCACTCGGAGAGGAAAACAACATATGCATATCAGCAGACAATTTCGCAATTAACTGTTGAACTGAAACATTAGAGTCCACATGCACGTCTGCAACAGTTATGCCAATACTCTCTGGTGCAGTGCGTGAAACAGGGGGATTCTTCTCAGTATATAATGAACGTCGCGTATTTGCAGTAACTTGGGGCTTCTTTGTGGAAGCGTCACAACAGGGATCAGATGCATTCCGTTTGCGACTCTTGGCGATGATGGGTGATTCAACAGGTGTAATACGCTGAATCGACATAATGGACTCAACATAGTCCTCCGCATCACTAATTGCAAGTGTTTGTTGTTCCTTCAATGTATTAGCCATTCAAGCGTGACGAATCGCCAATCATAAATCCACAATACACTGGTCAGCCAGGTAGATAAACCGGTAATCGGTAGAGTACAATAGCGTGTCTATATATAGTAACACAGGTAAGCGAACAGTGCAAAACCGAGTGTTTAAATTCACAAAATCAAAACAAATTCACCTCAAACTCATCCAAACGAATGTCACAACATTTGCAAACAAGTCCATATAAAAATAAATGTAAACAATCGCCCAGAAGCCGTTTAAATATCACAAAATGTCACACTGATTTTCAAAACAAACTGTCATGTATTGACCGGAAGTAGCTAGTTATGAGTCGATGAGAAAACTTCAGTTTATACTGGTGGCCTCTTGTAATGTTTTCATATAGTTCAAACAACACTTTATAATCAATATCCTCCTTATTGTTCAACATATTATATACCGGTACTTCATTAAAATCACCGCGGAAACGCTGGTATGTCAAACATGGCATGTTCAGTGATTTTAAGCGTTTACGCCATCATCTGTGCCTAAAGTAGTAAATTAAATTCATAGCTTGCTTTGGTATTCTCTGTAATGTCTTAGTATACTTGAATGCCACACTATAATATACTCAAGGATTTTATAGATTTTCCAAAACGTCCTTGTAACAAATTTAAAGAAACCATATTGACCACTGTATAGTTCCAGCCTTTTTTCAATGGATTTACTGATATTATGTAATACCATTGGAGACGGATCTGTAGTCCAGTGGTAACACACTGGACTGGTAATCCAGGGATCGCAGGTTCGATCCCCCGTCTGACCCTAATACAATTAACAGTCTTTCAGATGGGACGTTAAACCGAGGTCTCGTGTCGGTGCTTTACACCGTGCACGTAAACGAACCAGATGAGACTCTGGAATGGGTCTCTGTCTGTATAACTGCACTATCCTCCAAAATCTAAAATGACTAATATCTTCAGGAGGCGTCGCTCATATGGGCAACCGGTAGCGACGATAAATAAACCTAAAAAACAAACAAACCATTGGAATGTGTATTGGGGAAATGGCTAAATGCTAAATATATACATTGACATCGTTTTGTGCGCTATAAGGGAATGTACTGTTTATTTCATCATAATCCAACCCGTAGTATGGGAATTATTTCATCAGATACATAAAAGTTGTTTTCCGTATCAATATATTAATAAGAAATGCGTTAAATCGAATCAGTGGATACACTTTCCTGATACAAGCATGGTAAGTGCGTGCATGCTATTACCTCAGGGCGTATTTATCTAGCCAACACAGTAAGACGGATCATTTCTCCAGCGGATATCTGTTGAGTATATGCTCAGGCAACTCCGAACACGCGGCAGTTGGGTATGCTAAATTTGTTTGTATTGTCTTGTATACTTTGTCGTATATAGGCCTATGTCGATATTGGAATATTTGTCTAAGAGCTATGCCTGAATACGTATCCGAAACATATGTGCAACAAATAACTTAATGCAGTGGTGTTGTATTAAATCTTGATCAAAATAAGTATATTATGTTACGGCGTTGATTAAATCAAGTGTATTACCGTCTAGTTTCATATATCCATTTTGTAATTTGATCGATCCTGGTGATAGAAACTAAATTGCTGGGCAGATATATTAATTGCCGTTTAAAATAAATCTTGTGTGCTCAAATTGCTGGAGCGAAGAAATACATAACCGTACAACTTATTATCTATATACTAGTAGTGTGTGGGTGTATTATTGATATGCAACCATTGGTAGCAGTATGTATGTCTTATATCCTAGTATAACGGTAGCGTGTGTCAGGTTTGATGTATGCCAACAGTATGATACATTGCATAGATCCGGAAGAAATAGTCCTAACATTAGATCAGAGTAGCAAGAGGGTATGGTATTCCTTTATCGTGTAGTAGGTTTAACGAAGAATAAAGAGCCGTGGGAGGGACAACTCAGTGGCCTTGGTCCGGTTTCGGCTTGGAATAGAACTCGGGAGGAACAGTTTGTGGCCGAATTGGTGATCCTAATCACATGAGCTGGTGACGTCGCCATATACAGGACATGTCAGTGGGTAGTGGCGATTAGGCAGGCGGCCCATCATCGATTCCTCCGGTAGATCGACAACTACAGGAAGTATGGTGCATCAATCCTTATCCGTATGTGTGTCATCATTGTTTATCATGACTGTATACATGTTATCAGAGTTTGCATGCTGCATACTGCTTCCTGGTGACTGTGAGAGAGATATCCCTCGTTCACTCTGAAGCAGGCTGTGTTGTGCTATGAAGGACTAGATGTTGTTGTCCAATGTTTGAGTTTGCGTTCTTGAAACAATTGTTTATATGCTGCCCACATTTTGATTTATCATCAAATACAACACCCATATCACGCTACTGGGAACTGTTTCTAATTTCATTTCCTGAACTAATCTGGCCATAATATACATGAATAGTGGCACACTTCTCTACATTGAATTATATGCGTCACTTTTCACTCCCATAAACTAATTATATCAGTGTCAAATTTTATATGTTCGGTTTCATTGTCTGCATTTCATCATTTGTTATCATCTGCAAACAGGCGGATGATAGAATACTTGATCACAATAACCAACGAGACACAATCAACACTCATGTACAATATTAATAAGTTTAATGTACAACGAAAGATAAATATTTACATTAATGAAATAATAAAACAATGGTAACATTAGTTAATGAAATAAACTATGACAAATGGAAGATAATCTTCACACGAAAACACAATCGCTCACGGGTAAATGGGTCACTGAGAGGAAACTCTCTAAGTTCAGTTAAATGTATATAAGGACTTTGCGTTAGCTACACAGAATAAACACACATCATAGTAACCACTTCAAATAATACAAAGTACGTATCTGATTTAAATAACAGGGTTCAATCCTGACACCGATGTTCCCATTTTGGCTCCCGGGATAGTGTTGGTTTTCCTTGAGATTACATCAAGTCCACCAAGAACATCGATGTGAGGGTCAGACCTACACACGTAGATAAACAAATGACGTTTTCTCCGGGATCTGTATCTCCGGGAATATAAACAACAGTGTCTGCAGTACGTAGTTGGGGATCTCTAACGTCCTCCAAATCCTCACCGGGAATATATTACCGGGGACAGAAGCTTGACTTCAAGCAGTAAACTACAATACGCACATTTACCGACCTCTTAGTGGTCGAAATAACATAATCGTGTGTGCCATGAATGTTGTGTGTGTTTTACGTTTATTTATCGTCGTTACCGGTTACCCATATGAGCGACGCCTCCTGAAGAGATTAGTCATTTTAGATGTTTGGAGGATAGTGCAATGATACAGACAGAGACCCATTCCAGAGTCTCCTCTGGTTCATTTACGTGCACGGTGTAAAGCACCGACACGAGACCTCGGTTTAACGTCCCATCTGAAAGACTGTTAATTGTATTAGGGTCAGACGGGGGATCGAACCTGCGATCCCTAGATTACCAGTCCAGCGTGTTACCACTGGACTACAGATCCGTCTGCCATGAATGTTTTAAAATGACACATTATATTACTGAGTTGAGCACACTTTCCACAAAAAACTCATATATTTTACCTATAACTCATCGCAAGATAAGTCACCCGATTGTTTAACGCTTTATCAAAAGAGGCATTGCCTTGCTAACGTACATTATCATTACAAAAATATGATTGTGATAAGCTTGTGAGTTCCTTCTCGAATTTGACAAAATGTCCATGGATCTTTATGATTTCGGGTACCGTAAATACTATTAAGAAAAAGAAGAAGAAGAATGCTTTATTAAGACTTAAACTTTACAGTTTCTCGTCGATATTAAGTATCCGGTCAAAAATGTACTGATTTATAAGATAGTTCAATTTACCCAAATATGATGCAAGTTTTTACTATACAAGTATGCAGAAATTGAAGCCCACATATCAACTTTGTGACACCAAGCACACATCCTTGTGGTATACGGTTCGTTTAATCTGTCCAATCTGGCATGCAATGATTTACTACCACACACTGTTTTTTGTCTGCTAAGAAGGCTTTACTCCAGTTTAATATATTATGAGACAGGCATGTTGAACAGAATCAATGTGTTTGTTGCTTGTATTTAGGTTTTGGCATTATTTGGCAACTCTCCAGATATTATTGTTAGAGAAAGACCCCGTGCCCCCCCCCCCTTCGAGCTGTATTTCATGTATAGTCGGGCACATACCACAAGCCAGCTGGATAGCTTCCTCACAAGGAACAATTCGACACCACAGTGGGATTCGAACCGATAGTGGTGATTTGAAATCAACGAACTTAACCAGCCGACCACGGAGGCCCCCGGCACATAACCCAATACCTCCTTATAATCGTAATATACATACGACTCCGTTGTTAAGGCGTCCGCCTATAGAGTGGGAGTACGAAGGTTAGAGTAAGTGAGTTGCGAGCCGCCAGCTAGTTAAATAATGGTTACCGATTCGCGAAGTAACTATGTCCATAAGAGGTGTCTCATAAGACAGTAATGGCTGTCCCTTTCAATAGGGGTGACACTATAATAATCAAACACTTTACCTTACGTAATACACAAAGGTAACATCGTTATCTACCCAAACGGTCGTCTAATAGCTGAAGTGCGCAAGAACATAGAGAACGAAAACCAAGCTGAGAAGTAGGAAATAATGTATCCATATTAATGAGACACCACATCATATCTGACTAACTTTTCCATAGCTCAACAGATATTAGTAGTACCTTCCTTGGAAAATAGTATATATATAATAGTATATAAACCTACTTATGATAGTGTATAACACGCGTACGGTTCGATCTTGTATCCCCGGAGGATCATCTGTTTTAGCCTTTCAGGTGATACCATTTAAGTTATTTCGGTATATGGATGATCAGCAATCACTTTCACTAATAACTGTTAGTGACTGTAGCTTTCACATTAACATATTACACATGTGGACCAATGATAGTGGTTAATAACCGTTTTCAATTTTGTCTTGATTTCTAGTATGTTTCAGTATCTGTAATGTATAAATGGAACTCGTTTATGTAGCCAATAACACTATGTGTCCGTTATTAATAGTGGCTATCAGTTTAAAGAACTCGATTATTACACAATACTTTATTTTCGGTTCGTTCATTTCGAAATCTGGCTTGTAGTACTTGAACTTATTTACGCGAGTTATCGCACGAACATTAGTCTTAATTGCTTCCTCATAGACTTGAACAGAGCATATGCGTCATTAAGTGGTTTATTAAGCTCGTGATGAACTGCTTTAAGAGAAATGTAACTGAGTTGCAACAATTAATTCAATCCGTACATGGATTACAGCAGTTAGTGTGATATATTCTCGATATAACATGGCTATCCACACAATATATGTTCATGTTTCATTCTTCATGACTAGTAAGTTGATTTCTCTATTTAATGGACGATTTAGGGGTGCACTGGCAACTTTACTGAAGCCATACTATTTATTTCGGATGAACAGTTTATACGGATTTAATTTTACTCGATTGCGAAACAAGTTCTTGCTACATTATATTAATCGCACTCAATACCTCATTCCTATTGGAATGCATCGCTCATTTACATACCCGTTGAATAGCACCGATATATGATACCTGGGTTTATAGTCCCATATGTGAGGCTGTTAATAGTATTATGATCAATCATTACAGACGGGTCTGTAGTGCAGTAGTTAACACGTAGGACTGAAAATCCAGGATCGCAGGTTCAATCCCCCATCTGACCCTTATTAAAATTTACAGTCTTTCAGTCTTTAAACCGAGGTCTGGTGTCGTTGCTTTACTCAAGTAATATACTCGGACGAATATTTCACGATCAAAGCATCACCAGATCGGACATGACTGTAACGTACCCATCCGATTAGTCCTGAGCCTTCTAGGCCAGAACATTGTAAAATATTTGTGTGTAACATACTTAGTAAACGTGTAATGGGCTAAGTGAAAAAAGTCATATATATGGCAATCATAGAAAAGGTGGATATTGTGAACGAACAATATGACGTATTAAATTATTATAGAGGGTTTGAAAATAGCAAGGCAATATCTTAAAAAAGGTTGGACATGTAAAATAAACATGGCTTGTCCTAGGGCTTGGCATGACCAGCCGATTGCCAGTACGACCATCACGTCTACACCGAATCAAAGGCCAATGTAGTGTGTTGGGAACTACAAAATCGTAACAGTGCAGTCCCCTCAACCACCAGGATCCTCTTCTCCGGCTTACGGGATGCCATTTCCCCCCTTTTCTGGGGGAGTTGCACCTCTCTGCAGGGAGATACAGCTGGCAATGGGCCCTGAATATAAATATTTCAAAATGGGGACACACACAAACACACATCGATTGTCATGGCACATATTTAACTGAGGACAATATACAAACCAAACTGTACATACACTTTAACATAATTATTGTTTTAAAATTATAATCACCCAGGCATATCTTGCGTCTGTTTTTTGGAATTATTAATACAATATAATCAATGAACCGTGAATAGAGCGTTGAAATATGCTCAATGACACAGTCAAATCTGTCTTAAGCTGCCACCCGAAGGTGCAATTGGCCTTTTTAAAACCTCTTCAATAAAGGTAATTGTCTTACCATGGTCCGATTTCAACCTGTTAGCCGCGACATTTCGTTGAGTATATTGAGTAACAGTTATTTAGGTGAACTCGATCATTATACACATTTTATAACCAAGTACTCAATACTCCTAATATAGTGTACAATTTTAACTACTTTCTACAATCAAGTATATCTGTAGAGTAGTTGTTAACGCAGCTGGACATTGATTTGAAAGTCCTCGATTCAATTCCTGAAAGCGTCACTTTTTTTTAAGTCATTCGAGTTTTTGATGCACAAGTTTTTTAAGATTCACTGTACTCATGCAATATATTTGGCAACTGGTATAAGCCCTTTCTGCATTATATTTTATAACCCTCTCGCATGCAAAACTTTGGACCTCAACATAATTTGACGTGTTCTTTCTAGTTGTAATCGTATTTCTGACAAAGTCTTTAATGTTTTTCCAAGTTATGTTCCTTAAACATGGCTCTTTTGACAGACACATTTCTATGTCTGATTTCTTGGGTATTTTGGAAAGAATTACATTGCCTTCCATGTGGCGTATAGCTGCAATACTCTCATTATCTCTCCAATGTCTTTTTCTGGTAGAACGAACTTCAAATATAACAAGACCATATATAATTAACTAAAGTTGGAGAGGTTGAAGAGGTCTTAAAAGGCCACTCGCACCTTTGGGTGGCTGCTTAAGACAGATTTGACTGTGTCATTGATTCTACAGAAATCACATCATCTCATATATATTTATTTTCAATTTTACCAGAACGAAATACGCTGGCTTGTAACAGGAAACTGCTCTTTATCAATGTAAAGTATGTGCTACAATCCTCATCTGTAATAAGTATGTACTCGTTTTTGTCAAACTAAAAACAAGTGTTTTATGTGTGTGATGGGTGTCAATTGAGGACACACATATACACATGTGTATAGGTAACCTTTCAAATGAGGACACACGTCAAATGACGTCACCATTTGACAAATACCTCAACATCAGGTGGAAGCAGAGCATATATATAGATGGCTATATGTCAGCATCCAACATTGTTTGAGCCGCAAGTGTGACCCTGACCCTGACCCTGACCGTGGGAGTATAAACATGGTTATTATGTGCGACACAATTGTGTGAAGTAAGATAAAAATAGTTCTATGTATGTGGAAGTCACAGAGCAGCCATGACATTGTTGATGTATACAAGGTAGTAGTGAGACTGCCAATTTACTATAATGTACATCATAAGAAAGCTGCCGACTGAGAAACCCTAATCGCAGACATGAAATGTAGTCAACTGACTGTCCAATGTCACATTGACCGTAACACAACATGACAGAGCTTTAAATTGTTTCAAAATTTGGACACACAATATAGGCATCTGACCTTTGGCCCACGAGAACTGAAACGTGGCCTCTACACATCGTCTTGATATTGTGAGTATTTGTGCTAGATTACGTGTCCATCCCTTAAAGAGACTCGAGTTATGGAGTGGACACAATGTTATGGATGAAGACCAGTTCCTATTCCCCCCTGTTTAATTATAAAGTTACAATGACAGAATAGTGCATCAGACACCATTGTTAGATAATGCCAAGCACAATGAGTTACCTGTTCCTGTCTGTCTTCTGTTGGTAGAAGTATCCTCAAGATCAAATATATGTCAAACGTATGCTTTAAGAAAAGGGATTCGAATACGTTACTATGTAAACAATTGATTAATCCTAACTGTGCTGTTGTAACTATTCCTATGATGTGTACCATTCTTGAATACAATATTGTTTAAACTAAACGTATGTTATTTGATTGAATGAACTATACATCTATATTCCAGCATTTCTACTGGTTACTGCCTGGAAATGTAACACATCGAATTGTCTCAGCTATCCATTGTCGCTGAAACTGTGGAATAACCATATACAAGTATCCGCCAGAACATTGAATGTCAAGGTCGGGTCAGAGTTCAGCGTCACGTGTGACGGATCCTGTGTCGGGAGCCGTACAGACCCCCATCTTAGATGGTATGGCCCAGACAAACATTGGATAGCTTACGAAGGGTACAATAACAGGTATTCCATAACTAAGTTTACTAATTTGTCTACATTTAAGCAAATTCGCTGGGGGAATAATGATATGTATGCACGAAAATCCACAGGCAACAATTGAGATGCTTGCTTGCACGAAGTACCTATAAACGAAAACGTTATTATGATTTCGGCAAACAACTGAAACAGAAAAGTGGATAAAACGTACTTGCAATTGTCTCTTAGTACTAGCATGACATGCAGATCAATATCGTTCTACAATCCATAATAATCCATTACAATATGTATAGCCTAATAGTATACTATATCAGTATTATAATGAAACCAATAGAAATATCAAATAGTGTTTAACAGAAGAACAAATAAATATTTAACAATATTACTTCTCGCCTAGTAGCAACTGGTATATATTTATTATCTAAACGTAATTTAGGTGATACTGCCGACCCGAAATAAACAGTCTATCAATTTGAGCTTGATAGCAATACGCTTCCTATTTGCAAAATACAGAAACGTTTGCAAAGAACAAATACAGTTCTTAGATATAAATGATAATAACTGACCACATGTATGTGATGCTGGCAAAGTACTGTAAATTAGTACAGCATATTTCTTTCTAAGATCACGGTAATGCGGACAAACAAGTAAAGAGTGATATTCATCTTCAGTTTTTCTCATTGTACAGGATTTACAAAGTCGTTGATCGCATGGTGTACTAACATGCCTCCCAGTTTCAATATACACTCAACACATATCCGAGTGTCACCAGTCCTGGTATTTTATAATATTTGCACCCAATTAATAATCATACAATATAAATAATTTCTTATTGTCTTTTAATGCATTTTATCCGAAATGATTATACAGAAACTCATGCATAACGATCTGTATTAAAATATAACCAATAAGATGATATGAATATTGATATATATATTTGTTTAGTAGATTACTCAGAATACTGTAAAACATGAGGTGACCGGTTAGGAATGTTGTTGAGTGCATAGACTGTCTGAGGATATTCTGAATCAAGCTATATTCATTTTTAAACTGATTGTCACAATTCCAAAAAGGTTACTATTTTACAAATTGTATCCGTTACAAGATGAGCATTGGGCAATATGTTCAGTACATTTTTAATGTAGTTGAACATTGCTGAAACATGTGTAAGATTGGCTAGTTAAGTATTTTTTTCATTCGGCCCTCTTCCTAGATGCATTTCTATTTAACAAATACATAATCGCAAACATGGTTGTCCGATTAGCGCAGTGGTAGCGCTCTTGCTTCTCACCAATGCAACCCGGGTTCGATCCTCGGACCTGGAAGTATGTAAGATGTGGTACGGTGGTCGCCAGATCGGACATGTTGGTTTTCTGTGGATACTCCGGTTTCCTCCCACACGGATGACCACATATAGGCTTTAATTCGCGCCAACGATAGTGATCAATATAAGTTGTTAGAACTTGCTTCGCAATCGTTGTAAAATCAATTTTAGTTTAAGTTTAAGACTTAAAATAAACATCGCATATTATGGATCAACTTTATTTCATATTATATAGGTCAATATGACCCATGAGGTACACCAATTTACAAACACGAACATAACAAATAGTGGTGACAAATCTTGCGGAGAAGGCATAGTATGCACTGTAACGATGTTATTATTCAATTTAAAAATTAATCACAAGAATATACTAGCATAACAATGTTCATAATGTATATAGCAAACCTGTATTTACTTCCATTAAGAATATCACAGAGTACAACAGGTCATATACATATTATAACCACCCATATGTATATATAGTAACATATACATATTATAACCACCCATATGTATATATAGTCAGGCCCGTCGCTGGGCATACGCAAGTACGCATGTGCGTATCATTGGTCTCAGAAAATGAAAAAAATGAAAACTCCAAAAATGCATTCGTGTTAGTAATGATGACTTGTTAACCAGTTTATGATGTACCCATGATGTAATAGCATTGCTTACTTGGTTACTAGTCGGGATACATAGGCGCCGTGATGTATGTAGTGGTGCAATAATTGAGCCCATTGCAAATATGGTGCATCTCGAAATTTAGTTTGTGCTCTTTTACGTTCTTGTTTAATTAATAAGGGGCGATAGATCATGTATATTATACATCTAGCCTTAATTTATACCTTTATACGGATTGTCGTAAGAACTTTAGTCCTACAATTGTATGTTACAAAATGCATTGAAATGCATGAAATTGCTTCCTCATTTCAAAAATCTCGAGGGGGGGGGCATGTCCACGGACCCCCCTAGCGTACTCGCTCGCTATGCTCACTCGAGGAACAAGCATATTTGGCCGTGCGTATCTTCAACATAGCTCCAGCGACGGCCCTGATAGTAACATATACATATTATAGCCACCCATATGTATATATAGTAACATATACATATTATAACCACCCATATGTATATATAGTAACATATACATATTATAACCACCCATATGTATATATAGTAACATATACACATTATAACCACCCATATGTATATATAGTAACATATACATATTATAACCACACATATGTATATATAGTAACATACTTATACATATTATAATCACACATATATATAATAGTAACATATACATATTATAACCACACTATGTATAATAGTAACATATACATATTATAACTACACATATGTATAATAGTAACATATACACATTATAACCAAACATATGTATATATAGTAACATATACATATTATAACCACACATATGTATATATAGAAACATACTTATACATATTATAATCACACATATGTATAATAGTAACATATACATATTATAACCACACATATGTATAATAGTAACATATACATATTATAACCACACATATGTATAATAGTAACATATACATATTATAGCCACACAATATATATATATAGCAACATACTTATGCATATTATAATCACACATATGTATATATAGTAACATATACATATTATAACCACACATATGCATATATAGTAACATATACATATTATAACCACACATATGTATATATAGTAACATATACATATTATAACAACACATATGTATATATAGTAACGTACACATACTATAATCACACATATGTATATATAGTAACATATACATATTATAGCCACCCATATGTATATATAGTAACATATACATATTATAGCCACACATATGTATATATAGTAACATATACATATTATAACCACACATATGTATATATAGTAACATATACATATTATAACCACCCATATGTATATATAGTAACATATACATATTATAACCACACATATGTATATATAGTAACATATACATATTATAACCACACATATGTATATATAGTAACATATACATATTATAACCACCCATATGTATATATAGTAACATATACATATTATAGCCACACATTGTACCACACATATGTATATATAGTAACATATACATATTATAACCACACATATGTATATAGTAACATATACATATTATAACCACACATATGTATATATAGTAACATATACATATTACCACACATATGTATATATAGTAACTATACATATTAACCACACATATGTATATATAGTAACATATACATATTATAACCACACATATGTATATATAGTAACATATACATATTATAACCACACATATGTATATATAGTAACATATACATATTATAACCACACATATGTATATATAGTAACATATACATATTATAACCACACATATGTATATATAGTAACATATACATATTATAACCACACATATGTATATATAGTAACATATACATATTATAGCCACCCATATGTATATATAGTAACATATACATATTATAGCCACCCATATGTATATATAGTAACATATACATATTATAACCACACATATGTATATATAGTAACATACATATTATACACACCAATGTATATATAGAATATACATATATACACCCATTATATATATAGTAACATATACATATTATAAACACCCATATGATATATATAGTAACATATACATATTATAACCACCCATATGTATATATAGTAACATATACATATTATAACCACCCATATGTTATATATAGTAACATATACATATTATAGCCACCCATATGTATATATATAGTAACATATACATATTATAACCACACATATGTATATATAGTAACATATACATATTATAACCACCCATATGTATATATAGTAACATATACATATTATAACCACCCATATGTATATATAGTAACATATACATATTATAACCACCCATATGTATATATAGTAACATATACATATTATAACCACCCATATGTGTATATATAGTAACATATACATATTATAACCACCCATATATATATATAGTAACATATACATATTATAGCCACCCATATGTTATATATATAGTAACATATACATATTATAGCCACCCATATGTATATATAGTAACATATACATATTATAACCACACATATGTATATATAGTAACATATACATATTATAACCACACATATGTATATATATAGTAACATATACATATTATAACCACCCATATGTATATATATAGTAACATATACATATTATAACCACACATATGTATATATATAGTAACATATACATATTATAACCACCCATATGTATATATATAGTAACATATACATATTATAACCACCCATATGTATATATATAGTAACATATACATATTATAACCACCCATATGTATATATATAGTAACATATACATATTATAACCACACATATGTATATATATAGTAACATATACATATTATAACCACCCATATGTATATATAGTAACATATACATATTATAACCACCCATATGTTATATATATAGTAACATATACATATTATAACCACCCATATGTATATATATAGTAACATATACATATTATAACCACCCATATGTATATATAGTAACATATACAATTATAACCACCATATGTATATATAGCATATACATATTATAACCACCCATATGTATATATAGTAACATATACATATTATAACACACATATGTATATATAGTAACAATACATATTATAGCCACCCATATGTATATATAGTAACATATACATATTATAACCACACATATGTATATATAGTAACATATACATATTATAACCACACATATGTATATATAGTAACATATACATATTATAACACACATATGTATATATAGTAACACATATACATATTATAACCACACATATGTATATATAGTAACATATACATATTATAACCACACATATGTATATATAGTAACATATACATATTATAGCACCCATATGTATATATAGTAACATATACATATTATAACCACCCATTGTATATATAGTAACATATACATATTATAACCACACATATGTATATATAGTAACATATACATATTATAACCACACATATGTATATATAGTAACATATACATATTATAGCCACACATATGTATATATAGTAACATATGCATATTATAGCCACACATATGAATATATAGTAACATATACATATTATAACCACACATATGTATATATAGTAACATATACATATTATAGCCACACATATGTATATATAGTAACATATACATATTATAACCACACATATGTATATATAGTAACATATACATATATAACCACCCATATGTATATATAGTAACATATACATATTATAACCACACATATGTATATATAGTAACATATACATAGTATAACCACACATATGTATATATAGTAACATATACATATTATACCACCCATGTATATATAGTAACATATACATATTATAACCACCCATATGTATATATAGTAACATATACATATTATAACCACACATATGTATATATAGTAACATATACATATTATAACCACACATATGTATATATAGTAACATATACATATTATAACCACACATATGTATAATAGTAACATATACATATTATAACCACACATATGTATATATAGCAACATACATATACATATTATAGCCACCCATATGTATATATAGTAACATATAAATATTATAACACACATATGTATACATAGTAACATCTACATAGTATAAGCCACACATATGTATATATAGTAATACATAACATATTACAGCCACACATATGTATATATAGTAACATATACATATTATAGCCACCCATATGAATATATAGTAACATATACATATTATAACCACCCCTATGTATATATAGTAACATATAGATATTATAGCCACACATATGTATATATAGCTACATACTTATACATATTATAACCACACATATGTATAATAGTAACATATACATATTATAACCACCCATATGTATATATAGTAACATATACATATTATAACCACCCATATGTATATATAGTAACATCTACATAGTATAACAACACATATGTATATATAGTAACAGTCATATACATATTATAGCCACCCATATGTATATATAGTAACATATATATATTATAGCCACACATATGTATATATAGTAACATATACATATTATAGCCACCCATCTGTATATATAGTAACATATACATATTATATCCACACATATGTATATATAGCAACATACATATACATATTATAGCCACCCATATGTATATATAGTAACATATGCATATTATAATCACACATATGTATATATAGTAACAAATAAATATTATAGCCACCCATATGTATATATAGTAACATATACATATTATAGCCACCCATATGTATATATAGTAACATATACATATTATAGCCACCCATATGTATATTAGTAACATATACATATTATAACCACCCATATGTATATATAGTAACATATACATATTATAACCACCCATATGTATATATAGTAACATATACATATTATAACCACCCATATGTATATATAGTAACATATACATATTATACCACACATATGTATATATAGTAACATATACATATTATAGCCACCCATATGTATATATAGTAACATATACATATTATAACCACACATATGTATATATAGTAACATATACATATTATAGCCACACATATGTATATATAGTAACAAATACATATTATAACCACACATATGTATACATAGCAACATACTTATACATAGTATAACCACACATATGTATACTAGTAACATATACATATTATAACCACACATATGTATATATAGTAACATATAGTTACATATACTTATTATAGCCACACATATGTATATATAGTAACATATGCATATTATAACCACACATATGTATATATAGTAACATATACATATTATAAGCACACACATTTATATATAGCAACATACATATACATATTATAGCCACCCATATGTATATATAGTAACATATAAGTATTATAATCACACATATGTATACATAGTAACATCTACATAGTATACCCACACATATGTATATATTGTAACATACATATACATATTATAGCCACCCATTTGTATATATAGTAACATATACATATTATAGCCACACATATATATATATAGTAACATACTTATACATATTATAACCACACATATGTATAATAGTAATATATACATATTATAACCACACATATGTATATATAGTAACATATACATATTATAACCACACATATGTATATATAGCAACATATATACATATTATAACACACATATGTATATAGTAACATATACATATTATAACCACACATATGTATATATAGTAACATATACATACTATAATCACACATATGTATATATAGTAACATATACATATTATAACCACACATATGTATATATAGTAACATATATAATATTATAACCACACATGTATATAGTAACATATACATATGATAACCACACATATGTATATATAGTAACATATACATAGTATAGCCACACATATGTATATATAGTAACATATACATATTATAACCACACATATGTATACATAGCAACATATTTATACATATTTTAACCACACATATGTATACTAGTAACATATACATATTATAACCAAACATATGTATATATAGTAACATATACATATTATAACCACACATAAGTATATATTGTAACATATAGTTACATATACTTATTATAGCCACACATATGTATATATAGTAACATATGCATATTATAACCACACATATGTATATATAGTAACATATACATATTATAAGCACACACATGTATATATAGCAACATAAATATACATATTATAGCCACCCATATGTATATATAGTAACATATAAATATTATAATCACACATATGTATACATAGTAACATCTACATAGTATACCCACACATATGTATATATAGTAACATACATATACATATTATAGCCACACGTATGTATATATAGTAACATATACATATTATAGCCACACGTATGTATATATAGTAACATATACATATTATAGCCACCCATATGAATATATAGTAACATATATATATTATAACAACACATATGTATATATAGTAACATATACATATTATAGCCACACATATGTATATATAGCAACATACCTATACAAATTATAATCACACATATGTATATATAGTAACATATACATAGTATAACCACCCATAATGCATGCCATTTTAACTTACTTTAAAATGCTTTTCATGAAATTATTTTGTTTTAGTACATATAGACTTAACATTCATTATATGTGATAAAATGCAAAATGGATTGGGCAAAAATTCTAGCAACATTATTAAACTGCCCTCCCCATGACATTATTAAGAATGTATTAAGTAAATATTAAATTTATTATTATTTATATAAATAAAATTATTTTATTATATAGATTAATATTCCGAACGCTAAAATATATAACCAATGGGACTTTAATTTACAGCTGTAATTGTATATCATAACATTAAACTACTAGTAAATAGTGGAGTACTTATGATCTTAACACACATGCACATAGTTTAATGGCCCACACTGTAATGAGAATGTATCCTGAATATATTGACATGAGTTGATAGTCCGAAGTCCAAAAACATGATATATGCTTATTAATAATAAAACCTGTACATAATCACCTGCTGAAGGTATACAACTTCCAACATATGGACATTCTTGCTCGAAAGCGAAATTAGCAAGACATAGCCTTTGGAAGGTGTTGATATAGGTTAATAATCCTAAATATAAACTATATAAATTATAAACACATGAAATATCACCAATTAAGCACATACATTACATATATTATGTCATACAAAATATCACTACATATTATTCAATTTACGTATTTCAAAGGCTTTATAAATAAAAACACTCAATTTTCTAATTGTCTCATCATTTCTACATGTAAATAACTCTTTTAACTTAAAATATATTTGGTCTATTCCAGAAATACTTATTGATATATTTAAGTCTTATGTCTTTATATATCGAACATTCTAGTAATAAATGGTATTCATCTTCTAAAATATGACATTCTGAACATGTCCTATCATTTAACGGTATACTATGTGGTTTGTGCCACCTTCCCGATTCCACAGCTAAAGTATGCGAAGATAAATCGTGACATAGTATTACGATATTTACATATGTTAATACTTTCAAAATATTCTTGAAAAGCAAAATTTATAACAATTTCTCGATACAAATGGATCTACGTGACTCTACAAGTATACTATGCCAATTGTGTACGAATGTATCATTTAATCTTTGTCTAAGTATAATATTTAAAAATACTTTATCATTTCCAACCGATTGTGCTCTCCATGCTCCATAAAATCCTAGATCCGACAGCAATCTTTTTATACGTATAACCCAATACGTTTTATTTGGATGTAACTCTGCATCCAATATGAGAATGTCATATACAAGTGTAACATATTACAGACTTTCGCAGTGTAATATTTGCAACCAATATTGTACAATTCTAAAATATATATAAACAATCAGCTGTCTCCTACCTAATACTCCATATACAAAATCATTCTGTGTGCAGCGTTTTACATTTAACAATTTTTACAATAGAGAGTTCGATGTTATTGGCCGAATGAAATCCTCATACCTCACAGCTAGGGTTGAGGATAGGTAAAACAAGTTTATCAAATATTTGAAGTCTATGTTTAATACTAAGATCAAAATAATTAAATAAATAACTATTTAATTTAAAAATTGCTTTCTGAGCTTGACCTGCCAATGTTATTTGTGTTTCATGAAATGAGCCGCCCTGAGTAAAAACTATTCCTAGATATTTAAATGATTTTATAATTTCTATAAGCTGACCATTATATTTAAAACTAAGATTTCTGGGTAACATACTAGTTTTTCGAAATACCATAACCATCGTTTTCTCCACGTTTACTTTTAGCTTCCATCTTTCACAATATTCTACCAATATATCAAAACCATTATTTAAGCCACCCGCTGTTTCTGATAAAATGACAATATCGCCTGCATACAATAATATAAGCAGCTGTGTCATATACATATCAATAGCTTTATACCCATGTAGTATAAAATGGCCTACTATATCATTTAAAAACATAGAAAATAGAAAGGGTGATATACATTCACCCTGTCGTACCCCAAGCATACAAGGAAACTCATAACTTAATGTATTATATTGTTTAACTTTAGAATTTATACTACTGTACATAGATATAATAATTCTCAATATTTTACCTCTAATACCTAATATAATAAGTGTCATACATTAGCACGCACAGAATAGTCAAAAGCTTTGCTACAATCAACCATCCATGTATACAATTTCTTTCCATTATTGATCATATGTGTAATAAGTCCATGAAATACAAAAATGTTATCCACAGTACTCGTGTGGGTTCTGAAACCAGCTTGTGCCTCAATATATACGTTGTAATATTCAGCCCAATTGTTAAGTATGTTATTAATAATTCTGTTTACAGTTTACCGAGCAAAGTAATACCTCTGCAATTGTTTGGGTCATTTTTGCTACCCTTCGTGTGCAATACGCATGCAAGGTTTAATGAGTTTAAGCTTACACTTAAGGCTGAAGATGTAATAGACAGTGACATGTTGGCAATATGCATACTAACGATCAGTATTGTATGAACTGGAAGATATGCATACTAACGATCAGTATTGTATGAACTGGAAGATATGCAAACTAACGATCAGTATTGTATGAACTGGAAGATATGCATACTAACGATCCGTATTGTATGAACTGGAAGATATGCATACTAACGATCAGTATTGTATGAACTGGAAGATATGCATACTAACGATCAGTATTGTATGAACTGGAAGATATGCAAACAACGGCCACATTCCCCGCGGATACATCCATTGTTGCATGACCTCCACACGTACGATTCACGTCTACCATACTAACAACGGTCACGCTCCACACGGATACATCCATTGTTGCATGACCTCGACATGTACGATTCACGTCTACCATACTAACAACGGTCACGCTCCACACCGATACATCCATTGTTGCATGACCTCCACATGTACGATTCACGTCTACCATACTAACAACGGCCAAACTCCACACGGATACATCCATTGTTGCATGACCTCGACATGTACGATTCATGTCTACCATACTAACAACGGCCAAACTCCCCGCGGATACATCCATTGTTGCATAACCTCCACATGTACGATTCACGTCTACCATACTAACAACGGTCACGCTCCACACGGATACATCCATTGTTGCATGACCTCGACATGTACGATTCACGTCTACCATACTAACAACGGTCACGCTCCACACCGATACATCCATTGTTGCATGACCTCCACATGTACGATTCACGTCTACCATACTAACAACGGCCAAACTCCACACGGATACATCCATTGTTGCATGACCTCGACATGTACGATTCATGTCTACCATACTAACAACGGCCAAACTCCCCGCGGATACATCCATTGTTGCATAACCTCCACATGTACGATTCACGTCTACCATACTAACAACGGTCACGCTCCACACGGATACATCCATTGTTGCATGACCTCGACATGTACGATTCACGTCTACCATACTAACAACGGTCACGCTCCACACCGATACATCCATTGTTGCATGACCTCCACATGTACGATTCGCGTCTACCATACTAACAACGGTCACGCACCACACGGATACATCCATTGTTGCATGACCTCCACATGTACGATTCACGTCTACCATACTAACAACGGTCACGTTCCACACGGATACATTCATTGTTGCATGACCTCCACATGTACGATTCACGTCTACCATACTAACAACGGTCACGCTCCACACGGATACATCCATTGTTGCATGACCTCCACATGTACGATTCACGTCTACCATACTAACAACGGTCACGCTCCACACGGATACATCCATTGTTGCATGACCTCCACATGTACGATTCACGTCTACCATACTAACAACGGTCACGTTCCACACGGATACATCCATTGCGGCTTGACAAGTACCACTTAAATCCAGACGGTTTGAAATACTGAAATGGAATACATTTAAGCATTAATGCGCAACTAAGAACTGTTAAACAATCAGTAGAGATATAGTAATGGTTGTATGTGTTTAAGTAGATAATGCGACAAATACAGTGGAGTTCCATATTACACATACGTGTTTATAACAGAGCTGTGCTATGTTGTATATACTGTGTCACAGTGATGAGCTATTGAATACGAATACATATATACGTCATGATTATAAAATTAAGCGTGGGATACGTACGGCATATGTTTCTTTAAATTTTATGAATGTAAAGCATAATTATACCAAACGTAACATTCATTTCCATAATACACAACAACAGCCTCTATTGTATATTTTGATATAGAATACATATAGACCAGTCGTTTTCTAGCCGCTTCCTAAAATTCCTTATCAAGAAGGTGACTGTCATTGATGAAGGAATATATGCATGTCGTGGTTGGCTTGGGCATGGGCGCGGCTGGGATATCCGAACAATACGACTGCTTGTAGGTAAGCCACACTGATTCATTTCATTAACTGCATTAACAGTATTTTAGCATGAAAGACAAAACCAGCATATTTAAGAAATATTCTGCGATATACCACGGTTGATACTTATTATTTCGATTCTAACACGACTTACTTCTAATAATTTTAGACGCGAATCAAAGGAGTATTTTCTTCAAACGCCGTGCATTTGGCTTTCGAAATTTCCTCCCGCGTAAGGGGTGATGACGTTATTTTTTATGGAAAATATCAATCTAGTGCATAAATGAACAAAAGGTATAACTGATCAATAATTTTATTTATTTTGTCAAATAAAACTGTACAGACTAGTAACTGAAACGTTACTTAACAGACAAACAAGACGGACAAGAGATTATCTGATTCTAAAACTAGCTCACTTCCGCGAATTCGCACGGTTGTATTTACAAACATCACGTGACTTTCATTCATAAAACTTTACACGCATTGTATAAATAGAATAGCCAAAACACGGTGCGCGCGCAGCATAGTTCAAGGTAGGTATATCGCAGAATAACCCGAGGTAGATTTTACTCTATAAGTATGTATGTTATTAGCTGCGTCATGTTAGAATAAGAAATAAATATTAGTCAATTCCTGAAGTTAAAGCAATACCACATATTAAGATGCAAATGCATAGACGTGATTCGAACTTGCATATTATATTATATCAAATCTCAGTAAGTACTGCGAATGCATAGACGTCCGGGATTCGAACTTGCATATCATATTATATCATATCTCAGTAAGTACTGCGAATGCATAGACGTCCGGGATTCGAACTCGCATATTATATCATATCTCAGTAAGTACTGCGAATGCATAGACGTCCGGGATTCGAACTCGCATATTATATCATATCTCAGTAAGTACTGCGAATGCATAGACGTCCGGGATTCGAACTCGCATATTATATCATATCTCAGTACGTACTGCGAATGCATAGATGTCCGGGATTCGAACTCGCATATCATATTATATCATATCTCAGTAAGTACTGCGAATGCATAGACGTCCGGGATTCGAACTTGCATATCATATTATATCATATCTCAGTAAGTACTGCGAATGCATAGACGTCCGGGATTCGAACTTGCATATCATATTATATCATATCTCAGTAAGTACTGCGAATGAGTCAATGTGCTTTCTTGTTCAACGTGTGATCATTTTGGAATAGTGTGATATGAAAACACCTCACCCTCACCTGATGGGCTGTGATGTAGACTATCATACGCGGCCACTATTATCAAAACATTACCCAAGTCCATCCCACATACATATTGTATATAGCACATGACCGATGAATGCGTACATTGTATTAAAGGAAACTTAAGCAAGTAATGGGTACTCATTTGTAGTTGTCATGTTATTGGACTCATTTTTATTATTTATATGCAAATAACAATGCCTTATAGACTAGACCAATTTTATGATAAAGTGCTAGGTGCAAATCGTAGTACAATTGGTACTACAATTATTCGTATGCTAGCATGTACCAACTAATAATTTGGCAATGCTATACATAGATCATGTGGATGTGCTGACGTCACACGCAATGACCAATGTATCTACACCATCTACGTCTACAGTTGTAACCATACCGGAGAGTGTAGCTACATCAGAAATAACAACAGAAACAACAACTGAGAGTGTGGTTATCCCTGAAACAACAACAGAAAGCACACCGGGGAATGTAGTTACCTCAGTGATAACATCGGATATAACAACAGCAGGTCTGCAATATAAAGCAGAGATACTAGTGTTATTATTCATGTAATTTATTAATCGGCTGGGACCAAACATTGATAGATACAAATTGTTACAAATGCTTATTTGAACAAACATAGATACAGGAGGTATTTTTATGTTTATATATCGACGCTACCGGTTGCCCATGAGCGGCTGGCAGTTTACCTAACACAATCTTTCCTGGGCAGGCTCCATCGTAACCAGTACTTGGTGCACCAATCTCATAAGAAACTGCCAACCTTTTAATATAAACAGACACGGTTTGAGCGGGGCTCGAACCCGTGATCATGATTGATAATAGGTTACAGTGGTACATACGTCAGCGACCTCAACCACTCGACCACGGGGGCGGTTACTCAAACATCATACCGTTCTGTCGGACGTACCAACCCCTCAGATATGTGACGTAACCAGTCTGTTACGTGGGTATGAAGCTATCTTATGTGTGTGTTTTACGTTTATGTATCGTCGCTACCGGTTGCCCATATGAGCGACGCCTCCTGAAGAGGTTAGTCATTTTAGATTTTTGGAGGATAGTGCATGATACTGACAGAGACCCATTCCAGAGTCTCATCTGGTTCGTTTACGTGCACGGTGTAAAGCACCGACACGAGACCTCGGTTTAACGTCCCATCTGAAAGACTGGTAATTTTATTAGGGTCAGACGGGGGATGGAACCTGTGATCCCTGGATTACCAGTCCAGTGTGTTACTACTGGACTACAGATCCGTCTGTGAAAGCTATCGTATGTTGGTATATCACACTATGAATCACAGAGTAGGAAAATAGCGTAAAAAACAGAACAGGGAAGAACATCATGATGTGTTCACGGTAATCCGGCGGAAATGCAGCTTAAGTTTGGTAATGTGTACAGAAAAAACATCATTAAATATTAAAACGTAGCCTGTACTATTTATAAGTATTATCACTAGATGTTAGGTAGTCGTATATATTGTTATTTAGAACAGTATTATTTTTAAACGACGTATGATACGTATAGTTCTGTATGTTTCAGAAGGCACATGCTTGCCTCCAAACTTCAAATGTAGTAACGGAGAATGTTTTGAACAACAATACGTGTGCGATGAATTTCCCGACTGCTCGGATGCCAGCGACGAAAGTAACTGTGGTATGTATTTGCGCATAATTGGTATTGTCAAAACTTCTGAGAGCTTTCAAAACAGATCATTATTTATTTATATTAACAACAAACAACAACAACAACAACAACAACAACAACAACATGTATTCGACCTTTAGCAAGGCAACCACCTAAATTATATATAATACATACACTTATTTCTGATTATTGAACTAATTTATTTCGGCGTTTCCTATAACTATATATATATTGACAGGTTTGAGATTGACTTGGCTTAGTTTATACAAATCTATCTTAGTTCGATTGTGAAACAAGTTCTTAAAACTTATAGTATTCACTCTCGAGACCTCATTCCTGATTGAATCCATCGCAACGAGAGAGAGGGAAGAGGCAACGTGGAATTTAAATGTCTTGCCTAAGGGCACTCTCGTAACGGCTCCAGATGGTTTCTAGTTCCGGGCCTTTGGTACCCGAAGCGAACGCGCTACCACGGCGCTATAACGAATTCCTGTGCTTATCACGCTATTTACTTTTTATTTATTGACATCATAAAAAATGTCAAGTTTATTCAAGTGGTGACTGGTAAATTGTCATCATTACAATATTCATCGGTTTTACTTGTTTTTCAACTTTCGGTTTAAGGTATGAGATGAGTTAACATGTGTTCGGTTTAAGGTATGAGAGGGGTTAACATGTGTTCGGAATAAGCTATGAGATGGTTTAACATGTGTTCGGTTTAAGGTATGAGATGGGTTAACATGTGTTCGGTTTAATGTATGAGATGAGTTAACATGTGTTCGGTTTAAGGTATGAGATGGGTTAACATGCGTTCGGTTTAAGGTATGAGATGAGTTAACATGTGTTCGGTTTAAGGTATGAGATGGGTTAACATGTGTTCGGTTTAAGGTATGAGATGGGTTAACATTTGTTCGGTTCAAGGTATGAGATGGGTTAGCATGTGTTCGGTTTAAGGTATGAGAGGGGTTAACATGTGTTCGGTTTAATGTTTGAGATGAGTTAACCTGTGTTCGGTTTAAGGTATGAGAGGGGTTAACATGTGTTCGGTTTAAGGTGTGAGATGGGTTAACATGTGTTCGGTTTAATGTATGAGATGAGTTAACATGTGTTCGGTTTAATGTATGATAGGGGGTAACATGTGTTAGGTTTAAGGTATGAGAGGAGGTAACATGTGTTCGGTTTAAGGTATGAGATGGGTTAACATGTGTTCGGTTTAAGGTATGAGATGGGTTAACATGTGTTCGGTTTAAGGTATGAGATGGGTTAACATGTGATCGGTTTAAGGTGTGAGATGGGTTAACATGTGTTCGGTTTAATGTATGAGATGAGTTAACATGTGTTCGGTTTAAGGTATGATATGGGTTAACATGCGTTCGGTTTAAGGTATGAGACGTGTTAACATGCGTTCGGTTTAAGGTATGAGATGGGTTAACATTTGTTAGGTTTAAGGTATGAGATGGGTTAACCTATGTTTGGTTTAAGGTATGAGAGGGGTTAACCTGTGTTTGGTTTAAGGTATTAGATGGGTTAACATGTGTTCAGTTTAAGGTATGAGATGGGTTAACATGTGTTCGTTTTAAGGTATGAGATGGGTTAACATGTGTTCCGTTTAATGTATGAGATAGGCTAACATGTGTTCGGTTTACGGTACGAGATGGGTTAACATGTGTTCGACTTAAGGTATGAGAGGGATTAACATGTGTTCGGTTTAAGGTATGAGATGGGTTAACATGTGTTCGGTTTAGCGTATAAGAGGGGTTAACATGTGTTCGGGTTAATGTATGGGATGGGTTAACATGTGTTCGGATTAAAGTATGAGAGTGATTAACATGTGTTCGGTTTAAGGTATGAGATGGGTTAACATGTGTTCGGTTTAAGGTATGAGATGGGTTAACCTATGTTAGATTTAAGGTGTGAGATGGGTTAACATGTTTTCGGTTTAAGGTATGACATGGGTTAACATGTGTTCGGTTTAAGGTATGAGATGGGTTAACATGTGTTCGGTTTAAGGTATGAGATGGGTTAACCTATGTTAGATTTAAGGTATGAGATGGGTTAACATGTGTTCGGTTTAAGGTATGAGATGGGTTAACCTGTGTTCGGTTTAAGGTATGAGATGGGTTAACATGTGTTCGGTTTAAGGTATGAGATGGGTTAACATGTGTTCGGTTTAAGGTATGAGAGGGGATAACATATGTTCGGCTTAAGGTATGAGATGGGTTAACATGTGTTAGGATTAAGGTATGAGAGGGGCTAACATGTGTTCGGCTTAAGGTATGATATGAGTTAACATGTGTTAGGTTTAACGTATGAGATGGGTTAACATGTGGTAGGTTTAAGGTATGAGAGGTGTTAACATGTGTTCGGTTTAAGGTATGAGATGAGTTAACATGTGGTAGGTTTAAGGTATATATATAAGGTTATACTACGTTACGCTACGCTAGGTTATACATCGTTAGGCTATACTACGTTATGCTACGCTAAGTTATACTACGTTATGCTACACTAGGTTACACTACGTTATGCTATGCTAGGTTACACTACGTTATGCTACGCTAGGTTACACTACGTTATGCTACGCTAGGTTATACTACGTTATGCTACACTAGGTTACACTACGTTATGCTATGCTAGGTTACACTACGTTATGCTACGCTAGGTTACACTACGTTATGCTACACTAGGTTACACTACGTTATGCTACGCTAGGTTACACTACGTTATGCTACGCTAGGTTACACTACGTTAGGCTACGCTAGGTTACACTACGTTATGCTACGCTAGGTTACACTACGTTATGCTACACTAGGTTATACTACGTTATGCTATGCTAGGTTATACTTCGTCATGCTACTCTAGGCTATACTACGTTACGCTACGCTAGGCTACACTACGTTATGCTACGCAAGGTTACACTACGCTACGCTATTATAAGATACGCTAAGCTAGGCTACACTACGTTATGTTACACTAGGTTATACTACGTTATGCTACTCTAGGCTACACTACGTTACGCTACGCTAGGCTACACTACGTTATGCTACCTAGGTTATACTACGTTATGCTACGCTAGGTTACACTACGTTATGCTACGCTAGGTTACACTACGTTATGCTACGCTAGGTTACACTACGTTATGCTACGCTAGGTTACACTACGTTAGGCTACGCTAGGTTACACTACGTTATGCTACGCTAGGTTACACTACGTTATGCTACACTAGGTTATACTACGTTATGCTATGCTAGGTTATACTTCGTTATGCTACTCTAGGCTATACTACGTTACGCTACGCTAGGCTACACTACGTTATGCTACGCAAGGTTACACTACGCTACGCTATTATAAGATACGCTAAGCTAGGCTACACTACGTTATGTTACACTAGGTTATACTACGTTATGCTACTCTAGGCTACACTACGTTACGCTACGCTAGGCTACACTACGTTATGCTACCTAGGTTATACTACGTGATGCTACACTAGGTTATACTACGTTATGCTACGCTAGGTTATACTACGTTATGCTACGCTATGTTACACCACGCTATGCTACGCTAGGTTATACTACGTTATGCTACACTAGGTTATTATACGCTATGCTACGCTAGGTTAAAGTACGTTATGCTACGCTAGGTTACACCACGTTATGCTACGCTAGGTTATACTATGCTATGCTACACTAGGTTACACTGCGTTAAGCTACACTAGGTTACACTACGTTATGCTACGCTAGGTTATACTACGCTACGCTACGCTAGACTACACTACGTTATGCTCCGCTAGGTGGTTATACTACGTTATGCTACACTAGGTTATACTATGTTATGCTACGATAGGTTACACTACGTTATGCTACGCTAGTTTATACTACGTTATGCTACGCTAGGTTATACTACGTTATGCTACTCTAGGTTATACTACGTTATGCTACGCTAGGTTAATCTACGTTATGCTACACTAGGTTATACTACGTTATGCTACGCTAGGATACACTACGTTATGCTACGCTAGGTTATACTACGTTATGCTACTCTAGGCTACACTACGTTACGCTACGCTAGGCTACACTACGTTATGCTACGCTAGGCTATACTACGTTATGCTACTCTAGGCTACACTACGTTACGCTACGCTAGGCTACACTACCTTATGCTACGCTAGGTTATACTACGTTATGCTACCCTAGGCTACACTACGTTACGCTACGCTAGGTTATACTACGTTATGCTATGCTAGGTTATACTACGTTACGCTACGCTAGGTTATACTACGCTATGATACGCTAGGTTATACTACGTTACGCTACACTAGATTATACTACGTTACGCTACGCCAGGTTACACCACGTTATGCTACACTAAGTTTTACTACGTTATGCTACGCTACGTTATACTACGTTACGCTACGCTAGGGTATACTACGCTATGCTATGCTAGGTTATACTACGTTACGCTATGCTAGGTTATACTACGTTACGCCAAGCTAGGCTATACTACGTTATGCTACGCTAGGCTACTTCGTTATGCTACGCTAGGTTATACTACGCTATGCTACGCTAGGTTACACTAAGTTAGGCTACGCTAGGTTATACTATGCTAAGCTACGCTAAGCTATACTACGTTACGCTACGCTAGGTTATACTATGTTACACTACGCTAGGTTACACTACGCTATGCTACGCTAGGTTATACTACGTTACGCTACGCTAGGTTATACTACGTTATGCTACGCTAGTTTATACTACGTTATGCTACGCTAGGTTATTCTACGTTTTGCTACACTAGGTTATACTACGTTATTCTTCGCTAGGATACACTACGTTATGCTACGCTAGGTTATACTACGTTATGCTACCCTAGGCTACACTACGTTACGCTACGCTAGGCTACACTACGTTATGCTACGCTAGGTTATACTACGTTATGCTACTCTATGCTACACTACGTTACGCTACGCTAGGCTACACTACGTTATGCTACCTAGTTATACTACGTTATGCTACGCTAGGTTATACCACGTTATGCTACGCTAAGTTATACTACATTATGCTACGCTAGGTTATACTACGCTATGCTACACTAGGTTATACTACGCTATGCTACGCTAGGCTATACTACGGTATGCTACACTAGGTTATACTACGCTATGCTACGCTAGGTTATACTACGTTATGCTACGCTAGGTTATACTATGTTATGCTAAGCTAGGTTACACTACGCTACGCTACGCTCGGTTATAATACGCTATGCTACGCTAGGTTACAGTACGTTATGCTACGCTAGGTTATACTACGCTATGCTACACTAGGTTATACTACGTTATGCTAGGCTAGGTTACGCTACGCTATGCTACACTAGGTTATATTACGTTATGCTACGCTAGGTTACACTACGTTATGCTACGTTAGGTTATACTACGTTATGCTACTATAGGCTACACTACGTTGCGCTACGCTAGGCTACACTACGTTATGCTACGCTAGGCTACACTACGTTATGCTAAGCTAGGTTATACTAAGTTATGCTACTATAGGCTACACTACGTTACGCTACGCTAGGCTACACTACGTTATGCTACGCTAGGCTATACTACGTTATGCTACTCTAGGCTACACTACGTTACGCTACGCTAGGCTACACTACGTTATTCACCTAGTTATACAACGTTATGCTACGCTAGGTTATACTACGTTATGCTATGCTAGGTTATACTACGTTACGCTACGCTAGGTTATACTACGCTATGATACGCTAGGTTATACTATGATACGCTACGCTAGATTATACTACGTTACGCTACGCTAGGTTACACCACGTTATGCTACACTAAGTTATACTACGTTATGCTACGCTACGCTATACTACGTCAGGCTACGCTAGGATATACTACGTTACGCTACGCTAGGTTATACTAAGCTATGCTACGCTAGGTTATACTACGTTACACTATGCTAGGTTATACTACGTTATGCTACACTAGGTTATACTACGTTACGCTACGCTAGGCTACACTACGTTACGCTACGCTAGGCTACACTACGTTATGCTACCTAGTTATACTACGTTATGCTACACTAGGCTACACTACGTTACGCTACGCTAGGCTACACTACGTTATGCTACCTAGTTATACTACGTTATGCTACACTAGGCTACACTACGTTACGCTACGCTAGGCTACACTACGTTATGCTACCTAGTTATACTACGTTATGCTACACTAGGTTATACTACGTTATGCTACGCTAGGTTATACTACGTTACGCTACGCTAGGTTATACTACGTTATGCTACGCTAGGTTATACTACGTTACGCTACGCTAGGTTATACTACGTTACACTACGCTAGGCTATACTACGTTATGCTACGCTAGGATATACTACGTTATGCTACGCTAGGTTATACTACGCTATGCTACACTAGGTTACACTGCGCTATGCTATATTAGGTTACACTACGTTATGCTACGCTAGGTTATACTACGTTATGCTACGTTAGGTTATACCACGTTATGCTACTCTAAGTTATACTACGTTATGCTACGCTAGGTTACACTACGTTATGCTACGCTAAGTTATACTATGTTATGCTACGCTAGGTTATACTATGCTAGGTTATACTACGTTATGCTACGCTAGGCTATACTACGTTATGCTACGCTAGGTTATACTACGCTACGCCACGTTATGCTACGCTAGGTTATGCTACGTTATGCTACGCTAGGTTATACTACGCTATGCCACGCTAGGCTACACTACGTTATGCTACGCTAGGTTATACTACGTTATGCTACCCTAGGCTACACTACGTTACGCTACGCTAGGTTATACTACGTTATGCTATGCTAGGTTATACTACGTTACGCTACGCTAGGTTATACTACGCTATGATACGCTAGGTTATACTACGTTACGCTACACTAGATTATACTACGTTACGCTACGCCAGGTTACACCACGTTATGCTACACTAAGTTTTACTACGCTATGCTACGCTACGTTATACTACGTTACGCTACGCTAGGGTATACTACGCTATGCCATGCTAGGTTATACTACGTTACGCTATGCTAGGTTATACTACGTTACGCCAAGCTAGGCTATACTACGTTATGCTACGCTAGGCTATACTTCGTTATGCTACGCTAGGTTATACTACGTTACGCTACGCTAGGTTATACTACGCTATGCTACGCTAGGTTACACTAAGTTAGGCTACGCTAGGTTATACTATGCTAAGCTACGCTAAGCTATACTACGTTACGCTACGCTAGGTTATACTATGTTACACTACGCTAGGTTACACTACGCTATGCTACGCTAGGTTATACTACGTTACGCTACGCTAGTTTATACTACGTTATGCTACGCTAGGTTATTCTACGTTTTGCTACACTAGGTTATACTACGTTATGCTACGCTAGGATACACTACGTTATGCTACGCTAGGTTATACTACGTTATGCTACCCTAGGCTACACTACGTTACGCTACGCTATGCTACACTACGTTATGCTACGCTAGGTTATACTACGTTATGCTACTCTATGCTACACTACGTTACGCTACGCTAGGCTACACTACGTTATGCTACCTAGTTATACTACGTTATGCTACGCTAGGTTATACCACGTTATGCTACGCTAAGTTATACTACATTATGCTACGCTAGGTTATACTACGCTATGCTACACTAGGTTATACTACGCTATGCTACGCTAGGCTATACTACGGTATGCTACACTAGGTTATACTACGCTATGCTACGCTAGGTTATACTACGCTATGCTACGCTAGGTTACACTACGTTATGCTACGCTAGGTTATACTATGTTATGCTAAGCTAGGTTACACTACGCTACGCTACGCTCGGTTATAATACGCTATGCTACGCTAGGTTACAGTACGTTATGCTACGCTAGGTTATACTACGCTATGCTACACTAGGTTATACTACGTTATGCTACGCTAGGTTACACTACGTTATGCTACGTTAGGTTATACTACGTTATGCTACTATAGGCTACACTACGTTACGCTACGCTAGGCTACACTACGTTATGCTACGCTAGGCTACACTACGTTATGCTAAGCTAGGTTATACTACGTTATGCTAAGCTAGGTTATACTACATTATGCTACTATAGGCTACACTACGTTACGCTACGCTAGGCTACACTACGTTATGCTACGCTAGGCTACACTACGTTATGCTAAGCTAGGTTATACTAAGTTATGCTACTATAGGCTACACTACGTTACGCTACGCTAGGCTACACTACGTTATGCTACGCTAGGCTATACTACGTTATGCTACTCTAGGTACACTACGTTACGCTACGCTAGGCTACACTACGTTATTCTACCTAGTTATACTACGTTATGCTACGCTAGGTTATACTACGTTATGCTATGCTAGGTTATACTACGTTACGCTACGCTAGGTTATACTACGCTATGATACGCTAGGTTATACTATGTTACGCTACGCTAGATTATACTACGTTACGCTACGCTAGGTTACACCAAGTCATAGTACACTAGGTTATACTACGTTATGCTACACTAGGTTATACTACGTTATGCTACACTAGGTTATACTACGTTATGCTACTCTAGGTTATACTACGCTATGCTACTCTAGGCTACACTACGTTAAGCTACGTTATGCTACACTAGGTTATACTACGTTATGCTACTCTAGGTTATACTACGCTATGCTACTCTAGGCTACACTACGTTATGCTACGTTATGCTACGCTAGGTTATACTACGTTATGCTACGCTAGGTTATACTACGTTATTCTACGCTAGGTTATACTACGCTATGCTACGTTATGCTATGCTAAGTTATACTAGGTTATGCTACGCTAGGTTACACTACGTTATGCTACGCTAGGTTACACTACGCTATGCTACGCTAGGTTATACTACGTTATGCTACGCTAGGTTACACTACGCTATGCTACACTAGGTTACACTTCGTTATGCTACGCTAGGCTAACTACGTTATGCTACACTAGGTTATACTACGTTATGCTACACTAGTTTACAACATGCTATGCTACGCTAGGTTATACTACGTTATGCTACACTATGTTATACTACGATATGCTACGCTAGGCTACACTACGCTATGCTACGCTAGGCTATACTACGCTATGCTACACTAGGTTACACTACGTTATGCTACGCTAGGCTATACTACGTTATGCTACACTAGGTTATACTACGTTATGCTACGCTAGGTTATACTACGTTATGCTACACTAGGTTATACTACGCTATGCTACACTAGGTTATACTACGCTATGCTACGCTAGGTTATACCACGTTATGCTACGATAGGTTATACTACGTTATGCTACACTAGGTTATACCACGTTATGCTACACTAGGTTATACCGCGTTATGCTACACTAGGTTATACCACGTTATGCTACACTAGGTTATACTACGCTATGCTACACTAGGTTATACCACGTTATGCTACACTAGGTTATACTACGTTATGCTACACTAGGTTATACTACGTTATGCTACACTAGGTTATACCACGCTATGCTACACTAGGTTATACTACGTTATGCTACACTAGGTTATACCACGTTATGCTACACTAGGTTATACTACGCTATGCTACGATAGGTTATACTACGTTATGCTACACTAGGTTATACCACGTTATGCTACACTAGGTTATACTACGTTATGCTACACTAGGTTATACCACGTTATGCTACACTAGGTTATACTACGTTATGCTACACTAGGTTATACCACGTTATGCTACACTAGGTTATACTACGTTATGCTACACTACGTTATTACGCTAGGTTATACTACGTTATGCTACACTACGTTATTACTCTAGGTTATACTACTTTATGCTACACTAGGTTATACTACGCTATGCTACGCTAGGTTATACCACATTATGCTACACTAGGTTACAGTACGTTATGCTACGCTAGGTTATACTACGGTATGCTACACTATGTTATTACGCTAGGTTATACTACGTTATGCTACACTAGATTATACCACGTTATGCTACGCTAGATTATACTATGTTATGCTACACTAGGTTACACCAAGTCATGGTACACTAGGTTATACTACGTTATGCTACACTAGGTTATACTACGTTATGCTACGCTAGGTTACACCGCGTTATTACGCTAGGTTATACTACGTTATGCTACACTAGGTTATACCACGTTATGCTACACTAGGTTATACCACGTTATGCTACACTAGGTTATACCACGTTATGCTACACTAGGTTATACCACGTTATGCTACACTAGGTTACACCACGCTATGCTACGATAGGTTATACTACGTTATGCTACACTTGGTTATACCACGTTATGCTACACTAGGTTATACCACGTTATGCTACGCTAGGTTACACTACGTTATGCTACGCTAGGTTATACTACGCTATGCTACACTAGGTTACACTACGTTATGCTACGCTAGGCTACACTACGTTATTACGCTAGGTTATACTACGTTATGCTACACTAGGTTATACTACGTTATGCTACGCTAGATTATACTATGTTATGCTACACTAGGTTACACCAAGTCATGGTACACTAGGTTATACTACGTTATGCTATACTATGTTACACTACGTTACGCTACGCTAGGTTACACTACGTTATGCTACGCTAGGTTATACTACGTTACGCTACGCTAGGTTATACTACGTTACACTACGCTAGGCTATACTACGTTATGCTACGCTAGGATATACTACGTTATGCTACGCTAGGTTATACTACGCTATGCTACACTAGGTTACACTGCGCTATGCTATATTAGGTTACACTACGTTATGCTACGCTAGGTTATACTACGTTATGCTACGTTAGGTTATACCACGTTATGCTACTCTAGGTTATACTACGTTATGCTACGCTAGGTTACACTACGTTATGCTACGCTAAGTTATACTACGCTACGCTATGTTATGCTACGCTAAGTTATACTATGTTATGCTACGCTAGGTTATACTATGCTAGGTTATACTACGTTATGCTACGCTAGGCTATACTACGTTATGCTACGCTAGGTTATACTACGCTACGCCACGTTATGCTACGCTAGGTTATGCTACGTTATGCTACGCTAGGTTATAGTACGCTATGCCACGCTAGGTTACACTACGCTATGCCACGCTAGACTACACTACGTTATGCTACACTAGGTTACACTACGTTACACTACGTTATGCTACGATAGGTTACACTACGTTATGCTAGGCTAGGTTACGCTACGTCATGCTATGCTAGGCTACACTACGTTATGCTAAGCTAGGTTATACTACGTTATGCTACGCTAGGTTATACTACGTTATGCTACGCTAGGCTACACTACGCTATGCTACGCTAGGCTATACTAAGCTATGCTACACTAGGCTACACTACGCTATGCTACGCTAGGCTATACTACGTTATGCTACGCTATGATACACTACGCTATACTACGTTATGCTACGCTAGGCTACACTACGCTATGCTACACTATGTTATACTACGTTATGCTACTCTAGGTTATACTACGTTATGCTACACTAGGTTATACTACGTTATGCTACGCTAGGTTATACTACGTTATGCTACACTAGGTTACACCAAGTCATAGTACACTAGGTTATACTACGTTATGCTACACTAGGTTATACTACGTTATGCTACACTAGGTTATACTACGTTATGCTACTCTAGGTTATACTACGTTAAGCTACGTTACGCTACACTAGGTTATACTACGTTATGCTACTCTAGGTTATACTACGCTATGCTACTCTAGGCTACACTACGTTATGCTACGTTATGCTACGCTAGGTTATACTACGTTATGCTACGCTAGGTTATACTACGTTATTCTACGCTAGGTTATACTACGCTATGCTACGTTATGCTATGCTAAGTTATACTACGTTATGCTACGCTAGGTTACACTACGTTATGCTACGCTAGGTTACACTACGCTATGCTACGCTAGGTTATACTACGTTATGCTACGCTAGGTTACACTACGCTATGCTACACTAGGTTACACTTCGTTATGCTACGCTAGGCTACACTACGTTATGCTACACTAGGTTATACTACGTTATGCTACACTAGTTTACAACATGCTATGCTACGCTAGGTTATACTACGTTATGCTACACTAGGTTATACTACGATATGCTACGCTAGGCTACACTACGCTATGCTACGCTAGGCTATACTACGCTATGCTACACTAGGTTACACTACGTTATGCTACGCTAGGCTATACTACGTTATGCTACACTAGGTTATACTACGTTATGCTACGCTAGGTTATACTACGTTATGCTACACTAGGTTATACTACGCTATGCTACACTAGGTTATACTACGCTATGCTACGCTAGGTTATACCACGTTATGCTACGATAGGTTATACTACGTTATGCTACACTAGGTTATACCACGTTATGCTACACTAGGTTATACCGCGTTATGCTACACTAGGTTATACCACGTTATGCTACACTAGGTTATACTACGCTATGCTACACTAGGTTATACCACGTTATGCTACACTAGGTTATACTACGTTATGCTACACTAGGTTATACTACGTTATGCTACACTAGGTTATACCACGCTATGCTACACTAGGTTATACTACGTTATGCTACACTAGGTTATACCACGTTATGCTACACTAGGTTATACTACGCTATGCTACGATAGGTTATACTACGTTATGCTACACTAGTTTATACCACGTTATGCTACACTAGGTTATACTACGTTATGCTACACTAGGTTATACCACGTTATGCTACACTAGGTTATACTACGTTATGCTACACTAGGTTATACTACGTTATGCTACACTAGGTTATACTACGTTATGCTACACTACGTTATTACGCTAGGTTATACTACGTTATGCTACACTACGTTATTACGCTAGGTTATACTACGTTATGCTACACTAGGTTATACTACGCTATGCTAGGCTAGGTTATACCACGTTATGCTACACTAGGTTACAGTACGTTATGCTACGCTAGGTTATACTACGGTATGCTACACTATGTTATTACGCTAGGTTATACTACGTTATGCTACACTAGGTTATACTACGTTATGCTACGCTAGATTATACTATGTTATGCTACACTAGGTTACACCAAGTCATGGTACACTAGGTTATACTACGTTATGTTACACTAGGTTATACTACGTTATGCTACGCTAGGTTACACCGCGTTATTACGCTAGGTTATACTACGTTATGCTACACTAGGTTATACCACGTTATGCTACGCTAGGTTATACTACGCTATGCTACACTAGGTTATACCACGTTATGCTACACTAGGTTATACCACGTTATGCTACACTAGGTTATACCACGTTATGCTACACTAGGTTATACCACGTTATGCTACACTAGGTTATACCACGTTATGCTACACTAGGTTATACCACGTTATGCTACACTAGGTTATACTACGTTATGCTACGCTATGTTACACCACGCTATGCTACGCTAGGTTATACTACGCTATGCTACACTAGGTTATACCACGTTATGCTACACTAGGTTATACCACGTTATGCTACACTAGGTTATACCACGTTATGCTACACTAGGTTACACCACGCTATGCTACGATAGGTTATACTACGTTATGCTACACTAGGTTATACCACGTTATGCTACACTAGGCTATACCACGTTATGCTACGCTAGGTTACACTACGTTATGCTACGCTAGGTTATACTACGCTATGCTACACTAGGTTACTCTACGTTATGCTACGCTAGGCTACACTACGTTATTACGCTAGGTTATACTACGTTATGCTACACTAGATTACACCAAGTCATGGTACACTAGGTTATACTACGTTATGCTACACTAGGTTATACTACGTTATGCTACGCTAGGTTACACCGCGTTATGCTATACTATGTTACACTACGTTACGCTACGCTAGGCTACACTACGCTATGCTACGCTAGGTTATACTACGTTATGCTACGCTAGGTTATACTACTTTATGCTACGCTAGGCTACACTACGTTACGCTACGCTAGGCTACACTACGTTATGCTACTCTAGGTTATACTACGCTATGCTACTCTAGGCTACACTACGTTACGCTACGCTAGGCTACACTACGTTATGCTACGCTAGGTTATACTACGCTATGCTACACTATGTTACACTACGTTACGCTACACTAGGTTACATTACGTTACGCTAGGCTATACTACGTTACGCTACGCTATGTTACACTACGCTACGATATGTAACACTACGCTATGCTAAACTAGGTTTCACTATGTTATACTACACTAGGTTACACTACGTTATACTACACTATGTTACGCTAGGTTATACTACGCTATTCTATGCTACCCTGCACTACGTTACGATTCGCTAGGTTACACTACGTTACGCTACGCTAGGTTACACTACGTTACGCTAAGCTAGGTTACACTACGTTATTCTACGCTAGGCTACACTACATTACGCTACGCTAGGATACACTACGTTACGCTACGCTAGGCTACACTACGTTACGCTACGATATGATACATTACGTTACGCTATGATATGTTACACTACGTTACCTTACATTACAGTAATTTATGCTACGTTACATTGTGCTGGTAACATTTTATACGTATTAAGTGACGGCGACGTTTGGTACTGCTGGGATGCACTATAAACGCAAGAAGGTCCCCAACATTCAGACGTCGTCAGTTCGTGCAGTTTTTATTCTCAAATGACGTTAGAGTGATAATTATTTATTCCTGTATTTTTTTCAGCAGATACATGTTTGTCTCCAAAATTCAAATGTGGTAGTGGGGAATGTTTGGACCATGGATATGTTTGTGATGCCTATCCTGACTGCCAAGATGCTAGCGACGAGAGTAACTGTGGTATATATATTTGTAACACTTGTGAACATTGGCCGCCATTGGGCGAGGATTAATGTCGGTCTTTGAACACAAGTTGTCGTTAATCCTATGATCACCTAGGATTTCATGTACCCATAATACATCTTGATCGTAAAGGCATTTTTGTAGATTTGAAGAATTGTAATTATATCGTTTATTAATAGGTTGCTCATATAATATCATACATTACGTCATTATCGATATGATATTTGACACCATGTGTTGATATAATGCAATATACGGCATCATTTATCTATGTCATCTTTTATCGATATAATGGCATAATAGAGGTTAATGTCGATATAATGTCATACATGATATCATTTATTTCAATTCTAAACTGGCTAGTCAGGAACTATGACAATATATTTACTACAAGTTTATCCATACTGCATTGAAGGGTAATACAATGTCATGCACGAAATAATGTATCTCTACGATGTCATGCATGACGTCTTTTATCGATATAATGTCATACACGTGGTCATGTATCGATATCATGTCATACACGTCGTCATGTATCGATATAATGTCATACACGTGGTCATTTATCGATATCATGTCATACACGTGGTCATGTATCGATATAATGTCATACACGTGGTCATGTATCGATATCATGTCATACACGTCGTCATTTATCGATATAATGTCATACACGTGGTCATTTATCGATATCATGTCATACACGTCGTCATGTATCGATATAATGTCATACACGTGGTCATTTATCGATATTATGTCATACACTAGGTATATTTTTCGGCATAATGTCATGCAAGACGTCATGCATATAAAGAGTGTCATATATGACGTCATGAATCGATGTAATGTCATACACGACGTCATTTATATATATATGTTATTACATGATGACATTTATCTATATGATGTCATACACGAGGTCATAAGTTATATAGAGACAATGTCATACACGGGGTCATTTATCGACACTGGCTGACGACTCTTTTCGGTCCAAAAAAAGAGATGTTTTTTAATCATAACTTTAATAGTTTGTGCTGCAACATCATTTATTTTACATCAATAAATAGGGCATGTCGTTTTGTTTTGCTTTATTTATTTTACAACGATTGCGAAGCAAGTTTTAACAACTTATATCAATCACTCTCGTTGGCTCTGATGATAGCGTATGTGTGGTCATTCATGTCGTTATATATCGAATAACACAAAACAGCATAATCGTTTATATATACGATACAATACAACATAATCGTTTATATCTACGATACAATACAACATAATCGTTTATATCTACGATACAATACAGCATAATCGTTTATATATACGATACAATACAACATAATCGTTTATATATACGATACAATACAACATAATCGTTTATATCTACGATACAATACAACATAATCGTTTATATCTACGATACAATACAACATAATCGTTTATATCTACGATACAATACAACATAATGTGTGCTATTTTGTATTGATCAAATAAATGGACGTACAAATAAAATGTAAATATAACATTTGTTCACACGAACATTTACTGTATGTACAGTGCACAGGCACAAGACACACACAAACCATTACTTACTATATGACCATAGGCCAAACAAAAAATGTTTTTGTGGCTTGTGCCTGTTGTACAGTGCACTATATATATCGTATATATTTTTTACATTTTCCATACTAGTTCACCCTTTATTGTGTTAATGTTGTGTTTGTTATCATTAGAAATCTTTGTACGATGTTGACAAGCACAAGACTAATTACACTAAGTTTGCTTCCTAAAATATAAACAGTTTGAGCATGTGGGGTTTCCACAGAAAATTCAAACTCAAATAAACAATTGAATTTAATATGTTTAACTCGCCTGTCATGAAGATCTTCGCGTATGTCAATTGGAAACATGCACTGGAATACTGGAGAACAAAAGTCTCACGTTCAACTGCAATATGAAGTATTTGCGAGGGTGGACAGAAACATATGTAGCCTCGTCCAAAGCGTACCCAACCAGCATAATGCCTTACATTGACTTCAAACCTAATGGCACTTATAAACATCACACACACAGTGAGTCTCTTTTGACAAAATGCGTCATATCTAACTCTAATACTGGATGTGTCCGTACTTTTCAGTTTCGTTGACCTGCACAGAGGACATGACGGCGTGCGGAGATAACAAGAGCTGTGTAACAGAATTTCAAATCTGTGACGGAACCACGCAGTGTGGCGATGGATCCGACGAGGATCCTACTCTCTGCCGTGGCCCTTAGTTCCGGCGAGACGAGGATCCTACTGTCTGCCGTGGCCCTTACTTCCGACGAGACGAGGATCCTACTGTCTGCCGTGGCCCTTATTTCCGGCGAGATGTACAACTATCAAATTAACATAGGCGGGTTTTTTAAAAAACCGCTTGTTTTGATGGTTCGGGCTACAGATGAGAGAGAGAATGGTTCACGTATTAATGGTGTTGCGGTGTTACCAATTACGTGTAGTCTAAATTGTGGGGGAGGGGGTCTGGGGCATGTCTTATCCGGGATTTGTTTTCAACTTGATTGTCGGAAGTGTCGATTTTGATTATATTTCGTTCTTGTACATATGTGATTACTATTTCTTACAAAAATAAATCATATCTAGATCATATGATCATATTTAAACATAGCATTGCGATTTCATAATTTAGCTACCTACGTACGAATGTGCAATATATTTCCACAGTATCGTTATTAACTTAAGCGCAAACGACTAGTGTGTGATATATGCTTCAATGTGAAACAGTAGTTAGTTACTGCCCCTGGATATAGTTAGGTACTGCCCCTGGATATAGTTAGTTACTGCCCCTGGATATAGTTAGGTACTGCCCCTGGATATAGTTAGGTACTGCCCCTGGATATAGTTAGTTACTGCCCCTGGATATAGTTAGGTACTGCCCCTGGATATAGTTAGTTACGGCCCCTGGATATAGTTAGTTACTGCCGCTGGATATAGTTAGTTACTGCCTTTGGATATAGTTAGTTACTGCCCCTGGATATAGTTAGTTACTGCCCCTGGATAGAGTTAGTTACTGCCCCTAGAGATAGTTAGCTACTGCCCCTGGATAGAGTTAGTTACTGCTCCCCCCCTGGAGATAGTTAGTTACTGCCCCTGGAGATAGTTAGTTACTGCCCCGGGATATAGTTAGTTACTGCCCCTGGATATAGTTAGTTACTGCCCCTGGATATAGTTAGTTACTGCCCCTGGATATAGTTAGTTACTGCCCCTGGAGATTGTTAGTTATGGCCCCTGGATATAGTTAGTTACTGCCCCTGGAAATAGTTAGTTACTACCCCTGGATATAGTTAGCTACTGCCCATGGATATCGTTAGTTACTGCCCCTGGATATAGTTAGTTACTGCCCATGGAAATAGTTAGTTACTGCCCCTGGATGTAGTTAGTTACTGCCCCTGGATATAGTTAGTTACTACCCCTGGATATAGTTAGTTACTGCCCCTGGATATAGTTAGTTACTGCCCCTGGTTATAGTTAGTTACTGCCCCTGGACATAGTTTGTTACTGCCCCTGGATATAGTTAGTCACTGCCCCTGGATATAGTTAGTTACTGCCACTGGATATAGTTAGTTACTGCTCCCTGGATATAGTTAGTTACTACCCCTGGATATAGTTAGTTACTGCCCCTGGATATAGTTAGTTACTGCCCCTGGATAAAGTTAGTTACTGCCCCTGGATAAAGTTAGTTACTGCCCCTGGATATGGTTAGTTACAGCCCCTGGATATAGTTAGTTACTGCCCCTGGTTATAATTAGTTACTGCCCCTGGATATAGTTAGTTACTGCCCCTGTATATAGTTATTCACTGCTCCTGGATACAGTTAGTTACTGCCCCTGGTTATAGTTAGTTACTGCCCATGGATATAGTTAGTTACTGCCCCTGGATATAGATAGTTACTGCTCCTGGATGTAGTTAGTTACTGCCCCTGGATATAGTTAGTTACTGCCCTTGGATATAGTTAGTTACTGCCCTTGGATATAGTTAGTTACTCTCAATGGTTATAGTTAGTTACTGCCCCTGGATATAGTTAGTTACTGCCCCTGGATACAGTTAGTTACTGCCCTTGGAGATAGTTAGTTACTGCCCCTGGATACAGTTAGTTACTGCCCCTGGATATAGTTAGTTCCTACCCCTGGATATAGTTAGTTACTGCTCCAGGAGATAGATAGTTACTGCCCCTGGATATAGTTAGTCACTGCCCCTGGATATAGTTAGTTACTGCCCCTGTATATAGTTAGTTACTGCCCCTGGATATAGTTAGTCACTGCCCCTGGATATAGTTAGCTACTGCCCCTGTATATAGTTAGTTACTGCCCCTGGATATAGTTAGTTACTTCCCCTGGATATAGTTAGTTACTGCCCCTGGATATAGTTAGTTACTGCCCATGGAAATAGTTAGTTACTGCCCCTGGTTATAGTTAGTTACTGCCCCTGGATATAGTTAGTCACTGCCCCTGGATATAGTTAGTTACTGCCATTGGATATAGTTAGTTACTGCCCCTGGATATAGTTAGTTACTTCCCCTGTATATAGTTAGTTACTGCCCCTGGATAACGTTAGTTACTGCACATGGAAATAGTTAGTTACTGCCCCTGGATATAGTTAGTTACTGCCATTGGATATAGTTAGTTACTGCCCCTGGATATAGTTAGTTAATTCCCCTGGATATAGTTAGTTACTGCCCCTGGATAACGTTAGTTACTGCCCCTGGATAGAGTTAGTTACTGTCCCTGGATAAAGTTAGTTACTGCCCCTGGATATAGTTAGTTACTGCCCCTGAATATGGTTAGTTACTGCCCCTGGATATAGTTAGTTACTGCCCCTGGTTATAGTTAGTTACTGCCCCTGGAAATAGTTAGTTACTGCCCCTGGATATAGTTAGTCACTGCCCCTGGATATAGTTAATTACTGCCCTTGTATATAGTTAGTTACTACCCCTGGATATAGTTAGTTTCTGCCCCTGGATATAGTTAGTTACTGCCCCTGGATATAGTTAGTTACTGCTCCCTGGATATAGTTAGTTACTACCCCTGGATATAGTTAGTTACTGCCCCTGGATATAGTTAGTTACTGCCCCTGGATAAAGTTAGTTACTGCTCCTGGATATAGTTAGTTACAGCCCCTGGATATGGTTAGTTACTGCTCCTGGATATAGTTAGTTACTGCCCCAGGTTAGAGTTAGTTACTGCCCCTGGATATAGTTAGTTACTGCCCCTGTATATAGTTAGTAACTGCCCCTGGATATAGTTAGTTACTGCCCCTGGTTATAGTTAGTTACTGCCCATGGATATAGTTAGTTACTGCCCCTGGATATAGTTAGTTACTGCTCCTGGATAGTGTTAGTTACTGCCCCTGGATATAGTTAGTAACTGCCCCTGGATATAGTTAGTTCCTACCCCTGGATATAGTTAGTTACTGCTCCAGGAGATAGATAGTTACTGCCACTGGATATAGTTAGTTACTGCCCCTGGATATAGTTAGTCACTGCCCCTGGATATAGTTAGTTACTGCCCCTGTATATAGTTAGTTACTGCCCCTGGATATAGTTAGTTACTTCTCCTGGATAAAGTTAGTTACTGCCCCTGGATATAGTTAGTTATTACTCCTGGATATAGATAGTTACTGCCCCTGGATAGAGTTAGTTACTGCCCCTGGATATAGTTATTTACTGCCCCATGATATAGTTAGTCACTGCCCCTGGATATAGTTAGTTACTGCCCCTGGATAGAGATAGTTACTGCCCCTGGATATAGTTAGGTACTGCCCCTGGATATAGCTAGTTACTGCCCCTGGATATAGGTAGTTACTACCCCTGGATATAGTTAGTTCCTGCACCTGGATATAGTTAGTTACTGCCCCTGGATATAGTTAGATACTGCTCCCTGGATAGAGTTAGTTACTGCCCCTGGATATAGTTAGTTACTGCCCCTGGATATAGTTAGTCACTGCCCCTGGATATAGTTAGTTGCTGCTCCCTGGATATAGTTAGTTACTGCCCCTGGATTTAGTTAGTTACTGCCCTAGGATATAGTTAGTTACTGCCCCTGGATATAGTTAGTTACTGCCCCTGGATATAGTTAGTTACTGCCCCAGGATATAGTCAGTTACTGCCCCTGGATATAGTTAGTCACTGCCCCTAGATATAGTTAGTTACTGCCCCTGGATAGAGTTAGTTACTGCCCCTGGATATAGTTAGTTACTGCCCCTGGATATAGCTAGTTACTGCCCCTGGATATAGTTAGTTACTATCCCTGAATATAGTTAGTTCCAGCCCCTGGATATAGTTAGTTACTGCCCCTGGATATAGTTAGTTACTGCTCCCTGGATATAGTTAGTTACTGGCCCTGGATATAGTTAGTTACTGCCCCTGGAGAGAGTTAGTTACTGCCCCTGGATATAGTTAGTTACTGCCCCTGGATATAGTTAGTTACTGCCCCTGTAGGCCTGGTATCCAGATAAACGTTCACATTGGAGCCTTGGTATCCAGATAAACGTTCACATTGTAGCCTTTGTTTCCAGATAAACGTTCACATTGTAGCCTTGGTATATAGATAAACGTTCACATTGTAGCCTTGATATCCAGATAAGCATTCACATTGGAGACTTGGTATCCAGATAAACGTTCACATTGTAGCCCTGGTATCCAGATAAACGTTCACATTGTAGCCCTGGTATCCAGAAAAAAACGTTCACATTGGAGCCTTGGTATCCAGATAAACGTTCACATTGGAGCATTGGTATCCAGATAAACGTTCACATTGTAGCCTTGGTATCCAGATAAACGTTCACATTGGAGCCCTGGTATCCAGATGAACGTTCACATTGGAGCCCTGGTATCCAGATAAACGTTCACATTGGAGCTCTGGTATCCAGATAAACGTTCACATTGGAGCCCTGGTATCCAGACAAACGTTCACATTGTGGCCCTGGTATCCAGATAAACGTTCACATTGGAGGCCTGGTATCCAGATAAACGTTCACATTGTAGCCTTCGTATCCAGAAAAACGTTCACATTGGAGCCCTGGTATGCAGATAAACGTTCAAATTGGAGGCCTGATATCCAGATAAACGTTCACATTGTAGCCATGGTATTCAGATAAACGTTCACAGTGTAGCATTGGTAAATTGGAAAAATAGTAACCCAATACCAGAAATAGTACCCAGACAAATAGTAACCCAATACCAGAAATAGTACACGGAAAAATAGTAACCCAATACCAGAAATAGTACCCAGACAAATAGTAACTCAATACCAGAAATAGTACCCAGACAAATAGTAACCCAATACCAGAAATAGTACACAGACAAATAGTAACCCAATACCAGAAATAGTACCCAGACAAATAGTAACCCAATACCAGAAATAGTACCCAGACAAATAGTAACCCAATACCAGAAATAGTACCAAGACAAATAGTAACCCAATACCAGAAATAGTACCCAGACAAATAGTAACCCAATACCAGAAATAGTACCCAGAAAAATAGTAACCCAATACCAGAAATAGTACCCAGACAAATAGTAACCCAATACCCGAAATAGTACCCAGAAAATAGTAACCCAATATAACCCAATACCAGAAATAGTACCCAGAAAAATAGTAACCCAATACCAGAAATAGTACACAGAAAAATAGTAACCCAATACCAGAAATAGTACCCTGAAAAATAGTAACCCAATACCAGACATAGTACCCTGAAAAATAGTAACCCAATACCAGAAAGAGTACCAAGACAAATAGTAACCCAATACCAGAAATAGTACCCAGACAAATAGTAACCCAATACCAGAAATATTACCCAGACAAATAGTAACCCAATACCAGAAGTAGTACCCAGACAAATAGTAACCCAATACCAGAAATAGTACCCAGAAAAATAGTAACCCAATACCCGAAATAGTACCCAGACTAATAGTAACCAAATACCCGAAATAGTACCCAGACAAATAGTAACCCAATACCCGAAATAGTACCCAGACAAATAGCAACCCAATACTCGAAATAGTACCCAGACAAATAGTAACCCAATACAAGAAATAGTACCCATAAAAATAGTAACCCAATACCAGAAATAGTACCCAGACAAATAGTAACACAATACCAGAAATAGTACCCAGATAAATAGTAACACAATACCAGAAATAGTACTCAGACAAATAGTAACACAATGCCAGAAATAGTACACAGACAAATAGTAACCCAATACCCGAAATAGTACCCAGACAAATAGTAACCCAATACCAGAAATAGTACCAAGACAAATATTAACCCAATACCAGAAATAGTACCCAGACAAATAGTAACCCAATACCAGAAATATTACCCAGACAAATAGTAACCCAATACCAGAAATAGTACCCAGACAAATAGTAACACAATACCAGAAATAGTACCCAGACAAATAATAACCCAATACCAGAAATAGTACACAGACAAATAGTAACCCAATACCAGAAATTATACCAAGACAAATAGTAACCCAATACCCGAAATAGTACTCAGACAAATAGTAACTCATTACCAGAAATAGTACCCAGACAAATAGTAACCCAATACCAGAAATAGTACACGGAAAAATAGTAACCCAATACCAGAAATAGTACCCAGAAAAATAGAACCCAATACTAGAAACAGTACCCAGAAAATTAGTAACCCACTACTAGAAATAGTACCCTGAAAAATAATAACCCAATACCGTACATAGTACCCTGAAAAATAGTAACCCAATACCAGAAATAGTACCAAGACAAATAGTAACCCAATACCAGAAATAGTACCCAGACAAATAGTAACCCAATACCAGAAATAGTACCCAGACAAATAGTAACCCAATACCAGAAGTAGTACCCAGACAAATAGTAACCCAATACCAGAAATAGTACCCAGACAAATAGTAACCCAATACCAGAAATAGTGCACAGACAAATAGTAACCCAATACCAGAAATAGTATCAAGACAAATAGTAACCCAATACCAGAAATAGTACCCATAAAAATAGTAACCCAATACCAGAAATAGTACCCAGACAAATAGTAACACAATACCAGAAATAGTACCCAGATAAATAGTAACACAATACCAGAAATAGTACCCAGACAAATAGTAACACAATACCAGAAATAGTACACAGACAAATAGTAACCCAATACCCGAAATAGTACACAGACAAATAGTAACCCAATACCAGAAATAGTACCAAGACAAATAGTAACTCAATACCAGAAATAGTACCCAGACAAATAGTAACCCAATACCAGAAATAGTACCCAGAAAAATAGTAACCCAATACCAGAAATAGTACCCAGAAAAATAGTAACCCAATACCAGAAATAGTACCCAGAAAAACAGTAACCCAATACCAGAAAAAGTACCAAGACAAATAGTAACCCAATACCAGAAATAGTACCCAGACAAATAGTAACTCAATACCAGAAATAGTACCCAGACAAATAGTAACCCAATACCAGAAATAGTACACGGAAAAATAGTAACCCAATACCAGAAATAGTACCCAGAAAAATAGTAACCCAATACCAGAAATAGTACCCAGAAAAATAGTAACCCAATACCAGTAATGGTACCCTGAAAAATAGTAACCCAATACCAGACATAGTACCCTGAAAAATAGTAACCCAATACCAGAAATAGTACCCAGAAAAATAGTAACCCAATACCAGAAATAGTACCCAGAAAAACAGTAACCCAATACCAGAAAAAGTACCAAGACAAATAGTAACCCAATACCAGAAATAGTACCCAGACAAATAGTAACTCAATACCAGAAATAGTACCCAGACAAATAGTAACCCAATACCAGAAATAGTACACGGAAAAATAGTAACCCAATACCAGAAATAGTACCCAGAAAAATAGTAACCCAATACCAGAAATAGTACCCAGAAAAATAGTAACCCAATACCAGTAATGGTACCCTGAAAAATAGTAACCCAATACCAGACATAGTACCCTGAAAAATAGTAACCCAATACCAGAAATAGTACCCAGAAAAATAGTAACCCAATACCAGAAATAGTACCCAGAAAAACAGTAACCCAATACCAGAAAAAGTACCAAGACAAATAGTAACCCAATACCAGAAATAGTACCCAGACAAATAGTAACTCAATACCAGAAATAGTACCCAGACAAATAGTAACCCAATACCAGAAATAG
>CM026401.1:26769451-26791752 GCA_014843695.1 Archivesica marissinica
CTATACCAGAAATAGTACACGGAAAAATAGTAACCCTATACCAGAAATAGTACACGGAAAAAGACTACACCGAATCGTTTTCTTCTGCGATATAAGCAGCATTCAGGTAAACGTTCTGTGCTGTTATATTCGAGTATGTATCCTTAACTATGGGTAGCAGGGGAAAGGTTTCCGTCTTATTTCATTCTAGTATGTATCCTTAACTATGGGTAGCAGGGGAAAGGTTTCCGTCTTATTTCATTCTAGTATGTATCCTTAAATATGGGTAGCATGGAAAGGGTTCCGTCTTATTTCATTCGAGTATGTATCCTTTAATATGGGTAGCAGGGGAAAGGATTCCGTCTTATTTCATTCGAGTATGTATCCTTAAATATGGGTACAATGGAAAGGGTTCCGTCTTATTTCATTCGAGTATGTATCCTTTAATATGGGTAGCATGGAAAGGGTTCTTTCTTATTTCATTCGAGTATGTATCCTTAAATATGGGTAGCATGGAAAGGGTTCTTTCTTATTTAATTCGAGTATGTATCCTTAAATATGGGTAGCATGGAAAGGGTTCTTTCTTATTTGATTCGAGTATGTATCCTTAAATATGGGTAGCAGGGGAAAGGGTTCCCTCTTATTTCATTCGAGTATGTATCCTTAAATATGGATAGCATGGAAAGGGTTCCGTCTTATTTCATTCGAGTATGTATCCTTAAATATGGGTAGCATGGAAAGGATTCCGTCTTAATTCATTCGAGTATGTATTCTTAAATATGGGTAGCAGGGGAGACGGTACTGTATTATTTCATTCGAGTAAGTATACTTAAATATGGGTAGCATGGAAAGGGTTCTTTCTTATTTGATTCGTATGTATCCTTAAATATGGGTAGCAGGGGAAAGGGTTCCGTCTTATTTCATTCGAGTATGTATCCTTAAATATGTGTAGCAGGGGAGACGGTTCTGTATTATTTCATCGAGTATGTATCCTTAAATATGGATAGCATGGAAAGGGTTCCGTCTTATTTCATTCGAGTATGTATTCTTATATATGGGTAGCCGGGGAAAGGGTTCCGTCTTATTTCATTCGAGTATGTATCCTTAAATATGGGTACCATTGAAAGGGTTCCGTCTTATTTCATTCGAGTATGTATCCTTTAATATGGGTAGCATGGAAAGGGTTCTTTCTTATTTCATTCGTATGTATCCTTAAATATGGGTAGCATGGAAAGGGTTCCGTCTTATTTCATTCGAGTATGTATCCTTAAATATGGGTAGCAGGGGAGACTGTTCTGTATTATTTCATTCGAGTATGTATCCTTAAATATGGGTAGCAGGGGAAAGGGTTCCCTCTTATTTCATTCGAGTATGTATCCTTAAATATGGGTAGCATGGAAAGGGTTCCGTCTTATTTCAATCGAGTATGTATCCCTAAATATGGGTAGCATGGAAAGGGTTCTTTCTTATTTCATTCGTATGTATCCTTAAATATGGGTAGCATGGAAAGGGTTCCGTCTTATTTCATTCGTATGTATCCTTAAATATGGGTAGCAGGGAAAGGGTTCCCTCTTATTTCATTCGAGTATGTATCCTTAAATATGGGTAGCATGGAAAGGGTTCCGTCTTATTTCATTCGAGTATGTATCCTTAAATATGGGTAGCATGGAAATGGTTCCGTCTTATTTCATTCGAGTATGTATACTTAAATATGGGTAGCATGGAAAGGGTTCTTTCTTATTTCATTCGTATGTATCCTTAAATATGGGTAGCATGGAAAGATTTCTTTCTTATTTCATTCGTATGTATCCTTAAATATGGGTAGCATGGAAAGGGTTCCGTCTTATGTCATTCCAGTATGTATCCTTAAATATGGGTAGCATGGAAAGGGTTCCGTCTTATTTCATTCGAGTATGTATCCTTAAATATGGGTAGCAGGGGAGACGGTTCTGTATTATTTCATTCGAGTATGTATCTTTAAATATGGGTAGCATGGAAAGGGTTCCGTCTTATTTAATTCGAGTATGTATCCTTAAATATGGGTAGCAGGGGAAAGGATTCCGTCTTATTTCATTCGAGTATGTATCCTTAAATATGGGTAGCATGGAAAGGGTTCTTTCTTATTTCATTCTAGTATGTATCCTTAAATATGGGTAGCAGGGGAACGGGTTCTGTCTTATTTCATTCGAGTATGTATCCTTAGATATGGGTAGCAGGGAAATGGTTCCATGTCATTGTATTCGAATGTATGTCATGGGTAGCAGCTGCACGGATATCGATGCCATGTCTATGCCATGCTAACTCTCCATCTACGGACGACAATCGTTCTGTTTAATGTAAGAGACATGCAAGTATGATTTGCTTACCTTGCCGGTGTAATGAAACATATTTGACCCACTCTCAGAAATCGCCACTAAGTCATTATTTGATGACGTAAAATGATCCCCGTCTGACAAATGATGACATATCTATAAGAAGTTTGACTCCGCAATTTGAGGCACGTCAGATTGACACCCTGTGGTAGTTATTTATGTTTGAACATTACGTCCCTAATATATGTCTTACTAACCGTACTTTGTTCGATAATGGCTCCTTTACGCAATCCCAAACTGATCATTCCCTATCTACATGAAACGCTACCACTCAATTATCCGTCCGTCTGTCTGCCTGTCTCTATCCACTTAACTTGCCATCTATATTAAAAATTACCACACATTGAAATGTTCGTACATCCATAAGTCAGTTGTTCAGTACCATATGTGCTAATAATATTCGTGCATATGTATTGAAATACATTTATTCGTAAATTTCACAAGTAAAACCCATAGTGTCCACTCTTGCGAGTCAATACAGATCTATTTCGCCATGCCCCAATCCAGCTTTACCCTGCCCTGCCACGCCAATCACCCGCCTGTTCTGCCTCTCCATGTTCTGTCCCACTGGGCTTCGCTCACGGAATAGAAATAATTAATGTGTGTGGATAATACAATGCCTACTTGTATGAACATGTTGAGTTGGCACCGACGTTGGTTCCATTTGACTTGTCATTTGTTCGCCTGTCAATACAATGCCTACTTGTGAAGGTAGTATGAACATGTTGAGTTGGCACCGACGTTGGTTCCATTTGACTTGTCATTTGTTCGCCTGTCAATACAATGCCTACTTGTGAAGGTAGTATGAACATGTTGAGTTGGCACCGACGTTGGTTCCATTTGACTTGTCATTTGTTCGCCTGTCAATACAATGCCTACTTGTGAAGGTAGTATGAACATGTTGAGTTGGCACCGACGTTGGTTCCATTTGACTTGTCATTTGTTCGCCTGTCAATACAATGCCTACTTGTGAAGGTAGTATGAACATGTTGAGTTGGCACCGACGTTGGTTCCATTTGACTTGTCATTTGTTCGCCTGTCAATACAATGCCTACTTGTGAAGGTAGTATGAACATGTTGAGTTGGCACCGACGTTGGTTCCATTTGACTTGTCATTTGTTCGCCTGTCAATACAATGCCTACTTGTGAAGGTAGTATGAACATGTTGAGTTGGCACCGACGTTGGTTCCATTTGACTTGTCATTTGTTCGCCTGTCAATACAATGCCTACTTGTGAAGGTAGTATGAACATGTTGAGTTGGCACCGACGTTGGTTCCATTTGACTTGTCATTTGTTCGCCTGTCAATACAATGCCTACTTGTGAAGGTAGTATGAACATGTTGAGTTGGCACCGACGTTGGTTCCATTTGACTTGTCATTTGTTCGCCTGTCAATACAATGCCTACTTGTGAAGGTAGTATGAACATGTTGAGTTGGCACCGACGTTGGTTCCATTTGACTTGTCATTTGTTCGCCTGTCAATACAATGCCTACTTGTGAAGGTAGTATGAACATGTTGAGTTGGCACCGACGTTGGTTCCATTTGACTTGTCATTTGTTCGCCTGTCAATACAATGCCTACTTGTGAAGGTAGTATGAACATGTTGAGTTGGCACCGACGTTGGTTCCATTTGACTTGTCATTTGTTCGCCTGTCAATTCGACGGTTTGCGTTCTGTTGTCGCGTCGACATGACAGAAATAACTCACAATAGACAATATGCTAGTAAATAAGTCTGTGTGTACTATACACGCATCTTTGTATATGTTGCAATTTAATTACGAATTACCAGCCTATTCTGTCTAATACATTTTGAATCAGCTCTGAATGTGATTATATTCTTTGATGTGAAGATTAATTCTTTCATCGGCCATTAAGAACTTGTTTCTCATTGATAATAGAGATTGGATGCACAGGCTTGAACATAATTACAGCCTTTTATTGATGAGTGTATTACAAGTATTTGATCACGTGTATATCATACTCGGAAATCTAGCCTAGGAACAGGCGTCGGTATATGTTTGCCTGGTCAGTCATATAAATATATCACGTGTCGTGATGGCTGCAAATAATGTTTTAACGTCACCAGTATAATCGTTGTCATCATTTTATTTCTCTTCTATCTCCCTTAGATGAATATGGAGAGTACAAGAATAAATAAAGTAATATATCTATGGTCAAAAGAGGTAAATGTTAAAAATGGATTTTATCGATTGAAAAAAATGTTGCAAGACATTGATTGTGTACATATCTTGAATGAGAATGTTAGAAATGATAAACCTACAATTTCCTTAATTGAATCTGAACTTTTTAATAGGGAGCAGTTAAAATGGAAGGATATGTCAGAACGAGAACAGTCAATTAGAGGAACTGGTAGGAATATTTAAGGGCATACAGGTTATTTAAGTCAGAATTTGGTACTGAAAATTACCTTAATTTGAATTTATCTTTTCATTACCGGTCGGCTTACCATAAATTTAGATGTGGTGTAGCCCAACTTAGAATATAAACTGGGAGGTATGAAAATATAGAGTTGAGTACAATGTGTTGTTTTTATTGTCAAGAAACGGTAGAAGGTGAACAACTTGTGTTGTTTCATTGCCCAGTGTACATTGATTTAAGGACGGGGTTGGTCTCTGCATTGAATAATTTGCCAAATGTTGTATATGACAATATGTCAGACAATGAGAGGTTAGTTCTAACTTTTAGCATTGCTAAATTGTTTACATTGCTGCCAAAACCTGCTATAATATGTTATGTGAAAGAAAAAAGCGCTTGTATTCTAGGTCATAACCACTAATTTTAGACATTTTAAATGTATCTTTTATTGTATATATTGTGAAAACAATTATTACTAATGCGGAATATTTTAAGTATATGTAATATTTACTCCCGGCTGTTCTCACTGGAAAGTCTGGGTACTGTCAAAGACAAAGACAGTGTATTCTGACAATATAGAGAGAAATTGTTTTAAAATGTTTTATTATAGATACAGAGTGTCTCTCACGATTCTTATAGAATGGCATGCATGTTCTTATGTATAATTATGAATGTGTTTGTATTATATGACATGTATGGTGAGACAAAAATAAAATGATCTATCTATCTATGTAATTGCAAATTGTATTCCTCATTGTGAAAAAAGTTGCAATACAATTTCATTTCATTTATTAAACTAAAATAAGATTAATTTAGTGTTCAATTATATTCAAGTACATTAAACATGCTAAACATGGTGGAATTCTTTACTACAAAACTTGTATAATACTTGTTTTGTAACGAATATATAATTATATGATAGAAACGTTTTAAGAAATTGCGACAATGAATTTGAACAGGAATATTGATTTATTTCCGATGTTCGAACTCAAAACTTGCGATCATCCGCCAATCTCAAACTTTACCATCCTAAGCCAACATACTGAATCGTTTAGAAATCGTTCTTATATTCAGGGTCACACTTGTGGAATTCCCTCCGTATCACATCAAAGCAGCACATTCTGTTCCACACTTCAAAGCTTTATATATCAGGTGGTGCAAAGAACAGACCAATAACCTAGTAAACTGATAATATACAATTATACATGAATATAAGTATTAGTTCTTGCAGCTTAATATATTTTATTTCCCATGAAAGTTTTACTGGTTACTGTTTTCATGTTTCAATATGCTAGTTCGTTTTAATTTGTTGATCGCCTCATGGTAGATTATTATTATTATATCTTTAACATGTGGCCTATTGCATCCTTGCATTCAAATGCTTTCTTCTTCTTACTTGTGCGGAGATGTAGTACGTAGACGAGTGATACATTAAAGTCAACACAAGGATACAGTTGCATCTGAAATCAAGGACAGCGTATTAATTATTTCTTTTGAAGATATCTTAAAACGTTTTGGGACTATAAAGCATTAGATACATGTAGTCAGAAAGTGGGGCAACTAAATAACATGTTATATTACAGCGCCAGTATTGAGCGAACTGAATTGCTATAATGTATTATTTACTCAATCAGGCGCCTTGAATATGAGAAAAACAAATTACTCATATCTTGTGTTGAAAAAACGCATCAGTCAGTGATAGAACTTTGAGCGGGATCTGCGATGCCAAATATCATCTAAATATGATATAATGTACAACAGAGTAGCGAGCGACCAACAATCTTTACCTTAATTATAGGCGGTGAAGATTTATCATACAGAGGGAGGCAATTTGTTCCTGGAAATTTCGTTTAATTTGGGGAAATGAATTATTACACAAACGAATTAGTCATTTAGACGAGCATGAACGCTATTATAATATTGTTATATACCTAATGTCCTTAGTTTCATTCAAACATTTCAATTATTAAGAGAATAACGATGGCTTGGCTGATTTTAAGACATAAGATAATCGCCTAACACCAGCTGCTGACAGTAACACTCAGAATCAACCAATCAGATCATTTGAGCTTGAGTTTGAGATCTGAGAACAGTTTATAACCTTGGGGCTGGACGGAACCAGCGCGCATGTGCAATACACGTAGATAACGTTCTCAAATGAACAACTCTGATGGGATTCGTACCTACATATTAAAGGGGAGCGTGGTTATGAGCCATCGACGTTAACTACTCGGCACCGGACGCTTCACCGCACAGTCCGTCCGAGTGTACGTCAATGGGGAAAGAACACATATAGAGTTCAAATGATTATACTGAATATTTCTGAATATAAGTTGTTTGTTTGTGGTTAACGCCGCACCAACAGCTCATATCATATTGCGAGTATCTAGCTGTTATTGGTGGTGGAAGACACACCGGGGTTTATACACATTTATTTTAGCTCGATTGCGAAACAAGTTCTTACAACTTAATATATTAATCACTCTCGAGAGCTCATCCCTAATGGAATCCACCTCCACGAGGGAGAGAGAAGAGGCAATGTGGAATTTAAATGCCCTAATGGTACACTCGTAACGGCTCTAGCGTAGCTCGAACTCCGGACCTTTCGCACATGAAGCGAACGCACTACCACTGCACTATTACGACACCCGAGCAGCAGTGTTTTAGGCACAAGAAGGCCACACGTTTGAATACCATTTGTTATGACCCATACAAAGTAACAAATGACCGAATAAAAGATTTGTTGAATATGTTTTCTTTTATGCTTTCCAATAAATGATAGAGTTTTCTCAGAGAAAGAAAATTCCATCTTACACCGCTTTGAAACAATGAAAGATGACATTTTCTCTGGCTTTGCCAAAAGCACAGAGCCAGATCAGAATGACACATACTGCACACAGAACATGCCGATATGATTTAACGATAGGCGCCCTTTTTCACGATGTCACTACAATCTACAAGGTTCTATGAGCTTACGTACACTGCGAGCTTACTATGAACATAACACTTGCTTACTACGATGTCAGTACGAGTTTAGTACGATGTCAGTACGAGTTTAGTTCGATGTCAGTACGAGTTTAATACGATGTCAGTACGAGTTTAATACGATGTCAGTACGAGTTTAATACGATGTCAGTACGAGCTTAGTACGATGTCAGTACGAGTTTAGTACGATGTCAGTACGCGTTTAATACGATGTCAGTACGCATTTAATACGATGTCAGTACGAGTTTAATACGATGTCAGTACGAGTTTAATACGATGTCAGTACGAGCTTAGTACGATGTCAGTACGAGTTTACTTCGATATCAGTACGAGTTTAATACGATGTCAGTACGAGTTTAATACGATGTCAGTACGAGTTTAATACGATGTCAGTGCGAGCTTAGTACGATGTCAGTACGAGTTTACTTCTATATCAGTACGAGTTTAATACGATGTCAGTACGAGTTTAATACGATGTCAGTACGAGTTTAATACGATGTCAGTGCGAGCTTAGTACGATGTCAGTACGAGTTTACTTCGATATCAGTACGAGTTTAATACGATGTCAGTGCGAGTTTAATACGATGTCAGTGCGAGTTTAATACGATGTCAGTACGAGGTTAGTTCGATGTCAGTACGAGTTTAGTTCGATGTCAGCGCGAGTTTAATACGATGTCAGTACGAGGTTAGTTCGATGTCAGTACGAGTTTAGTTCGATGTCAGTACGAGTTTAATATGTTGTCAGTACGAGGTTAGTTCGATGTCAGTACGAGTTTAGTTCGATGTCAGCGCGAGTTTAATACGATGTCAGTACGAGGTTAGTTCGATGTCAACGCGAGTTTAATACGATGTCAGTACGAGGTTAGTTCGATAGCAGTACGAGTTTAGTACGATGTCAGTACGAGTTTAATACGATGTCAGTACGAGGTTAGTTCGATGGCAGTACGAGTTTAGTACGATGTCAGTACGAGCTTAGTACGATGTCAGTACGAGTTTAGTACGATGTCAGTACGAGTTTAGTTCGATGTTAGTACGAGTTTAATACGATATCAGTACGAGTTTACTTCGATATCAGTACGACTTTACTTTGATATCAGTATGAGTTTAGTACGATGTCAGTACGAGTTTACTTTGATATCCGTACGAGTTTAATACGATGTCAGTACGAGTTTAATACGATGTCAATGCGAGTTTAGTACGATGTCAGTACGAGTTTACTTCGATATCAGTACGAGTTTAATACGATATCAGTACGAGTTTAATACGATGTCAATGCGAGTTTAGTACGATGTCAGTACGACTTTAGTTCGAGTTTACTGCGATATCAGTACGAGTTTAATACGATGTCAGTACGAGTTTAATACGATGTCAGTACGAGTTTAATACGATGTCAGTGCGAGCTTAGTACGATGTCAGTACGAGTTTACTTCGATATCAGTACGAGTTTAATACGATGTCAGTGCGAGTTTAATACGATGTCAGTGCGAGTTTAATACGATGTCAGTACGAGGTTAGTTCGATGTCAGTACGAGTTTAGTTCGATGTCAGCGCGAGTTTAATACGATGTCAGTACGAGGTTAGTTCGATGTCAGTACGAGTTTAGTTCGATGTCAGTACGAGTTTAATATGTTGTCAGTACGAGGTTAGTTCGATGTCAGTACGAGTTTAGTTCGATGTCAGCGCGAGTTTAATACGATGTCAGTACGAGGTTAGTTCGATAGCAGTACGAGTTTAGTACGATGTCAGTACGAGTTTAATACGATGTCAGTACGAGGTTAGTTCGATGGCAGTACGAGTTTAGTACGATGTCAGTACGAGGTTAGTTCGATGTCAGTACGAGTTTAGTTCGATGTCAGCGCGAGTTTAATACGATGTCAGTACGAGGTTAGTTCGATAGCAGTACGAGTTTAGTACGATGTCAGTACGAGTTTAATACGATGTCAGTACGAGGTTAGTTCGATGGCAGTACGAGTTTAGTACGATGTCAGTACGAGCTTAGTACGATGTCAGTACGAGTTTAGTACGATGTCAGTACGAGTTTAGTTCGATGTTAGTACGAGTTTAATACGATATCAGTACGAGTTTACTTCGATATCAGTACGACTTTACTTTGATATCAGTACGAGTTTAGTACGATGTCAGTACGAGTTTACTTTGATATCCGTACGAGTTTAATACGATGTCAGTACGAGTTTAATACGATGTCAATGCGAGTTTAGTACGATGTCAGTACGAGTTTACTTCGATATCAGTACGAGTTTAATACGATATCAGTACGAGTTTAATACGATGTCAATGCGAGTTTAGTACGATGTCAGTACGACTTTAGTTCGAGTTTACTGCGATATCAGTACGAGTTTAATACGATGTCAGTACGAGTTTAATACGATGTCAGTACGAGCTTAGTACGATGTCAGTACGATTTTAGTTCGAGTTTACTTCGATATCAGTACGAGTTTAATACGATGTCAGTAGGAGTTTAATACGATGTCAATGCGAGTTTAGTACGATGTCAGTACGACTTTAGTTCGATGTCAGTACTAGTCTAAAACGATATCAATGCGAGTTTAGTTCGATGTCAGTACGAGTTTAATACGATGTCAGTACGAGTTTAGTACGATGTCAGTACGAGTTTAATACGCTGTCAGTACGAGTTTCGTTCGATGTCAGTACGAGCTTACGTCGATATCAGTACGAGCTTAATACGATGTCAGTACGAGTTTAGTACGCTGTTCGCACGATAGAGACAAGGTTAGTACGTGTTACATTTGTGGCAATTACCACCTAGCATGTAGCCAGCTCGTATTACTTCATACTATGTCGTGTTCTGCGCGTATGCTTGACAAGGATGTACAGGAATATGTATACGTAATGTAGTCGTGTAAATCGTCGATAACTAGTGATTATATCCTGAATAGGTCTTGGTCAAGTCGCGTCGAATATAGAACCACCGACCTACCGCAAGCCATCAGGACACCGTCCTCACATGAAATAATTCGAAATACCCAGTGTGATTCGTACCTCCCGCCATGAAAGGGGAAACGTTAACCACTCGGCCATGGAGGCCCACCCATTATTAATCAACTATATGCAACCTGTCACCTGGTTAGGACATAACAGTTAAAACAAAAGGATTCCAAATCTAAACAGACCCCTACGCATGCTGGGATAAGTTGAATGTATCCGCTAAAGGGAGGTAATAGAAAGACAAGCAGTGCCTCTAATTGTTGGGCTGTAGATGTAGTTCTCTTCTATAATCAGCATACATCCTGAAGCCGTGACGATATGGTTCTTGTCATAATTATATTAGATTTTAAAAAAGGACGTAATCATCGTAAATACATTGGATGGTTTCCTCCCATTCCACGGTAGCCATTAACTTACTATATAGAGATAATAGTGTGTCGAAACGTTTCCGCATTTCTTAATTGATTCAACGGAATTTTGAAGATAAATATACGTGCATAGATTGGGCCACACAAAAACCTCAGACAAATTGAATACATTGCCTCCATGTATTGTATAACATAATTCAATGTGTTTCCTTTCATTCCTGGCGTTTTGATAGAATCTTGTTTGCCTCCAAATCAATATCTTCACATCCTGTTTTCTCCAATTTTGACTTACCTACGAAATTTCTATGTCTTCTCTGAAAGTAGTTTTCACACAATAGACAAACACTGCGTTATTTTTATCCACCCACTCCCCCTCCCCAGCTCACTCAATTAAAAAACATAAATACTGCCCCATCTTCCGTGGAAAATAGAGTATATGGATAACATAAAATAGGTCTTACAACTATTATTGTGGAAGACTTGCTGCAACTGCTTGCAAGAAGCCACCAATGGTAATATTTCGGACACGTGTGTTAGTCTAAGTCAATTTTGTTTTATCTGGATTGGAAAACAAGTGCCTACAACTGATATTGGCATAATTTACCCAGTCACCCCACCACCATAAAACGGAAATAAACAGTGGTATATCTTCACAATTTATTAAATAATCATATTTGGTACCGAATACTTTACAATGTCGTTGTTTGCTATGGCTGTAATGTTCATCATGCTGTGTAAATAGGAAACCGTTACCCTTAACATCATTGTCTAGAGCTGGGCGCGAACTCCGGGCTTCGCGTTCGCTTCAGGCGTGAGAGGCCCATCAATAGCCATTACGAGTGTGTCCTTAGACAAGGCACTTACATTCCACATTGCTTCTCTCTACCTCAGAGGCAATAGTACTATATATGTCGTCACTGAGAGTTAACACAGAGACATATGTAATTCGTGAGAACACATACTGCCAGTCGTTGTCTCAAATCCTGTGCGCTTCGCTTACTCGACGAATGCTCGACCCACAGAGCTAACAGGACGGCTTACATACCATCTCAAATAATGGGTATATAATATAAAAACGTTACATATATAATTCTTGAACAATTAAATGATGCATTATGCGAAATCTATGTGTGTCCTTGTAAAACTGGAAATCTACCTTGTATGTGTGTCCTTGTAAAACTGGAAATCTACCTTGTATGTGTGTCCTTGTAAAACTGGAAATCTACCTTGTATGTGTGTCCTTGTAAAACTGGAAATCTACCTTGTATGTGTGTCCTTGTAAAACTAGAAATCTACCTTGTATGTGTGTCCTTGTAAAACTGCAAATCTACCTTGTATGTGTGTCCTTGTAAAACTGCAAATCTACCTTGTATGTGTGTCCTTGTAAAACTGCAAATCTAACTTGTATGTGTGTCCTTGTAAAACTGGATGGTTTTATTTGACAAATCCTACAGTGAACATGTTGTAAATCTTTCATTGACATCGGGATGTGCTGCGCATCCAGATCTAAGAACGACATCGGTATGGGCGATACATCCAGAGCTACGAATGACATGGGTATTGGCGGAACATACAAAGTACAAGTCGTGCATTGCTAAATGTAAATTAGCTTGGGGTGTACCATAAAATATTTTCTCCAAATTGTATGGTGCCCCGGTTTGAGGATATAACACGTGTTCATGCATTAATGCAATCCAAAATCGTGCCTTGCGTTGCTTTCTTGGTGTTGGGAAATATTCTCCCAATGCAGCTGTCTCCGGGGAAATGGTTTGGCAGCCGCCAGTTGTGCGACAATGGAAACACATATCTGGGTTTTGGTCACGCTTAGCTAATACCGACAATTCCAGATTAAATATGCGTGTTGCACTATGGGCGAATGTTAAATATACAAGTTATAAAAACTGGTTTTACTATGTCAAGAGACAGATATTAATTTGATGGATTACTGTAACCTATCTACCCCTATACATAAGAACATTTTAATAAATAGTGTGGAAAATGCTGTAATGGAGAAATATGTCACTGACTGGTCCACCTCTATTAACAGTGTGACCGGTATTTCTGGACGCATTTAGTGCTTTTTTCAATTTCAGTATTTCAAAATGTCTGGTTTTAAAGTATTTAATTTTCAATTAACGTCTGTTCCTCTGTTTTAATATGTAAATATAATAATATATCAGTAGACTGTGATAGTTTGATTATCTGTGATTAGATTAGTCTCTCATAATTCTTTTATAATGAATGGTGTTGTACTTTGCCATGAGAATATGTTGTGTATATTTTATGTATTGTACAACGATGAGACTGAAATAAAGAATACATCTACAGAGATAAGAGAACGGATCTGTGTCATTATTGACATTAAGAACAAAAGAATTTATTCACATCTAACCCGCCTCAATAATACTAAGTCTTACTATTCATAGCTCAAGTTGTCACAGACTCTTCTTTTTCACTTATATTACTCTATGTTGCTTAGGCTCTAACCGTCGTCTACCTTATCGTAGACTCGCAGGTGTTGTTTAGGTGTTTCTTCTTTTCCTATGTATTATACTAATAACTCAACACAGTCTTTCATTTCTCTCAATATAATATTTCTCTTTCGTCTATAATATATTCATATGCACAGCAATCTATAACAGTTAGCGTCTTTTCATTTCACGCTTTTCAACGATCTAATGTGTTAGCCGCCTCCCTGGCTACACCAGATTATTAGATGCAGTCTCTTTAATCCGTACTTACTCTAATCCGATAATCTCATCAATGTTTCTGATTTAATAACTTCCATTCACTTTCGTCAATAAAGAAATAGACAATATTTACCGAAACTATATGTTCATTCTTATGGCTGAACTGTCCTTGTTAAATGTATTCATTTAAATACTCGATTAATATTTATAAGTTACGATTCTCAGAATGTGTATACTTTCTAAGTATCATAGAGACAGTTTATGTGTTCTATATAATCAAATTATGATAAACCCTACTCACGCTTTTGGTGATATCCTAATTGTGCTCTGAATTAGTAAATAAATTCCCTTTCTTATATCGAACCTAAATCTCAAACATAACGGCACCTGAACATCTGTGATGTTATCTAATATTACTAATTTAAAGATGTTACCCACATCAAACCAGTTAGGCTGTTATCTTACCTGCAACCCTGTCCTGATAGATTTACACCATGTACCCACTATTTAGTCATTTACGAGCAAATGAGAACTAATAATTTAGGCGCGAAAATGATATCGGACGACTATGCATTATATATATATTACTTTACAAATGGCCTTATTTAATAATAGACTAATGCATTTATATACAATCAAACCTGAGCTAAAGGCCATCTACGAATAAAGGCCGCATATGAAAAACCTGTCTCGAAAAACCACCATTTTTCTCTCCCGTCAAGCCATGTTCAATGCATTTTAACCCTTTATTGAGAGACCACCTACCAACAAAGGCAACTTTTTGACCTTCCTGAGGGTGACCTTTATAGACAGGTTTGACTGTAATACATTACTCTTTACATATGAAAATAATAGATTGAATGCCAATTTATGTCTAGTCCACATAATTCAGCTTTCACGAATGTTGTTACTTTCCCAATATAACCCATATATTTCAGTTTTCACAGATGTTGTTACTTACCTATCTAACCCATATCGTTCAGAGGTCACATATGCTGTTACTATCCTACCTAACCCATATCGTTCTGTTTTCACGGATGTTGTTACTTATCTATCTAACCCATATCGTTCAGTTTTCACGGATGTTGTTACTTACCTATCTAACCCATATCGTTCAGATTTCACGGATGCTGTTACTTACCTATCTAACCCATATCGTTCGGTTTTCACGGATGTTGTTACTTATCTAACTAACCCATATCGTTCAGTTTTCACGGATGTTGTTACTTACCTATCTAACCCATATCGTTCAGTTTTCACGAATGTTGTTACTTTCCTATCTAACCCATATCGTTCAGTTTTCACGGATGTTGTTACTTTCCCAATATAACCCATATCGTTCAGTTTTCGCGGATGTTGTTACTTATATATTTAACCCATATCGTTCAGTTTTCACGGATGTTGTTACTTTCCTATCTAACCCATATCGATCAGATTTTACGAATGTTGTTACTTACCTCTCTAACCCATATCGTTCAGTTTTCACGGATGTTGTTACTTTCCTATCTAACCCATATCGTTCAGATTTCACGAATGTTGTTACTTACCTATCTATCCCATATCGTTCGGTTTTCACGGATGTTGTTACTTTCCTATCTAACCCATATCGTTCAGATTTCACGAATGTTGTTACTTACCTATCTAACCCATATCTTTCAGTTTTCACGGATGTTGTTACTTTCCTATCTAACCCATATCGTTCAGATTTCACGAATGTTGTTACTTACCTATCTATCCCATATCGTTCGGTTTTCACGAATGTTGTTACTTATCTATCTAACCCATATCTTTCAGTTTTCACGGATGTTGTTACTTACCTATCTAACCCATATCTTTCAGTTTTCATGGATGTTGTTACTTACCTATCTAACCCATATCTTTCAGTTTTCATGGATGTTGTTACTTACCTATCTAACCCATATCTTTCAGTTTTCACGAATGTTGTTACTTATCTATCTAACCCATATCTTTCAGTTTTCATGGATGTTGTTACTTACCTATCTAACCCATATCGTTCAGTTTTCACGGATGTTGTTACCTACCTATTTAACCCATATCGTTCAGTTTTCACGGATGTTGTTACTTACCTATCTAACCCATATCGTTCAGATTTCACGGATATTGTTACTTTCCCAATATAACCCATATCTTTCACATTTCACGGATGTTGGTACTTACCTATCTAACCCATATCATTCAGATTTCACGGATGTAGTTAATTACCTATCTAACCCATATCGTTCAGATTTCGCGGATGTTGTTACTTACCTATCTAACCCATATCTTTCAGTTTTCACGGACGTTGTTACTTACCTATCTAATCCATATCGTTCAGTTTTCACGGATGTTGTTACTTACCTATCTAACCCATATCGTTCAAATTTCACGGATGTTGTTACTTTCCCAATATAACCCATATCTTTCACATTTCACGGATGTTGTTACTTACCTATCTAACCCATATCGTTCAGTTTTCACGTATTTTGTTACTTTCCTATCTAACCCATATCTTTCAGTTTTCATGGATGTTGTTACTTACCTATCTAACCCATATCTTTCAGTTTTCATGGATGTTGTTACTTTCCCAATATAACCCATATCTTTCAGTTTTCACGGATGTTGTTACCTACCTATTTAACCCATATCGTTCAGTTTTCACGGACGTTGTTACTTACCTATCTAATCCATATCGTTCAGTTTTCACGGATGTTGTTACTTACCTATCTAACCCATATCGTTCAAATTTCACGGATGTTGTTACTTTCCCAATATAACCCATATCTTTCACATTTCACGGATGTTGTTACTTACCTATCTAACCCATATCGTTCAGTTTTCACGTATTTTGTTACTTTAGTATCTAACCCATATCGTTCACTTTTCACGGATGTTGTTACTTACCGATCTAACCCATATCGTTCAGATTTCGCGGATGTTGTTACTTTCCTATCTAACCCATATCGTTCAGATTTTACGAATGTTGTTACTTACCTATCTAACCCATATCGTTCAGTTTTCACGGATGTTGTTACTTTCCTATCTAACCCATATCGTTCAGATTTCAGGAATGTTGTTACTTACCTATCTAACCCATATCGTTCAGTTTTCACGGATGTTGTTACTTTCCCAATATAACCCATATTTTTCAGTTTTCACTGATGTTGTTACTTACCTATTTAACCCATATCGATCAGTTTTCACGGATGTTGTTACTTACCTATCTAACCCATATCGTACAGATTTCACGGATGTAGTTAATTAATTATCTAACCCATATCGTTCAGATTTCGCGGATGTTGTTACTTAACTATCTAACCCATATCTTTCAGTTTTCACGGATGTTGTTACTTACCTATCTATCCCATATCGTTCGGTTTTCACGGATGTTGTTACTTATATATCTAACCCATATCTTTCAGTTTCCATGGATGTTGTTACTTACCTATCTAACCCATATCTTTCAGTTTTAATGGATGTTGTTACTTATCTATCTAACCCATATCGTTCAGTTTTTACGGATGTTGTTACTTACCTATCTAACACATATCTTTCAGTTTTCACGGATGTTGTTACTTTCCCAATATAACCCATATCTTTCAGTTTTAATGGATGTTGTTACTTATCTATCTAACCCATATCGTTCAGATTTCACGGATATTGTTACTTTCCCAATATAACTCATATCTTTCACTTTTCACGGATGTTGTTACTTACCTATCTCACCCATATCGTTCAGTTTTCACGGATGTTGTTACTTACCTATCTAACCCATATCGTACAGATTTCACGGATGTAGTTAATTAATTATCTAACCCATATCGTTCAGATTTCGCGGATGTTGTTACTTAACTATCTAACCCATATCTTTCAGTTTTCACGGATGTTGTTACTTACCTATCTAATCCATATCGTTCAGTTTTCACGGATGTTGTTACTTACCTATCTAACCCATATCGTTCAAATTTCACGGATGTTGTTACTTTCCCAATATAACCCATATCTGTCACTTTTCACGGATGTTCTTACTAACATATCTAACCCATATCGTTCAGTTTTCACGGATTTTGTTACTTTCCTATCTAACCCATATCGTTCAGTTTTCACGGATGTTGTTACTTACCTATCTAACCCATATCGTTCAGATTTCACGAATGTTGTTACTTACCTATCTAACCCATATCGTTCAGATTTCACGGATGTTGTTACTTACCTATCTAACCCATATCGTTCAGATTTCACGGATGTTGTTACTTTCCTATCTAACCCTTATCATTCAGTTTTCACGGATGTTGTTATCTACCTATCTAACCCATATCGTTCAATTTTCACGGATGTTGTTACTTACCTATCTAACCCATATCGTTCAGATTTCACGGATGTAGTTACTTACCTATCTAAGCCATATCGTTCAGATTTCGCGGATGTTGTTACTTACCTATCTAACCCATATATCAGTTTTCACGGATGTTGTTACTTACCTATCTAACCCGTATCGTTCAGTTTTCACGGATTTGTTATCTACCTATCTAACCCATATCGTTCACTTTTCACGATGTTGTTACTTACCTATCTAACCCATATCGTTCAGTTTTCACGGATGTTGTTACTTACCTATCTAACCCATATCGTTCAGTTTTCACGGTTGTTGTTACTTACCTATTTAACCCATATCGTTCAGTTTTCACGAATGTTGTTACTTACCTATCTAACCCATATCATTCAGTTTTCACGGATGTTGTTACTTTCCTATCTAACCCATATCGTTCAGATTTTACGAATGTTGTTACTTACCTATCTAACCCATATCGTTCAGATTTCACGGATGTTGTTACTTACCTATCTAACCCATATCGTTCAGATTTCACGGATGCTGTTACTTTACTAACTAACCCATATCGTTCAGTTTTCACGGATGTTGTTACTTATCTATTTTACCCATATCTTTCAGTTTTCACGAATGTTGTTACTTACCTATCTAACCCATATCGTTCAGTTTTCACGGATGTTGTTACTTTCCTATCTAACCCATCTCGTTCAGATTTCACGAATGTTGTTACTTACCTATCTAACCCATATCGTTCAGATTTCACGGATGTTGTTACTTATCTATCTAACCCATATCTGTCAGTTTTTACGGATGTTGTTACTTATCTATTTTACCCATATCTTTCAGTTTTCACGAATGTTGTTACTTACCTATCTAACCCATATCGTTCAGTTTTCACGGATGTTGTTACTTTCCTATCTAACCCATCTCGTTCAGTTTTCACGGATGTTGTTATCTACCTATCTAACCCATATCGTTCAATTTTCACGGATGTTGTTACTTACCTATCTAACCCATATCGTTCAGATTTCACGGATGTAGTTACTTACCTATCTAAGCCATATCGTTCAGTTTTCACGGATGTTGTTACTTAACTATCTAACCCATATCATTCAGTTTTCACGGATGTTGTTACTTACCTATCTAACCCATATCGTTTTGTTTTCACGGATGTTGTTACTTACCTATCTAACCCATATCGTTCAGTTTTCACGGTTGTTGTTACTTACCTATTTAACCCATATCGTTCAGTTTTCACGAATGTTGTTACTTACCTATCTAACCCATATCATTCAGTTTTCACGGATGTTGTTACTTTCCTATCTAACCCATATCGTTTTGTTTTCACGGATGTTGTTACTTACCTATCTAACCCATATCGTTCAGTTTTCACGGTTGTTGTTACTTACCTATTTAACCCATATCGTTCAGTTTTCACGGATGTAGTTACTTACCTATCTAAGCCATATCGTTCAGTTTTCACGGATGTTGTTACTTACCTATCTAACCCATATCGTTCAGTTTTCACGGTTGTTGTTACTTACCTATTTAACCCATATCGTTCAGTTTTCACGAATGTTGTTACTTACCTATCTAACCCATATCATTCAGTTTTCACGGATGTTGTTACTTTCCTATCTAACCCATATCGTTCAGATTTTACGAATGTTGTTACTTACCTATCTAACCCATATCGTTCAGATTTCACGGATGTTGTTACTTACCTATCTAACCCATATCGTTCAGATTTCACGGATGCTGTTACTTTACTACCTAACCCATATCGTTCAGTTTTCACGGATGTTGTTACTTATCTATTTTACCCATATCTTTCAGTTTTCACGAATGTTGTTACTTACCTATCTAACCCATATCGTTCAGATTTCACGGATGCTGTTACTTACCTATCTGACCGATATCGATCAGATTTCACGGATGCTGTTACTTACCTATCTAACCCATATCGTTCAGATTTCACGGATGCTGTTACTTTACTACCTAACCCATATCGTTCAGTTTTCACGGATGTTGTTACTTATCTATTTTACCCATATCTTTCAGTTTTCACGAATGTTGTTACTTACCTATCTAACCCATATCGTTCAGATTTCACGGATGCTGTTACTTACCTATCTGACCGATATCGATCAGATTTCACGGATGCTGTTACTTACCTATCTAACCCATATCGTTCAGATTTCACGGATGCTGTTACTTTACTACCTAACCCATATCGTTCAGTTTTCACGGATGTTGTTACTTATCTATTTTACCCATATCTTTCAGTTTTCACGGATGTTGTTACTTACCTATCTAACCCATATCGTTCAGTTTTCACGGATGTTGTTACTTTCCTATCTAACCCATCTCGTTCAGATTTCACGGATGTTGTTACTTACCTATCTAACCCATATCGTTCAGTTTTCACGGATGTTGTTACTTACCTATCTAACCCATATCGTTCAGTTTTCACGGATGTTGTTACTTACCTATCTAACCCATATCGTTCAGATTTCACGGATGTTGTTACTTTCCCAATATAACCCATATCGTTCAGTTTTCACGGATGTTGTTACTTTCCTATCTAACCCATATCGTTCAGTTTTCACGGATGTTGTTACTTACCTATCTAACCCATATCGTTCAGTTTTCACGGATGTTGTTACTTACCTATCTAACCCATATCGTTCAGTTTTCACGGATGTTGTTACTTACCTATCTAACCCATATCGTTCAGATTTCACGGATGTTGTTACTACCTATCTAACCCATATTTCAGTTTCCGATGTTGTTACTTACCTATCTAACCCATATTTCAGTTTTCACGGATGTTGTTACTTACCTATCTAACCCATATCGTTCAGTTTTCACGGATGTTGTTACTTAACTATCTAACCCATATCATTCAGTTTTCACAACTCTAACCCATATCGTTGTTTCAGGATGTTGTTACTTACCTATCTAACCCATATCTTTCAGTTTTCACGGATGTTGTTACTTACCTATCTAACCCATATCGTTCAGTTTTCACGGATGTTGTTACTTACCTATTTAACCCATATCGTTCAGTTTTCACGAATGTTGTTACTTACCTATCTAACCCATATCGTTCAGATTTCACGGATGTTGTTACTTATCTATCTAACCCATATCTTTCAGTTTTCACGGATGTTGTTACTTACCTACTAACCCATATATTTCAGTTTTCACGGATGTTGTTACTTACCTATCTAACCCATATCGTTCAGATTTTACGAATGTTCTTACTTACCTATCTAACCCATATCGTTCAGATTTCACGGATATTGTTACTTACCTATCTAACACATATCTTTCAGTTGTCATGGATGTTGTTACTTACCTATCTAACACATATCGTTCAGATTTCACGGATGTTGTTACTTTCCTATCTAACCCTTATTATTCAGTTTTCACGGATGTTGTTACTTACCAATCTAACCCATATCGTTCAATTTTCACGGATGTTGTTACTTACCTATCTAACCCATATCGTTCAGATTTCACGGATGTAGTTACTTACCTATCTAAGCCATATCGTTCAGATTTCGCGGATGTTGTTACTTACCTATCTAACCCATATATTTCAGTTTTCACGGATGTTGTTACTTACCTATCTAACCCGTATCGTTCAGTTTTCACGGATTTTGTTATCTACCTATCTAACCCATATCGTTCACTTTTCACTGATGTTGTTACTTACCTATCTAACCCATATCGTTCACTTTTCACTGATGTTGTTACTTACCTATCTAACCCATATCGTTCAGTTTTCACGGATTTTGTTATCTACCTATCTAACCCATATCGTTCAGATTTCACGGATGTAGTTACATACCTATCTAACCCATATCGTTCAGATTTCGCGGATGTTGTTACTTACCTATCTAACCCATATATTTCAGTTTTCACGGATGTTGTTACTTACCTATCTAACCCATATCGTTCAGTTTTCACGGATGTTGTTACTTAACTATCTAACCCATATCATTCAGTTTTCACGGATGTTGTTACTTACCTATCTAACCCATATCGTTTTGTTTTCACGGATGTTGTTACTTACCTATCTAACCCATATCGTTCAGTTTTCACGGTTGTTGTTACTTACCTATTTAACCCATATCGTTCAGTTTTCACGAATGTTGTTACTTACCTATCTAACCCATATCATTCAGTTTTCACGGATGTTGTTACTTTCCTATCTAACCCATATCGT
>CM026401.1:26792752-26810154 GCA_014843695.1 Archivesica marissinica
AATTATAGAGATTGTATTGTGTAGTTGCCAGGATTTACTTGTGTAATTATAGAGATTGTATTGTGTAGTTGCCAGGATTTACTTGTGTAATTATAGAGATTGTATTGTGTAGTTGCCAGGATTTACTTGTGTAATTATAGAGGTTGTATTGTGTAGTTGCCATGATTTACTTGTGTAATTATAGAGATTGTATTGTGTAGTTGCCTGGATTTACTTGTGTAATTATAGAGATTGTATTGTGTAGTTGCAAGGATTTACTTGTTTAATTATAGAGATTGTATTGTGTAGTTGCCTGGATTTACTTGTGTAATTATAGAGGTTGTATTGTGTAGTTGCCAGGATTTACTTGTGTAATTATAGAGATTGTATTGTGTAGTTGCCAGGATTTACTTGTGTAATTATAGAGATTGTATTGTGTAGTTGCAAGGATTTACTTGTGTAATTATAGAGATTGTATTGTATAGTTGCCAGGATTTACTTATGTAATTATAGAGGTTGTATTGTGTAGTTGCCAGGATTTACTTATGTAATTATAGAGGTTGTATTGTGTAGTTGCCAGGATTTACTTATGTAATTATAGAGGTTGGTGTAGTTGCCAGGATTTATTTGTTTAAATATAGAGATTGTATTGTGTAGTTGCAAGGATTTACATGTTTAATTATAGAGATTGTATTGTGTAGTTGCCATGATTTACTTAGGAAATTATAGAGATTGGTGTAGATGCCAGGATTTATTTGTTTAATTATAGAGATTGTATTGTGTAGTTGCAAGGATTTACTTGTTTAATTATAGAGATCGTATTGTGTAGTTGCCATGATTTACTTATGTAATTATAGAGCTTGTATTGTGTAGTTGCCAGGATTTACTTGTTTAATTATAGAGATTGTATTGTGTAGTTGCCATGATTTACTTGTGTAATTATAGAGATTGTATTGTGTAGTTGCCTGGATTTACTTGTGTAATTATAGAGATTGTATTGTGTAGTTGCAAGGATTTACTTGTTTAATTATAGATTGTATTGTGTAGTTGCCAGGATTTATGTGTGTAATTATAGAGGTTGTATTGTGTAGTTGCCAGGATTTACTTGTGTAATTATGGAGATTGTATTGTGTAGTTGCAAGGATTTACTTGTGTAATTATAGAGGTTGTATTGTGTAGTTGCCAGGATTTACTTGTTTAATTATGGAGATAGTATTGTGTAGTTGCCAGGATTTACTTATGTAATTATGGAGATAGTATTGTGTAGTTGCCAGGATTTATTTGTTTAATTATAGAGATTGTATTGTGTAGTTGCCAGGATTTACTTGTGTAATTATAGAGATTGTATTGTGTAGTTGCCAAGATTTACTTATGTAATTATAGAGGTTGTATTGTGTAGTTGCCATGATTTACTTATGTAATTATAGAGGTTGGTGTAGTTGCCAGGATTTATTTGTTTAATTATAGAGATTGTATTGTGTAGTTGCAAGGATTTACTTGTTTAATTAAAGAGATTGTATTGTGTAATTGCCATGATTTACTTATGTAATTATAGAGGTTGTATTGCGTAGTTGCCAGGATTTACTTGTTTAATTATAGAGATTGTATTGTGTAGTTGCCATGATTTACTTGTGTAATTATAGAGATTGTATTGTGTAGTTGCCTGGATTTACTTGTTTAATTATAGAGATTGTATTGTGTAGTTGGCTAGTTGCCAGGATTTACTTGTGTAATTAGAGATTGTATTGTGTAGTTGCCTGGATTTACTTGTGTAATTATAGAGGTTGTATTGTGTAGTTGCCAGGATTTACTTGTGTAATTATAGAGATTGTATTGTGTAGTTGCCAGGATTTACTTGTGTAATTATAGAGATTGTATTGTGTAGTTGCCTGGATTTACTTATGTAATTATAGAGATTGTATTGTGTAGTTGCAAGGATTTACTTGTGTAATTATAGAGATTGTATTGTGTAGTTGCCAGGATTTACTTGTGTAATTATAGAGATTGTATTGTGTAGTTGCCAGGATTTACTTGTGTAATTATAGAGATTGTATTGTGTAGTTGCCTGGATTTACTTATGTAATTATAGAGATTGTATTGTGTAGTTGCAAGGATTTACTTGTGTAATTATAGAGGTTGTATTGTGTAGTTGCAAGGATTTACTTGTGTAATTATAGAGGTTGTATTGTGTAGTTGCAAGGATTTACTTGTGTAATTATAGAGGTTGTATTGTGTAGTTGCAAGGATTTACTTATGTAATTATAGAGATTGTATTGTGTAGTTGCCTGGATTTACTTATGTAATTATAGAGGTTGTATTGTGTAGTTGCCAGGATTTACTTGTGTAATTATAGAGGTTGTATTGTGTAGTTGCAAGGATTTACTTGTTTAATTATGGAGATTGTATTGTGTAGTTGCAAGGATTTACTTGTTTAATTATAGATTGTATTGTGTAGTTGCCAGGATTTACTTGTTTAATTATAGAGATTGTATTGTGTAGTTGGCTAGTTGCCAGGATTTACTTGTGTAATTATAGATTGTATTGTGTAGTTGCCAGGATTTACTTGTTTAATTATAGAGATTGTATTGTGTAGTTGCCTGGATTTACTTGTTTAATTATAGAGATTGTATTGTGTAGTTGCCTGGATTTACTTGTGTAATTATAGAGATTGTATTGTGTAGTTGCCTGGATTTACTTGTTTAATTATAGAGATTGTATTGTGTAGTTGGCTAGTTGCCAGGATTTACTTGTGTAATTAGAGAGATTGTATTGTGTAGTTGCCAGGATTTACTTATGTAATTATAGAGGTTGTATTGTGTAGTTGCCAGGATTTACTTATGTAATTATAGAGGTTATATTGTGTAGTTGCCATGATTTACTTATGTAATTATAGAGGTTGGTGTAGATGCTAGGATTTATTTGTTTAATTATAGAGATTGTAGTGTGTAGTTGCAAGGATTTACTTGTTTAATTATAGAGATCGTATTGTGTAGTTGCCATGATTTACTTATGTAATTATAGAGGTTGTATTGTGTAGTTGCCAGGATTTACTTGTTTAATTATAGAGATTGTATTGTGTAGTTGCCATGATTTACTTGTGTAATTATAGAGATTGTATTGTGTAGTTGCCAGGATTTACTTGTGTAATTATAGAGATTGTATTGTGTAGTTGCCAGGATTTACTTGTGTAATTATAGAGATTGTATTGTGTAGTTGCCTGGATTTACTTATGTAATTATAGAGATTGTATTGTGTAGTTGCAAGGATTTACTTGTGTAATTATAGAGGTTGTATTGTGTAGTTGCAAGGATTTACTTGTGTAATTATAGAGGTTGTATTGTGTAGTTGCCAGGATTTACTTGTGTAATTATAGAGGTTGTATTGTGTAGTTGCCAGGATTTACTTGTGTAATTATAGAGGTTGTATTGTGTAGTTGCCAGGATTTACTTGTGTAATTATAGAGGTTGTATTGTGTAGTTGCCAGGATTTAATTGTTTAATTATGGAGATTGTATTGTGTAGTTGCAAGGATTTACTTGTGTAATTATAGAGGTTGTATTGTGTAGTTGCCAGGATTTACTTGTGTAATTATAGAGGTTGTATTGTGTAGTTGCCAGGATTTACTTGTGTAATTATAGAGGTTGTATTGTGTAGTTGCCAGGATTTAATTGTTTAATTATGGAGATTGTATTGTGTAGTTGCAAGGATTTACTTGTGTAATTATAGAGGTTGTATTGTGTAGTTGCCAGGATTTACTTGTTTAATTATAGAGATTGTATTGTGTAGTTGCCAGGATTTACTTGTTTAATTATGGAGATAGTATTGTGTAGTTGCCAGGATTTACTTATGTAATTATGGAGATAGTATTGTGTAGTTGCCAGGATTTATTTGTTTAATTATAGAGATTGTATTGTGTAGTTGCCAGGATTTACTTGTGTAATTATAGAGATTGTATTGTGTAGTTGCCAAGATTTACTTGTGTAATTATAGAGGTTGTATTGTGTAGTTGCCAAGATTTACTTGTGTAATTATAGAGGTTGTATTGTGTAGTTGCCAGGATTTACTTATGTAATTATAGAGGTTGTATTGTGTAGTTGCCAGGATTTACTTATGTAATTATAGAGGTTGTATTGTGTAGTTGCCAGGATTTACTTGTGTAATTATAGAGGTTGTATTGTGTAGTTGCAAGGATTTACTTGTTTAATTATGGAGATTGTATTGTGTAGTTTCAAGGATTTACTTGTTTAATTATAGAGATTGTATTGTGTAGTTGTAGTTGCCAGGATTTACTTGTGTAATTATAGAGATTGTATTGTGTAGTTGCCAGGATTTACTTATGTAATTATAGAGGTTGTATTGTGTAGTTGCCAGGATTTACTTATGTAATTATAGAGGTTGTATTGTGTAGTTGCCAGGATTTACTTGTGTAATTATAGAGGTTGTATTGTGTAGTTGCCAGGATTTACTTGTGTAATTATAGAGATTGTATTGTGTAGTTGCCAGGATTTACTTGTGTAATTATAGAGATTGTATTGTGTAGTTGCCTGGATTTACTTGTGTAATTATAGAGATTGTATTGTGTAGTTGCAAGGATTTACTTGTGTAATTATAGAGGTTGTATTGTGTAGTTGCAAGGATTTACTTGTGTAATTATAGAGGTTGTATTGTGTAGTTGCCAGGATTTACTTGTGTAATTATAGAGGTTGTATTGTGTAGTTGCCAGGATTTACTTGTGTAATTATAGAGGTTGTATTGTGTAGTTGCCAGGATTTACTTGTTTAATTATAGAGATTGTATTGTGTAGTTGCAAGGATTTACTTGTGTAATTATAGAGGTTGTATTGTGTAGTTGCCAGGATTTACTTGTTTAATTATAGAGATTGTATTGTGTAGTTGCCAGGATTTACTTATGTAATTATGGAGATTGTATTGTGTAGTTGCCAGGATTTACTTGTGTAATTATAGAGGTTGTATTGTGTAGTTGCCAGGATTTACTTATGTAATTATAGAGGTTGTATTGTGTAGTTGCCAGGATTTACTTATGTAATTATAGAGGTTGTATTGTGTAGTTGCCAGGATTTACTTATGTAATTATAGAGGTTGTATTGTGTAGTTGCCATGATTTACTTATGTAATTATAGAGGTTGGTGTAGTTGCCAGGATTTATTTGTTTAATTATAGAGATTGTATTGTGTAGTTGCAAGGATTTACTTGTTTAATTATAGAGATTGTATTGTGTAGTTGCCATGATTTACTTATGTAATTATAGAGGTTGTATTGTGTAGTTGCCAGGATTTACTTGTTTAATTATAGAGATTGTATTGTGTAGTTGCCATGATTTACTTGTGTAATTATAGAGATTGTATTGTGTAGTTGCCTGGATTTACTTGTTTAATTATAGAGATTGTATTGTGTAGTTGGCTAGTTGCCAGGATTTACTTGTGTAATTAGAGATTGTATTGTGTAGTTGCCTGGATTTACTTGTGTAATTATAGAGGTTGTATTGTGTAGTTGCCAGGATTTACTTGTGTAATTATAGAGATTGTATTGTGTAGTTGCCAGGATTTACTTGTGTAATTATAGAGATTGTATTGTGTAGTTGCCTGGATTTACTTATGTAATTATAGAGATTGTATTGTGTAGTTGCAAGGATTTACTTGTGTAATTATAGAGGTTGTATTGTGTAGTTGCAAGGATTTACTTGTGTAATTATAGAGGTTGTATTGTGTAGTTGCAAGGATTTACTTGTGTAATTATAGAGGTTGTATTGTGTAGTTGCAAGGATTTACTTATGTAATTATAGAGATTGTATTGTGTAGTTGCCTGGATTTACTTATGTAATTATAGAGGTTGTATTGTGTAGTTGCCAGGATTTACTTGTGTAATTATAGAGGTTGTATTGTGTAGTTGCAAGGATTTACTTGTTTAATTATGGAGATTGTATTGTGTAGTTGCAAGGATTTACTTGTTTAATTATAGAGATTGTATTGTGTAGTTGGCTAGTTGCCAGGATTTACTTGTGTAATTATAGATTGTATTGTGTAGTTGCCAGGATTTACTTGTTTAATTATAGAGATTGTATTGTGTAGTTGCCTGGATTTACTTGTATAATTATAGAGATTGTATTGTGTAGTTGCCAGGATTTACTTGTTTAATTATAGAGATTGTATTGTGTAGTTGCCTGGATTTACTTGTGTAATTATAGAGATTGTATTGTGTAGTTGCCTGGATTTACTTGTGTAATTATAGATTGTATTGTGTAGTTGCCAGGATTTACTTGTTTAATTATAGAGATTGTATTGTGTAGTTGCCTGGATTTACTTGTATACTTATAGAGATTGTATTGTGTAGTTGCCTGGATTTACTTGTTTAATTATAGAGATTGTATTGTGTAGTTGCCAGGATTTACTTGTGTAATTATAGAGATTGTATTGTGTAGTTGCCTGGATTTACTTGTGTAATTATAGAGGTTGTATTGTGTAGTTGCCAGGATTTATAGTTGCCAGGATTTACTTGTGTATTTAGAGATTGTATTGTGTAGTTGCCTGGATTTACTTGTGTAAGTATAGAGGTTGTACTGTGTAGTTGCCAGGATTTACTTGTGTAATTATAGAGATTGTATTGTGTAGTTGCCAGGATTTACTTGTGTAATTATAGAGATTGTATTGTGTAGTTGCCTGGATTTACTTATGTAATTATAGAGATTGTATTGTGTAGTTGCAAGGATTTACTTATGTAATTATAGAGATTGTATTGTGTAGTTGCCAGGATGTACTTGTTTAATTATAGAGATTGTATTGTGTAGTTGCCAGGATTTACTTGTTTAATTATAGAGGTTGTATTGTGTAGTTGCAAGGATTTACTTGTGTAATTATATAGGTTGTATTGTGTAGTTGCAAGGATTTACTTGTGTAATTATAGAGGTTGTATTGTGTAGTTGCAAGGATTTACTTGTTTAATTATAGAGGTTGTATTGTGTAGTTGCCTGGATTTACTTGTTTAATTATAGAGATTGTATTGTGTAGTTGCCAGGATTTACTTGTGTAATTATAGATTGTATTGTGTAGTTGCCTGGATTTACTTGTGTAATTATAGAGGTTGTATTGTGTAGTTGCCAGGATTTACTTGTGTAATTATAGAGGTTGTATTGTGTAGTTGCCTGGATTTACTTGTGTAATTATAGAGGTTGTATTGTGTAGTTGCAAGGATTTATTTGTTTAATTATAGAGATTGTATTGTGTAGTTGCAAGGATTTACTTGTTTAATTATGGAGATTGTATTGTGTAGTTGCCAGGATTTACTTGTTTAATTATAGAGGTTGTATTGTGTAGTTGCCAGGATTTACTTGTGTAATTATAGAGTTTGTATTGTGTAGTTGCAAGGATTTACTTGTGTAATTATAGAGGTTGTATTGTGTAGTTGCAAGGATTTACTTGTGTAATTATAGAGGTTGTATTGTGTAGTTGCCATGATTTACTTATGTAATTATGGAGATAGTATTGTGTAGTTACCGAGTTTACTTGTTTAATTATAGAGGTTGTATTGTGTAGTTGCCGAGATTTACTTGTTTAGTTATGGAGGTTGTATTGTGTAGTTGCCGAGATTTACTTGTTTAGTTATGGAGATGGTATTGTATTACAGGAAGCAGAACATGGATGCACAGCTCTACTGTGAGTCTCACTTCCCAATGACGCCCAAGGCAAAAACAGAGGAAAGGATACGAAAACAGTCGGTAAGATTTGGAGAATCTATGAATGTATCTAGAAATGTGGAGAGAGGAGTAACTCTTCATACCGTGATAATTGTCATGATTCCAGAATTATAGTTATCAGGATTCCAGAATGATGGTTGTCATGATTCCAGAATTATAGTTATCAGTATTCCAGAATGATAGTTGTCAGGATTCCAGAATTATAGTTATCAGTATTCCAGAATGATAGTTATCAGTATTCCAGAATGATAGTTGTCAGGATTCCAGAATGATAGTTGTCAGGATTCCAGAATGATAGTTGTCAGTATTCCAGAATGATAGTTATCAGGATTCCAGAATGATTGTTGTCAGTATTCCAGAATGATAGTTATCAGTATTCCAGAATGATAGTTGTCAGTATTCCAGAATGATGGTTGTCAGGATTCCAGCATGATAGTTGTCAGGATTCCAGAATGATATTTATCAGTATTCCAGAATGATAGTTGTCAGTATTCCAGAATGATGGTTGTCAGGATTCCAGACTGATATTTATCAGTATTCCAGAATGATAGTTGTCAGTATTCCAGAATGATGGTTGTCAGGATTCCAGCATAATAGTTGTCAGGATTACAGAATGATAGTTGTCAGTATTCCAGAATGATAGTTGTCAGTATTCCAGAATGATGTTTGTCAGGATTCCAGCATGATAGTTGTCAGTATTGCAGAATGATGGTTGTCAGGATTCCAGAATGATAGTTGTCAGTATTCCAGAATGATGGTTGTCAGGATTCCAGAATGATAGTTATCAGGATTCCAGAATGATAGTTGTCAGTATTCCAGAATGATAGTTATCAGTATTCCAGAATGATGGTTGTCAGGATTCCAGAATGATAGTTGTCAGGATTCCAGAATGATAGGTGTCAGTATTCCAGAATGATGGTTGTCAGTATTCCAGAATGATAGTTGTCAGTATTCCAGAATGATAGTTGTCAGTATTCCAGAATGATATTTATCAGTATTCCAGAATTATAGTTATCAGTATTCCAGAATGATAGTTGTCAGTATTCCAGAATGATAGTTGTCAGTATTCCAGAATTATAGTTATCAGTATTCCAGAATGATAGTTGTCAGGATTCCAGAATGATAGTTGTCAGTATTCCAGAATGATAGTTATCAGTATTCCAGAATGATACAATCTCCATAATTAAATGATTGTTAAAGGAATCAAAACGTATCTTTGTTCTTATGAGTTGTATTTGTTTTTATGAGTTGTTCTGCACATCTATAATGTACTTGTTGCTGAGAGACATTGTGGATGTTGGCTGACCTGTCAAACACATTGTCAGGGGAATGGTTGGCATGTTATTGACAGCAATCATGTGTGCGTGCGTGCGTGCGTGCGTGTGTGCGCACACACGTATGCAGGCACGCATGCATGCATGAACGTGCAAATCCACACAGGACATGTTGAATCATGCAAGCCTGCACGTGCAAATCCACACAGGACATGTTGAACCATGCTAGCCTGCACATGCAAATCCACACAGGACATGTTGAACCATGCATACATGCATGTGCAAATCCACACAGGACATGTTGAACCATGCAAGCCTGCACGTGCACATCCACACAGGACATGTTGAACCATGCTAGCCTGCACATGCAAATCCACACAGAACATGTTGAACCATGCAAGCATGTACATGCAAATCCACACAGGACATGTTGAACCATGCATGCATGAACATGCAAATCCACACAGGACATGTTGAACCATGCAAGCCTGCACATGTAAATCCACACAGGACATGTTGAACCATGCATGCATGAACATGCAAATCCACACAGGACATGTTGAACCATGCAAGCCTGCACATGCAAATCCACACAGGACATGTTGAACCATGCAAGCCTGCACATGTAAATCCACACAGGACATGTTGAACCATGCATGCATGAACATGCAAATCCACACAGGACATGTTGAACCATGCAAGCCTGCACATGCAAATCCACACAGGACATGTTGAACCATGCATGCATGAACATGCAAATCCACACAGGACATGTTGAACCATGCAAGCCTGCACATGTAAATCCACACAGGACATGTTGAACCATGCATGCATGAACATGCAAATCCACACAGGACATGTTGAACCATGCAAGCCTGCACATGTAAATCCACACAGGACATGTTGAACCATGCAAGCATGCACGTGCACATCCACACATGACATGTTGAACCATGCATACATGCATGTGCAAATCCACACAGGACATGTTGAACCATGCATGCATTTCAAATCGGTTAATTCTTTATGAGGGGAGTTTCTGTGGCCGAGCTTGCTTGCGGAAGGTTAATGGTTCTACATGGGTGCCCATTTGTGCCTGGAATATCTTCCCACACCATTAATAGCAGGAGAGCTTCCACATAATCTGTTGGTGAGACTTTAAACTTAAACACCAATAAACAACACCCTGTACATGTAGGTGTTACTGTAACCTGAGACACCCCATACATGTAGATGTTACTGTAACCTGAGACACCCCATACATGTAGGTGTTACTGTAACCTGAGACACCCCATACATGTAGATGTTACTGTAACATGAGACACCCTGTACATGTATATGTTACTGTAACCTGAGACACCCTGTACATGTAGATGTTACTGTAACCTGAGACACCCCATACATGTAGGTGTTACTGTAACCTGAGACACCCCATACATGTAGATGTTACTGTAACATGAGACACCCTGTACATGTAGGTGTTACTGTAACATGAGACACCCCATACATGTAGATGTTACTGTAACCTGAGACACCCTGTACATGTAGATGTTACTGTAACCTGAGACACCCTGTACATGTAGATGTTACTGTAACCTGAGACACCCTGTACATGTAGATGTTACTGTAACCTGAGACACCCTGTACATGTAGGTGTTACTGTAACATGAGACACCCTGTACATGTAGATGTTACTGTAACCTGAGACACCCAGTACATGTAGGTGTTACTGTAACCTGAGACACCCAGTACATGTAGGTGTTACTGTAACCTGAGACACCCTGTACATGTAGGTGTTACTGTAACCTGAGACACCCTGTACATGTAGGTGTTACTGTAACCTGAGACACCCTGTACATGTAGGTGTTACTGTAACCTGAGACACCCAGTACATGTAGGTGTTACTGTAACCTGAGACACCCAGTACATGTAGGTGTTACTGTAACCTGAGACACCCTGTACATGTAGGTGTTACTGTAACATGAGACACCCCATACATGTAGGTGTTACTGTAACCTGAGACACCCTGTACATGTAGATGTTACTGTAACCTGAGACACCCCATACATGTAGATGTTACTGTAACCTGAGACACCCTGTACATGTAGGTGTTACTGTAACCTGAGACACCCCATACATGTAGGTGTTACTGTAACCTGAGACACCCTGTACATGTAGATGTTACTGTAACCTGAGACACCCCATACATGTAGATGTTATTGTAACCTGAGACACCCTGTACATGTAGGTGTTACTGTAACCTGAGACACCCTGTACATGTAGATGCTACTGTAACCTGAGACACCCTGTACATGTAGATGTTACTGTAACCTGAGACACCCTGTACATGTAGATGGTACTGTAACCTGAGACACCCCATACATGTAGATGTTACTGTAACCTGAGACACCCCGTACATGTAGATGTTACTGTAACCTGAGACACCCCATACATGTAGATGTTATTGTAACCTGAGACACCCTGTACATGTAGGTGTTACTGTAACCTGAGACACCCTGTACATGTAGATGCTACTGTAACCTGAGACACCCTGTACATGTAGATGTTACTGTAACCTGAGACACCCTGTACATGTAGATGGTACTGTAACCTGAGACACCCCATACATGTAGATGTTACTGTAACCTGAGACACCCCGTACATGTAGATGTTACTGTAACCTGAGACACCCTGTACATGTAGATGGTACTGTAACGTGAGACACCCAGTACATGTAAATGGTACTGTAACCTGAGACACCCAGTGCATGTAGATGGTACTGTAACCTGAGACACCCAGTACATGTAGATGGTACTGTAACCTGAGACACCCAGTACATGTAGATGGTACTGTAACCTGAGAAAACTGAAAGTCCACATGTATGTATATATATAAACACTACCACCATACCACTCTATGTCCACATGTATGTATATATATATAAACACTACCACCATACCACTATATGTCCACATGTATGTATATATATAAACACTACCACCATAAGTCCACATGTATGTATATATATAAACACTACCACCATACCACTATATGTCCACAATTATATACATATAATATACTACTATAATATATTAATGGTTTAATTCTGCATATATATCATGTCAGGTAGAAATAGAATGTGTCAATCATTAGGTAATGATAATAATGTACAATGATTTAACACATGGACATGTTACATACAAGCTTTAATTGCTTACTTCTTAAAACAATCATGGATTGTCGTCTGCTTTACGTGTTATGTTTATTAAAGTCGGATTTGAGCAACGGCTTGCATAAGTAGCGCATCTTTAACTCAACCATGATACCACTATAAGTCCACATGTATATATTTATATACACTACCATGATACCACTATAAGTCTACATGTATATATTTATATACACTACCATGATACCACTATAAGTCCACATGTATATATTTATATACACTACCATGATACCACTATAAGTCTACATGTATATATTTATATACACTACCATGATACCACTATAAGTCCACATGTATATAGTTATATACACTACCATGATACCACTATATGTCCACATGTATATAGTTATATACACTACCATGATACCACTATAAGTCCACATGTATATATTTATATACACTACCATGATACCACTATAAGTCTACATGTATATAGTTATATACACTACCATGATACCACTATATGTCCACATGTATATAGTTGTATACACTACCATGATACCACTATAAGTCCACATGTATATAGTTATATACACTACCATGATACCACTATATGTCCACATGTATATATTTATATACACTACCATGATACCACTATATGTCCACATGTATATAGTTATATACACTACCATGATACCACTATATGTCCACATGTATATATGTATATACACTACCATGATACCACTATATGTCCACATGTATATAGTTATATACACTACCATGACACCACTATATGTCCACATGTATATATTTATATACACTACCATGATACCACTATATGTCCACATGTATATAGTTATATACACTACCATGATACCACTATATGTCCACATGTATATAGTTGTATACACTACCATGATACCACTATAAGTCCACATGTATATAGTTATATACACTACCATGATACCACTATATGTCCACATGTATATATTTATATACACTACCATGATACCACTGTAAGTCCACATGTATATCGTTATATACACTACCATGACACCACTATATGTCCACATGTATATATTTATATACACTACCATGATACCACTATATGTCCACATGTATATAGTTATATACACTACCATGATACCACTGTAAGTCCTCATGTATATATTTATATACACTACCAGGATACCACTATAAGTCCACATGTATATATACTGCTCAAAATAATTAAAGGATCACTTTTTATAATGACTCTACAGTAATCATTTTGGTATCGACATATATATTGTCCATTAATATGCGCTAATACATGTCTCTTATGAATATGCACGGGTAAATCAAGCGGTTTACTAGTCAAGAAGCTCGTGCAAATTGTGATTGAAATCAATACCCCTATAAATTGGCCTGATTTGTGATATGGGAGTCAATTGCCATCTTTCATTATAGTGATGAGTATGAACTCTTTTTGGCTTTATTGGGACTTTATGTGCTTATTTACACGTGCGACTGTGTTAGGCGTCACTTAAATCCACCCGAGGTCACCAGGGCGGTGCAAATGATACAGGATGGACACTCGCAGCGCAATGTGGATAGAACACTAGACGTCTCGCAGAGCGTGATTCCACGTTTGTGGGCGCGGTACCAGGAGACGGGACAGTACACCAGACGTCCTGGTCAAGGTCGTTCACGATGCACAACCAATGCAGATGACCGCTATATACGGTTAATGGCCTTTACGAAACCGTCGTGCTACTTCAACGCGGCTCCAGATACAGTTCCAGCTGACCACCGGGCAATGAGTATCCACCCAAACCATCCGTAATAGACTCCACAATGACACCATGAATGCTATATGCCCAGCAACCGGCCCTGTTTTGACACGTGCGCATCACATTCGGAGACGCGAATTTGCTGAGGACCACCTTAACTGGGGACTTCGAGATTGGGAGCCTGTGTTGTTCACTGACGAGAGTAGATTCCATTTATCATCATGTGATAGGCGTACTCGAGTGTGGAGACGGCCAGGTGAACGATATGCGGACTTTAACATTATGGAATGGGATCGTTTTGGGGGTGGCTCAGTAATGGTTTGGGGTGGGATCTGCTTACGAGGACGCACGGACCTCTATGTGTTTGATCGAGGAACAATAACTGCTTTAAGGTATAGGGATGACATTCTAGCACCGATCGTAAGGCCATTCGCTGGAGCTATCGGTGTTGACTTCATTTTAATGCAAGACAATGCCCGCCCACACACTGCTAGGATAGCCATGGACTACCTTAATCAGGAGGGCATTGAAGTAATGGATTGGCCGGCGCGTTCACCCGACCTAAATCCTATAGAACATGTGTGGGACTACATTTATAGACGGATTTCGGAGCGCGACAATCGACCACTTACTCTACCGGACCTCATACAGGCGCTCATTCTGGAATGGAATGGCATACCCCAGCAGGTGATAGCCACCTTAATCAGGAGTGTGCCTAGGCGTTGCCGTTAGTGTTACAATAGACGAGGGGGGCATACTCATTATTAGCAGACATTATTGGAGACAGTTCTCTGGTCTTAAACACAGTTTTCCTCATTATGTTAGCATTATGCCATTGTTAAGAAAATTGATAATTTCTGATTAAGCCAGAGTTTCTACGGTCAGTTACGTTGTTGCTTGTTTTCCTGTTACTGCTTCGTCATGTAAATGTTGCGAATACATGCATATAAAACCCGTTTCTAATTATTATTCCATATGGTCCATTTAATTCCAAATATGTGTTTGATCCTTTAATTGTTTTGAGCAGTGTAGTTATATACACTACCATGATACGACTGTAAGTCCACATGTATATAGTTATATACACTACCATGATACCACTGTAAGTCCACATGTATATATTTATATACACTACCATGATACCACTGTAAGTCCACATGTATATAGTTATATACACTACCATGATACCACTATAAGTCCACATGTATATAGTTATATACACTACCATGATACCACTATATGTCCACATGTATATATTTATATAAACTACCATGACACCACTATATGTCCACATGTATATATTTATATACACTACCATGATACCACTGTAAGTCCACATGTATATAGTTATATACACTACCATGACACCACTATATGTCCACATGTATATATTTATATACACTACCATGATACCACTGTAAGTCCACATGTATATAGTTATATACACTACCATGACACCACTATATGTCCACATGTATATATTTATATACACTACCATGATACCACTGTAAGTCCACATGTATATATGTATATACCCTACCATGATACCACTGTAAGTTCACATGTATATAGTTATATACACTACCATGATACCACTATAAGTCCACATGTATATATTTATATACACTACCATGACACCACTATATGTCCACATGTATATAGTTATATACACTACCATGATACCACTGTAAGTCCACATGTATATAGTTATATACACTACCATGATACCACTGTAAGTCCACATGTATATAGTTATATACACTACCATGATACCACTGTAAGTCCACATGTATATAGTTATATAAACTACCATGATACCACTGTAAGTCCACATGTATATAGTTATATACACTACCATGATACCACTGTAAGTCCACATGTATATAGTTATATAAACTACCATGATACCACTGTAAGTCCACATGTATATAGTTATATACACTACCATGATACCACTGTAAGTCCACATGTATATAGTTATATAAACTACCATGATACCACTGTAAGTCCACATGTATATAGTTATATACACTACCATGATACCACTGTAAGTCCACATGTATATAGTTATATACACTACCATGATACCACTGTAAGTCCACATGTATATAGTTATATAAACTACCATGATACCACTGTAAGTCCACATGTATATAGTTATATAAACTACCATGATACCACTGTAAGTCCACATGTATATAGTTATATATAGTAACACCTTACCATCATGACTCGCATGAATTGTCACATTAATTATTTCTTTCAATAGGGTCCAGATTTTATTGACCTGATTATCCGTCTCCAAGACAATCGAATAGAAGATCAACGATGTGATATTTCTTCCTTTTCTAAGGTGAGTATCTCCCTTGATATTATATCAATCATATTAATTCATGATTATTAATTCATGGTTATTGATGAACTTGCATTAATTAGAATGAAAACCTTCTATTTACTTATAATGTAACAATATTCATCATTGGTTTATGTTGGTGTCAGTCTGTATGACTAGGTGAGCATCCATCTGTCAGTATGTATGACTAGGTGAGCATCCATATGTCAGTATGTATGACTAGGTGAGCATCCATATGTCAGTCTGTATGACTAGGTGAGCATCCATCTGTCAGTATGTATGACTAGGTGAGCATCCATCTGTCAGTATGTATGACTAGGTGAGCATCCATCTGTCAGTATGTATGACTAGGTGAGCATCCATATGTCAGTATGTATGACTAGGTGAGCATCCATCTGTCAGTATGTATGACTAGGTGAGCATCCATATGTCAGTCTGTATGACTAGGTGAGCATCCATATGTCAGTATGTATGACTAGGTGAGCATCCATATGTCAGTATGTATGACTAGGTGAGCATCCATCTGTCAGTATGTATGACTAGGTGAGCATCCATCTGTCAGTATGTATGACTAGGTGAGCATACATCTGTCAGTATGTATGACTAGGTGAGCATCCATCTGTCAGTATGTATGACTAGGTGAGCATCCATCTGTCAGTCTGTATGACTAGGTGAGCATCCATATGTCAGTATGTATGACTAGGTGAGCATACATCTGTCAGTATGTATGACTAGGTGAGCATCCATCTGTCAGTATGTATGACTAGGTGAGCATCCATATGTCAGTATGTATTACTAGGTGAGCATACATCTGTCAGTATGTATGACTAGGTGAGCATCCATCTGTCAGTATGTATGACTAGGTGAGCATCCATCTGTCAGTCTGTATGACTAGGTGAGCATCCATATGTCAGTATGTATGACTAGGTGAGCATACATCTGTCAGTATGTATGACTAGGTGAGCATCCATCTGTCAGTATGTATGACTAGGTGAGCATCCATATGTCAGTATGTATTACTAGGTGAGCATACATCTGTCAGTATGTATGACTAGGTGAGCATCCATCTGTCAGTATGTATGACTAGGTGAGCATCCATCTGTCAGTCTGTATGACTAGGTGAGCATCCATATGTCAGTATGTATG
>CM026401.1:26811154-26843654 GCA_014843695.1 Archivesica marissinica
GTCGATGTACATACTCTGTAGCCTTGTGTACGCTATAACTCACGTCAATGTACATACTCTGTAGCCTTGTGTACTCTGTAACTCACGTCGATGTATATACTCTTTTGCCTTGTGTACATTATAACTCACGTCGATGTATATACGGTGTAGCCTTGTGTACGCTGTAACTCACGTCGATGTACATAATATGTAGCCTTGTGTACGCTATAACTCACGTCAATGTACATACTCTGTAGCATTGTGTACGCTGTAACTCACGTCGATGTATATTCTCTGTAGCCTTGTGTACGCTGTAACTCACGTCGATGTACATACGCTGTAGCCTTGTGTACGCTATAACTCAGGTCAATGTCCATACTCTGTAGACTTGTGTACGCTGTAACTCACGTCAATGTATATACTATGTAGCCTTGTGTACGCTGTAACTCACGTCGATGTATATACTATGTAGCCATGTGTACGTTGTAACTCACGTCGATGTATATACTATGTAGCCTTGTGTACGTTGTAACTCACGTCGATGTATATACTCTGTAGCCTTGTGTACGCTGTAACTCACGTCGATGTATATAATATGTAGCCTTGTGTACGCTGTAACTCACGTCGATGTACATACTCTGTAGCCTTTTGTATGCTATAACTCACGTCGATGTATATACGCTGTAGCCTTGTGTAGGCTATAACTGACGTCGATGTATATTCTCTGTAGCCTTGTGTAGGCTATAACTCACGTCGATGTATATACTCTGTAGCCTTGTGTACGCTATAACTCACGTCGATGTATATACTATGTAGCATTGTGTACGCTATAAGTCACGTCGGTGTACATACTCTGTAGCCGTGTGTACACTGTAACTCACGTCAATGTACATACCCTGTAGCCTTGTGTACGCTATAACTCACGTCGATGTATATACTATGCGGCATTGTGTACGCTATAACTCACATCGATGTATATACTCTGCAGCCTTATGTACGCTGTAACTCACGTCGATGTACATACTCTGTAGCCTTGTATGCGCTATAACTCACGTCGATGTATATACATGTACTCTGTAGCCTTGTGTACACAATAACTCACGTGGATGTATATACTATGTAGCCTTGTGTACGCTGTAACTCACGTCGATGTATATACTATGTAGCCTTGTGTACGCTGTAACTCACGTCGATGTACATACTATGTAGCCTTGTGTACGCTATAACTCACGTCGATGTATATACTATGCGGCATTGTGTACGCTATAACTCACGTCGATGTACATACTCTGAAGCCTTGTGTACGCTATAACTCACGTCGATGTATATACTATGCGGCATTGTGTACGCTGTAACTCACGTCGATGTACATACTCTGTAGCCTTGTGCACGCTATAATTCATAGCAATGTACATACTCTGTAGCCTTGTGTACGCTATAACTCATGTCAATGTACATACTCTGTAGCATTGTGTACGCTGTACTCCGTCGAATACCTTGGTTTTTTATATATCGGTATAGGCCTTGGTACGCTGTGAACTAACGTCACGATGTCACACATAGCTGTACGCTTTTGTGTACGTTATTTTGTACACTCTCTCACGTCAAGACCATGGCTCCTTCGTAGCATTGGTCGTTACGATGTACCCTTCCGTTATGTTAATTACTATTGTAGCTCTGTGTAGCTATTTCTATCGTTCAGCTCCGGAGATCATTGTATTGCCCCTTTCCTGCCATGTGCTTGGACTGTCTGTTAATCTCCATTAATTCGTCTCGCCTCCGTCCCCTATCAATTTATGTGCACCTTTCGTGTTACGCCCGATAAGTTCATCAGGCGATGCAATTTATACCCGCGTGTGTAGCATTGGCTGTATTCGCTATTCACCCTCAGTTGCCACTTTCTTCCTTTTTTTTTCTCGCGTCATATACTATGTAGCCTTGTGTACGCTGTAACTCACGTCGATGTACACACTCTGTAGCCTTTTGTATGCTATAACTCACGTCGATGTATATACTCTGTAGCCTTGTGTAGGCTATAACTGACGTCGATGTATATACTCTGTAGCCTTGTGTAGGCTATAACTCACGTTGATGTATATATTCTGTAGCCTTGTGTACGCTATAACTCACGTCGATGTATATACTATGTAGCATTGTGTACGCTATAACTCACGTCGATGTACATACTCTGTAGCCTTGTGTACACTGTAACTCACGTCAATGTACATACCCTGTAGCCTTGTGTACGCTATAACTCACGTCGATGTATATACTATGCGGCATTGTGTACGCTATAACTCACATCGATATATATACTATGCAGCCTTATGTACGCTGTAACTCACGTCGATGTACATACTCTGTAGCCTTGTATGCGCTATAACTCACGTCGATGTATATACATGTACTCTGTAGCCTTGTGTACACAATAACTCACGTGGATGTATATACTATGTAGCCTTGTGTACGCTGTAACTCACGTCGATGTATATACTATGTAGCCTTGTGTACGCTGTAACTAACGTAGATGTATATACTATGTAGCCTTGTGTACGCTGTAACTCACTTCGATGTACATACTCTGTAGCCATGTGTACGCTATAACTCACGTCAATGTACATACACTGTAGTCTTGTGTACGCTTTAACTCACGTCGATGTATATATTCTGTAGCCTTGTGTACGTTATAACTCACGTCAATGTACATACTCTGTAGCCTTGTGTACGCTATAACTCAGGTCGATGTATATGCTATGTAGCCTTGTGTACGCTGTAACTCACGTCGATGTACATACTATGTAGCCTTGTGTACGCTATAACTCACGTCGATGTATATACTATGCGGCATTGTGTACGCTATAACTCACGTCGATGTACATACTCTGTAGCCTTATGTACGCTATAACTCACATCGATGTATATACTCTGCAGCCTTATGTACGCTGTAACTCACGTCGGTGTACATACTCTGTAGCCTTGTGTACGCTGTAACTCACGTCGATGTATATACTCTGTAGCCTTGTGTACGCTGTGACACACGTCGATGTACATACTCTGTAGCCTTGTGCACGCTATAATTCACGTCAATGTACATATTCTGTAGCCTTGTGTACGCTATAACTCATGTCAATGCACATACTCTGTAGCATTGTGTACGCTGTAACTCACGTCGATGTATATACTCTGTAGCCTTGTGTACGCTGTAACTCACGTCGATGTACATACGCTGTAGCCTTGTGTACGCTATAACTCACGTCAATGTACATACTCTGTAGCCTTGTGTACGCTGTAACTCACGTCAATGTATATACTATGTAGCCTTGTGTACGCTGTAACTGACGTCGATGTACATACTTTGTAGCCTTGTGTACGCTATAACTCATGTCATTGTACATACCCTGTAGCCTTGTTTACGCTGTAACTCACGTCGATGTATATATTATATAGCCTTGTGTACGTTATAACTCACGTCAATGTACATACTCCGTAGCCTTGTGTACGCTATAACTCACGTCGATGTATATACTCTGTAGCCTTGTGTACGCTGTAAATCACGTCGATGTACATACTCTGTAATCTTGTGTACGCTATAACTCACGTCAATGTACATACTCTGTAGCCTTGTGTACGCTGTAACTCACGTCAATGTACATACTATGTAGCCTTGTGTACGCTATAACTCACGTCGATATATATACTCTGCAGCCTTATGTACGCTGTAACTCACGTCGGTGTACATACTCTGTAGCCTTGTATGCGCTATAACTCACGTCAATGTATATACATGTACTCTGTAACCTTGTGTACGCTATAACTCACGTCGATGTATATACTCTGTAGCCTTGTGTACGCTGTAACTCACGTCGATGTATATACTCTGTAGTCTTGTGTACGCTGTAACTCACGTCGATGTACATACTCTGTAGCCTTGTGTACGCTATAACTCACGTCAATGTACATACTCTGTAGCCTTGTGTACTCTGTAACTCACATCGATGTATATACTCTTTTGCCTTGTGTACATTATAACTCACGTCAATATACATACTCTGTAGCCTTGTGTACGCTATAACTCACGTCGATGTATATACGGTGTAGCCTTGTGTACGCTGTAACTCACGTCGATGTACATAATCTGTAGCCTTGTGTACGCTGTAACTCACGTCGATGTATATACTCTGTAGTCTTGTGTACGCTGTAACTCACGTCGATGTACATACTCTGTAGCCTTGTGTACGCTATAACTCACGTCAATGTACATACTCTGTAGCCTTGTGTACTCTGTAACTCACATCGATGTATATACTCTTTTGCCTTGTGTACATTATAACTCACGTCAATATACATACTCTGTAGCCTTGTGTACGCTATAACTCACGTCGATGTATATACGGTGTAGCCTTGGGTACGCTGTAACTCACGTCGATGTACGTAATATGTAGCCTTGTGTACGCTATAACTCACGTCAATGTACATACTCTGTAGCATTGTGTACGCTGTAACTCACGTCAATGTATATACTATGTAGCCTTGTGTACGCTGTAACTCACGTCGATGTATATACTACGTAGCCATGTGTACGCTGTAACTCACGTCGATGTATATACTACGTAGCCATGTGTACGCTGTAACTCACGTCGATGTATATACTATGTAGCCTTGTGTACGCTGTAACTCACGTCGATGTATATACTCTGTAGCCTTGTGTACGCTGTAACTCACGTCGATGTACATACTCTGTAGCCTTTTGTATGCTATAACTCACGTTGATGTATATACTCTGTAGACTTGTGTAGGCTATAACTGACGTCGATGTATATACTCTGTAGCCTTGTGTACGCTATAACTCACGTCGATGTACATACTCTGTAGCCTTGTGTACACTGTAACTCACGTCAATATACATACACTGTAGCCTTGTGTACGCTATAACTCACGTCGATGTATATACTACGTAGCCATGTGTACGCTGTAACTCACATCGATGTATATACTCTGCAGCCTTATGTACGCTGTAACTCACGTCGATGTACATACTCTGTAGCCTTGTATGCGCTATAACTCACGTCGATGTATATACATGTACTATGTAGCCTTGTGTACACAATAACTCACGTGGATGTATATACTATGTTGCCTTGTGTACGCTGTAACTCACGTCGATGTATATACTATGTAGCCTTGTGTACGCTGTAACTCACGTCGATGTATATACTATGTAGCCTTGTGTACGCTGTAACTCTCTTCGATGTACATACTCTGTAGCCATGTGTACGCTATAACTCACGTCAATGTACATACACTGTAGCCTTGTGTACGCTGTAAATCACGTCGATGTATATATTCTGTAGCCTTGTGTACGTTATAACTCACGTCAATGTACATACTCTGTAGCCTTGTGTACGCTATAACTTACGTCGATGTATATACTCTGTAGCCTTGTGTACGCTGTAACTCACGTCGATGTACATACTCTGTAACCTTGTGTACGCTATAACTCACGTCAATGTACATACTCTGTAGCCTTGTGTACGCTGTAACTAACGTCGATGTACATACTATGTAGCCTTGTGTACGCTGTAACTCACGTCAATGTACATACTATGTTGCCTTGTGTACTCTATAACTCACGTCAATGTACATACTAACCACCAAAACCTGTAGCCTTGTGTACGCTGTAACTCACGTCGATGTATATACTATGTAGCCTTGTGTACGCTGTAACTCACGTCGATGTATATATTATGTAGCCTTGTGCATGTTATAACTCACGTCGATGTATATACTATGTAGCCTTGTGTACGCTAGAACTCACGTCGATGTACATACTCTGTAGCCTTATGTACGCTATAACTCACGTCGATGTATATACTATGTAGCCTTGTGTACGCTGTAACTCACGTGGATGTATATATTCTGTAGCCTTGTGTACGCTATAACTCACGTCGATGTATATACTATGTAGCCTTATGTACACTATAACTCACGTCGATGTATATACTCTGTAGCCTTGTGTACGCTGTAACTCACTTCGATGCATATACTATACGGCATTGTGTACGCTGTAACTCACGTCGATGTACATACTCTGTAGCCTTGTGTACGCTGTAACTCACGTCAATGTACATACTATGTAGCCTTGTGTACGCTATAACTCACGTCGATGTATATACTATGCGGCATTGTGTTCGCTATAACTCACGTCGATGTACATACTCTGTAGCCTTATGTACGCTATAACTCACATCGATGTATATACTCTGCAGCCTTATGTACGCTGTAACTCACGTCGATGTACATACTCTGTAGCCTTGTATGCGACATAACTCACGTCGATGTATATACATGTACTCTGTAGCCTTGTGTACGCTATAACTCACGTCGATGTATATACTATGTAGCCTTGTGTACGCTGTAACTCACGTCGATGTATATACTATGTAGCCTTGTGTACGCTGTAACTCACGGCGATGTATATACTATGTAGCCTTATGTACGCTGTAACTCACGTCGATGTACATACTCTGTAGCCTTGTATGCGCAATAACTCACGTCGATGTATATACTATGTAGCCTTGTGTACGCTGTAACTCACGTCGATGTATATACTCTGTAGCCTTGTGTACGCTATAACTCACGTCGATGTATATACTATGCGGCATTGTGTACGCTATAACTCACGTCGATGTACATACTCTGTAGCCTTATGTACGCTATAACTCACATCGATGTATATACTCTGCAGCATTATGTACGCTGTAACTAACGTCGATGTACATACTCTGTAGCCTTGTATGAGCTATAACTCACGTCGATGTATATATATGTACTCTGTAGCCTTGTGTACGCTATAACTCACGTCGATGTATATACTATGTAGCCTTGTGTACGCTGTAACTCACGTCGATGTACATACTCTGTAACCTTGTGTACGCTATAACTCACGTCAATGTACATATTCTGTAGCCTTGTGTACGCTATAACTTACGTCGATGTATATACTCTGTAGCCTTGTGTACGCTGTAACTCACGTCGATGTGCATACTCTGTAACCTTGTGTACGCTATAACTCACGTCAATGTACATACTCTGTAGCCTTGTGTACGCTGTAACTAACGTCGATGTACATACTATGTAGCCTTGTGTACGCTGTAACTCACGTCAATGTACATACTATGTTGCCTTGTGTACTCTATAACTCACGTCAATGTACATACTCTGTAGCCTTGTGTACGCTGTAACTCACGTCAATGTATATACGCTGTAGCCTTGTGTACGCTGTAACTCACGTCGATGTATATACTATGTAGCCTTGTGTACGCTGTAACTCACGTCGATGTATATATTATGTAGCCTTGTGCATGTTATAACTCACGTCGATGTATATACTATGTAGCCTTGTGTACGCTAGAACTCACGTCGATGTACATACTATGTAGCCTTATGTACGCTATAACTCACGTCGATGTATATACTATGTAGCCTTGTGTACGCTGTAACTCACGTGGATGTATATATTCTGTAGCCTTGTGTACGCTATAACTCACGTCGATGTATATACTATGTAGCCTTATGTACACTATAACTCACCTCGATGTATATACTCTGTAGCCTTGTGTACGCTGTAACTCACGTCGATGCATATACTATACGGCATTGTGTACGCTGTAACTCACGTCGATGTACATACTCTGTAGCCTTGTGTACGCTGTAACTCACGTCAATGTACATACTATGTAGCCTTGTGTACGCCATAACTCACGTCGATGTATATACTATGCGGCATTGTGTTCGCTATAACTCACGTCGATGTACATACTCTGTAGCCTTATGTACGCTATAACTCACATCGATGTATATACTCTGCAGCCTTATGTACGCTGTAACTCACGTCGATGTACATACTATGTAGCCTTGTATGCGATATAACTCACGTCGATGTATATACATGTACTCTATAGCCTTGTGTACGCTATAACTCACGTCGATGTATATACTATGTAGCCTTGTGTACGCTGTAACTCACGTCGATGTATATACTATGTAGCCTTGTGTACGCTGTAACTCACGGCGATGTATATACTATGTAGCCTTATGTACGCTGTAACTCACGTCGATGTACATACTCTGTAGCCTTGTATGCGCTATAACTCACGTCGATGTATATACTATGTAGCCTTGTGTACGCTGTAACTCACGTCGATGTATATACTCTGTAGCCTTGTGTACGCTATAACTCACGTCGATGTATATACTATGCGGCATTGTGTACGCTATAACTCACGTCGATGTACATACTCTGTAGCCTTATGTACGCTATAACTCACATCGATGTATATACTCTGCAGCATTATGTACGCTGTAACTAACGTCGATGTACATACTCTGTAGCCTTGTATGAGCTATAACTCACGTCGATGTATATACATGTACTCTGTAGCCTTGTGTACGCTATAACTCACGTCGATGTATATACTATGTAGCCTTGTGTACGCTGTAACTCACATCGATGTACATACTCTGTAACCTTGTGTACGCTATAACTCACGTCAATGTACATATTCTGTAGCCTTGTGTACGCTGTAACTAACGTCGATGTACATACTCTGTAGCCTTGTGTACGCTGTAGCTCACGTCAATATACATACTATGTAGCCTTGTGTACTCTATAACTCACGTCAATGTACATACTCTGTAGCCTTGTGTACGCTGTAACTCACGTTAATGTATATACGCTGTAGCCTTGTGTACGCTGTAACTCACGTCGATGTATATACTATGTAGCCTTGTGTACGCTGTAACTCACGTCGATGTATATACTCTGTAGCCTTGTGTACGTTATAACTCACGTCGATGTATATACTATGTAGCCTTGTGTACGCTGTAACTCACGTCGATGTACATACTATGTAGCCTTATGTACGCTGTAACTCACGTCGATGTACATACTCTGTAGCCTTGTATGCGCTATAACTCACGTCGATGTATATACATGTACTCTGTAGCCTTGTGTACGCTATAACTCACGTCGATGTATATACTATGTAGCCTTGTGTACGCTGTAACTCACGTCGATGTATATACTATGTAGCCTTGTGTACGCTGTAACTCACGGCGATGTATATACTATGTAGCCTTATGTACGCTGTAACTCACGTCGATGTACATACTCTGTAGCCTTGTATGCGCTATAACTCACGTCGATGTATATACTATGTAGCCTTGTGTACGCTGTAACTCACGTCGATGTATATACTCTGTAGCCTTGTGTACGCTATAACTCACGTCGATGTATATACTATGCGGCATTGTGTACGCTATAACTCACATCGATGTACATACTCTGTAGCCTTATGTACGCTATAACTCACATCGATGTATATACTCTGCAGCCTTATGTACGCTGTAACTAACGTCGATGTACATACTCTGTAGCCTTGTATGAGCTATAACTCACGTCGATGTATATACATGTACTCTGTAGCCTTGTGTACGCTATAACTCACGTCGATGTATATACTATGTAGCCTTGTGTACGCTGTAACTCACGTCGATGTATATACTATGTAGCCTTGTGTACGCTGTAACTCACGTCGATGTACATACTATGTAGCCTTGTGTACGCTGTAGCTCACGTCAATGTACATACTATGTAGCCTTGTGTACTCTATAACTCACGTCAATGTACATACTCTGTAGCCTTGTGTACGCTGTAACTCACGTCAATGTATATACGCTGTAGCCTTGTGTACGCTGTAACTCACGTCGATGTATATACTATGTAGCCTTGTGTACGCTGTAACTCACGTCGATGTATATACTCTGTAGCCTTGTGTACGTTATAACTCACGTCGATGTACATACTATGTAGCCTTGTGTACGCTGTAACTCACGTCGATGTACATACTATGTAGCCTTGTGTACGCTGTAACTCACTTCGATGTACATACTATGTAGCCTTGTGTACGCTGTAACTCACGTCGATGTACATACTCTGTAGCCTTGTGTACGCTGTAACTCACGTCGATGTATATACTCTGTAGCCTTGTGTACGCTGTAACTCACGTCGATGTACATACTATGTAGCCTTATGTACGCTATAACTCATGTCGATGTATATACTATGTAGCCTTGTGTACGCTGTAACTCACGTGGATGTATATATTCTGTAGCCTTGTGTACGCTATAACTCACGTCGATGTATATACTATGTAGCCTTATGTACGCTATAACTCACGTGGATGTATATATTCTGTAGCCTTGTGTACGCTATAACTCACGTCGATGTACATACTCTGTAGCCTTGTGTACGCTGTAGCTCACGTCAATGTACATACTATGTAGCCTTGTGTACTCTATAACTCACGTCAATGTACATACTCTGTAGCCTTGTGTACGCTGTAACTCACTTCAATGTATATACGCTGTAGCCTTGTGTACGCTGTAACTCACGTCGATGTATATACTATGTAGCCTTGTGTACGCTGTAACTCACGTCGATGTATATACTCTGTAGCCTTGTGTACGTTATAACTCACGTCGATGTACATACTATGTAGCCTTGTGTACGCTGTAACTCACGTCGATGTACATACTATGTAGCCTTGTGTACGCTGTAACTCACTTCGATGTACATACTATGTAGCCTTGTGTACGCTGTAACTCATGTCGATGTACATACTCTCTAGCCTTGTGTACGCTGTAACTCACGTCGATGTATATACTCTGTAGCCTTGTGTACGCTGTAACTCACGTCGATGTACATACTCTGTAGCCTTATGTACGCTATAACTCATGTCGATGTATATACTATGTAGCCTTGTGTACGCTGTAACTCACGTGGATGTATATATTCTGTAGCCTTGTGTACGCTATAACTCACGTCGATGTATATACTATGTAGCCTTATGTACGCTATAACTCACGTCGATGTATATACTCTGTAGCCTTGTGTACGCTGTAACTCACGTCGATGTACATACTCTGCAGCCTTATGTACGCTGTAACTCACGTCGATGTACATACTCTGTAGCCTTGTATGCGCTATAACTCACGTCGATGTATATACTATGTAGCCTTGTGTACGCTGTAACTCACGTCGATGTATATACTCTGTAGCCTTGTGTACACTATAACTCACGTCGATGTATATACTATGCGGCATTGTGTACGCTATAACTCACATCGATGTACATACTCTGTAGCCTTATGTACGCTATAACACATCGATGTATATACTCTGCAGCCTTATGTACGCTGTAACTAACGTCGATGTACATACTCTGTAGCCTTGTATGAGCTATAACTCACGTCGATGTATATACATTACTCTGTAGCCTTGTGTACGCTATAACTCACGTCGATGTACATACTCTGTAGCCTTGTGTACGCTGTAGCTCACGTCAATGTACATACTATGTAGCCTTGTGTACTCTATAACTCACGTCAATGTACATACTCTGTAGCCTTGTGTACGCTGTAACTCACGTCAATGTATATACGCTGTAGCCTTGTGTACGCTGTAACTCACGTCGATGTATATACTATGTAGCCTTGTGTACGCTGTAACTCACGTCGATGTATATACTCTGTAGCCTTGTGTACGTTATAACTCACGTCGATGTACATACTATGTAGCCTTGTGTACGCTGTAACTCACGTCGATGTACATACTATGTAGCCTTGTGTACGCTGTAACTCACTTCGATGTACATACTATGTAGCCTTGTGTACGCTGTAACTCACGTCGATGTACATACTCTGTAGCCTTGTGTACGCTGTAACTCACGTCGATGTACATACTCTGTAGCCTTATGTACGCTATAACTCATGTCGATGTATATACTATGTAGCCTTGTGTACGCTGTAACTCACGTGGATGTATATATTCTGTAGCCTTGTGTACGCTATAACTCACGTCGATGTATATACTATGTAGCCTTATGTACGCTATAACTCACGTCGATGTATATACTCTGTAGCCTTGTGTACGCTGTAACTCACGTCGATTACATACTCTGTAGCCTTTGTACGCTTAACTCACGTCGATGTAATACTATGTAGCCTTGTGTAGCTGTAACTCACGTCGATGTATATATCTGTAGCCTTGTGAGCTATAACTCACGTCGATGTATATACTATGTAGCCTTGTGTACGCAACCCCAAAAACAGCTTAACTCACGTCATGTATATACTCTGTAGCTTGTGTACGTATAACTCACGTCGATGTATATACTTGTAGCCTTGTGTACGCTATAACTCACGTCGATGTAATACTCTGTAGCCTTGTGTACGCTGTAACTCACGTCGATGTACATACTATGTAGCCTTGTGTACGCTGTAACTCACGTCGATGTACATACTCTGTAGCCTTGTGTACGCTATAACTCACGTCGATGTATATACTATGTAGCCTTGTGTACGCTGTAACTCACGTCGCTGTATATATTCTGTAGCCTTGTGTACGCTATAACTCACGTCGATGTATATACTATGTAGCCTTATGTACGCTATAACTCACGTCGATGTATATACTCTGTAGCCTTGTGTACGCTGTAACTCACGTCGATGTACATACTCTGTAGCCTTATGTACGCTGTAACTCACGTCGATGTACATACTCTGTAGCCTTGTATACGCTATAACTCACGTCGATGTATATACTATGTAGCCTTGTGTACGCTGTAACTCACGTCGATGTATATACTCTGTAGCCTTGTGTACACTATAACTCACGTCGATGTATATACTATGCGGCATTGTGTACGCTATAACTCACATCGATGTACATACTCTGTAGCCTTGTGTACGCTATAACTCACGTCGATGTATATATTATATAGCCTTGTGTAGGCTATAACTCACGTCGATGTATATACTCTGTAGCCTTGTGTACGTTATAACTCACGTCGATGTATATACTATGTAGCCTTGTGTACGTTATAACTCACGTCGGTGTATATACTCTGTAGCCTTGTGTACGCTATAACTCACGTCGATGTATATACTCTGTAGCCTTGTGTACGCTGTAACTCACGTCGATTTACATACTCTGTATTCGAGTTGTCATACGAAACTAATGTAAAATAGGGTCAACGTCCATGCGTGATACAACCCGTGTATGCTGAATATGAAGATTTAGTGGTACATAATTACCGCTACATCTCATATTTGTGCCTGTGCATATTTATTTGTAGACTATTCTGAATGATTTCTATGCGACAGTATCACGCACTTAGACTCCATTAAAACAATGTCGTGACGTCAATCCGTTGTACGTGCAGTCCATTATTATTAATATTGGACTGCTGTCAAAAGGCCAGAATATGATATTAATTACTATGCGTAAATATACGAAATTAACAATTTTATTTAGTAGGATCTTGTTATATAAGTGTGTGTTTTAAGTAAGATATATGCTTCCAACAGATCCAATATGTAAACTATTGGTACTGTCTTCGGCGCTATGCGCCTAACACAGTGCAATATTTTACATATTGGATCGTTTTCGGCTTATAATCTACATAATAAACAAACGTCAATTCATGAGCGTGTCTGACCGTTATATGATTTTTTGAGAGTTTGTAGACTGCAAAACACTGTTTATTAATTAACAGTAAGTGTTTGTATTTTTTCGGAAGAATTTGTAGTGGCAATGGCAATCATATGTAAACATGCATGTTTATGCGATGTAATGTCGCTTTAATATTTACTCTTGCTGGACAAACATTCATATATTACATGAAACTAGAGTGTATTACTCTCAAGACGTAAACATACATGCTGCAATAATGTAACATACCTGTTATCAATGTAGCCAGGTCTCAGATTATACACAATACTGAGTACAATAATGTAACATACCTGTTATCAATGTAGCCAGGTCTCAGATTATACACAATACTGAGTACAATAATGTAACATACCTGTTATCAATGTAGCCAGGTCTCAGATTATACACAATACTGAGTACAATAATGTAACATACCTGTTATCAATGTAGCCAGGTCTCATATTATACACAATACTGAGTACAATAATGTAACATACCTGTTATCAATGTAGCCAGGTCTCAGATTATACACAATACTGAGTACAATAATGTAACATACCTGTTATCAATGTAGCCAGGTCTCATATTATACACAATACTGAGTACAATAATGTAACATACCTGTTATCAATGTAGCCAGGTCCCAGATTATACACAATATCGAGTCCACCGAACCAAGCATTCTGGACGACTGGACCAGACATACCGCTAATCACGAACAGGAAAACATAGTAAAGAATTTCATGCATTATAATTGCTATTCAAAATGCAACAAACGGAAACATTTTAATAGATTTGCACTTTTTATTAAAAATTAGAATACACACATTTATATTAGTCGAATATTTACAACATTATATTAATCACTCTCGATACGTCATTCCTGGTGGAATCTGCAGCCACTAGGGAGCCAGAGAGAGGGAGCAATGTAGATTTAAGTGTCTTGTCTAAGAACGTCATCACCGTGGTCGTGACCACCGTGGTGGTGACGTGATTCAAGCTCACACGTCTCGGTTACAATAATAGTTTGAAAAACGCCATATGACATAAGCTGTTGGTGCGACGTAAACCTTCAAACATCCTGGTGCCGGTACGTCCTTCCATGCTGAAATTAGCGCTGGGAGGAACATCCGGGGGTTTTCCTCCACCAATAATAGCTGGGGATGGAGACGCCAGCTGTTGGTGCGACTTAAAATAAAAAGCCAACTCAAACAAACACATTCTTAATTTGTGGTCGTGACTGAGAAAATGTGGCCAAAATGGGCAAAAACACATAGCTTGAAATTTCAATATTTTCATGAATTTATTTAAATAAACTCCACTGATTACACAGGAAAACATTCAATCAGACATCATGGATAGGTTTAACATATTATTAGATTCCATATATGAAGATATTATATAATTATATATTGCTCATAAGTAAAATAGTTACCTTAGTAGATATCTGGCGTCCTCATATCTGATTGGTTGTACTGGTATCTTTGGGAAATGAGACTGAACCTCTGAATTATGATGAACACCCGCTAAGTGGATCAGAAACAACTAATATCAACAGTTAGAATAAATACAACACATTTATATTGTTCGGTGATAGCTGTATCATACCTGTGTAACTATTTAACTAACCTTTAAAGCGACACTACATCGGTGTAAAAAAGCAACTTTCTACAGTATCTAATTTCATTTTATTTGTAACATAAGCTGAGTATTTCAACTAATAAACAAGCATCGTATACGACGTTTATTGACACAATAATGAAAATAGGGTCAACACGTGTTTCACGAATAACAACATTTATGGCACAGATTTACCGTTATATCTCACATTTGTGCCTGTGCATAATCTATCTTTAGACCGATGAGATTTACATTATCTCTAGGCTATGCAATAGCACACTACGTGTATAATATATTCCAATAATAAACAAACGTCAATTCAGGAGCGTTGCTGGCCGTTATATGAAATAGTTTCTAATTTCACCTTTGAGAGTTTGTAGACCGCGAAAACACTATTCATTGATTGCAAGTTGATGTTCGAATTATTCGGAAGAAATTGTAGTAGCAATGCTTTTGATATGTATAATTTGTATTTATATTTGCATTTTGCGATGTAGTGTCGCTTTAAGAAGAACTATATCTGTTACTATGGAAGTTATTATTAACATATGAGAGAAACGATATACCTAATTTATTTGTGATTTCGGGTTCAGTTACCGATAGGGTCGCTTGGACAATTTCTGGGGGTCTTAGCTAATTCCTGATTGGTACTCAATTTAGGCAGTTGTTTATTTCATAGTTACTACTTTATCCTATACACATTAATGAAATTGTGTTTGTTTTTCAATGCAGAAATCAGACATTTATAATTAACTTTGATAAAAATACATACTGATGGAAGAATAATCTGGAGTAGATGGATCACCAAGTAGGTCGTAGCGGACATGTGCCAGTTGGACCGCCCAGCCGGGCAACCACCAGCTGTCAGGGTAAACCACCGATTGGTTGTTGGCGTAATCAGCAGGATCTGAGTAGAGGATAACTCCCGCAGCACCGTACCTCTCTGCATTTCTCACCTTTGGTTATAGATGCAAGATAGTGACAAATAAACAATCTTAAAATCATTTTCCATTCTGGATTGCAGAGTATTATTTCCATATAAGTATGCCATTTTAAGAAATATATCGCAGTATTGTAGTTTATTCTATAAAAACACACTTTAATATAATTATTACAGACAATTTTGCTCGCCCACATGGTTCACCGGTGGCAAGGGTAAATAAGGTCAATCATCACCATGACAGACAAGTTCAGATGTATGCGCGGAGAAACTAAAGACAGTGTGTGTATTTACGTTTATTTATCATCACTTCCGGTTACCCATATGAGCAACGCTTCCGGTGGAGATTATCAATAGTACATGTTTGGAGGATAGTGCAATGACAGAAAGAGACCCATTCCATAGTATCGTCTAGTTCTTTATATGCATGCTGCATAGCACCGACACGAGACCTTGGTTTAAAGTCCTATTTGACAGACTTTTGACATTAATATAATTATATAGGCTGTAATTACTGCAGATTTACGTGCAATCTATACATGTAGGAGAACAATCCATAAACTGCGATGTTTCCTCAACTTGCTGGGATAAACTATACTGTTATTGTTAAAGCTAAGAGAAGATGATAAGTAATCTTGTAAATGCAATAACTTATTTATAATTATACACCCAGAGCAAACCCGTATGTATTCTAATAAACGTTTTAATCACCACTTCTATTTTTCAGGAAACCCTTGCCTATTCCCCCTGATATTTTTCATCCTGCGCTATATCTATTATTGTCCATATTAACCCAACAATGATCTCTATTTTCCCTCGAATCCAAAAATAGTTTTAATATAAACATTACTTAGTAATAATTCTACTAAACAAATACCCGGTAGTATGAAATATAGCACGTATAATGAACGCCCCAACGATATTGGCCACTATACAGATCAATGGTCCGTTTCATAGCCTAAATACGGTACGATCTAAAAGCGAGCACTAAGAATAAATACCTTACTTGCAGGGTGTATGTGCCCATATCTGACAATAAGTATGGAGTCTTTTATAGAAATGTTCATAGCGTCCAATCGTTGCAGGTCATCTGGCCGTGCGTAATGTCCATATACTACATTCCTCTGAAACCGTCATATTATAATACATTAGTATACAATGTCAAGCCTGCGGCTTCGGGTGATAGTTTTTACTGTTCCTTGAATGGCAATGTAATATTTGTTTTATTACCCAACACAGTTCTAAAACGCTACAAGACATGAAACGGAAACGACACTGCGCGCGTGCTCAAACGCGTTTTCATTGGTTCGATTTATCATGTAGTTCGATCCGAGACCAAGTCACATGATCAGTCAATAGAAGGGTGAAGAAATTAAAGTTCTATTGTCTGCCCGTTAAACTGTTTGATAGTCAAGTGGCCGAATGTAAAAAAAATGAGGAACACGGTCAAAATTGACGAATTTATAATAATTTATATAGGAGGTTTGGTAATAAATGTGAACTATGTAAACGCCGTTAATCCACCCTGAACTCATCACTGACCAGAGCTGGTTCGGCGTTAATCTATCCACCCCTGAACTCATCACTGACCAGAGCTGGTTCGGCGTTAATCTATCCACCCCTGAACTCATCACTGACCAGAGCTGGTTCGGCGTTAATCTATCCACCCCTGAACTCATCACTGACCAGAGCTGGTTCGGCGTTATCTATCCACCCCTGAACTCATCACTGACCAGAGCTGTTTCGGCGTTAATCTATCCACCCCTGAACTCATCACTGACCAGAGTTGGTTCGGCGTTAATCTATCCACCCCTGAACTCATCACTGACCAGAGCTGGTTCGGATTTCTTAAAACATTGTAAAATGCTAGTGTATTTTATAATTCTTATTTGTAGTTTAAACTTTATTTCTTTTACAACGATTGCAAAGCAAGTTTTAACACCTTATATTAATCACTCTCGTTGGTGCAGATGAAAGCGTCAATGTGGTCATTCGTGTGGGAGGAAACCGGCGTACCAAGAGAAAACCCACCTGTCCGATCTGGCGACCACCGTACCATCTCACATACTTCCCGGTCCGAGGATCGAACCCGGGTTGCATTGGTGAGAAGCTTATTTGTAGAATTACTCTGTACAATATATGTATTTATATTAATTTTAATGTGTGTACTGTACATAGATACAATCTCTGTACAAGAGAGACACAAAGATAATATAAGCATATACTTAGATATCTAGTTTATCCAAATTGTATTAAAGTTCTACTTTCGTAGCAAAACGATGTGTACAGATATAGAATTCACACATTCAACTACGAGATTATTAAGCATTATAAATAGCAACATAAGTTTCTATGAACCTGTATCTATAAAATAATGTTTTATATGATTCACATTGATTTCATATATATATCGACCACTCGTGAAGTACCACGTGGCTCAATTTAATAACAACTCGTATTCTATTTACTAGGATAAAATAATTAGTTTCGATGTAGTTTTGCCAGATGATATTGGTGCTGAACGAGCCTAGATGACCCCCCGAGTAGTATTTAAGGCACGGACGGACGGACACCTAGTTGGATAGCTTCCTCACAGGAAATAAATCACACCCCTGATTCGAACGCACGGCACGATGGTGAGAGGCACGTGATTTGAAGACAATTACATGAACAACTCGGGCACGGAGGCTCATGATAGCGATCCTACATTAAGTGATATACAACAGAATGCCTAGAAACATCACTTAATATACAAACAACACCACAGGTCTTGATGCATTGAAAGGTTGGTATTGCTTTATATAATGGATTTTAATGGAGGTCATAGTTTATACACATTTATTTTAGCTCGATTGCGAAACAAGTTATTTCAACTTATATAAATCACTCTCGAGACCTCATTCCTGATGGAATCCATCGCCACCAGGGAGAGAGAAGAGGCCTTAAATGCCAGGCCTAAGGGAACAATCGTAACGGCTCCAGTGGGGCTCGAACCCCGGACCTTTCGCACCTGAAGCGAACGCGCATCCACTGCGCTATCACGACTTCCACGGAGGTTATAATTGTGTAATGGATACACGGTACGCGCCTTGTAACCGAAACATTAAAACTCGAACTTCACCAGAACCACATTAGTGGCGTCCTTAGGCAATACACTGTCATTCACATTGCCTCTTCTTTCTTGCTGATGGTGGTCGATTATTTCACGGATGAGGTATCGAGAAACATCTGAACGCCATATACTTACGGTTGTTACTATCCCTGAAGGTGAATACGCACTAAATGGTAAATATTCTGGATGAGAGCTGGATGTGTTATACTGGCTGCGGAACACCAGTGATCCATTTGCAGCTTGGACGGTAACGAGGTTAGCGTCCATGTTTGTACTATAATATATAAAACACGTGATAATATACTTATAACTAATGAAGATAGACCTGTCGATTATATGGATATTACGAATATTCATACAACATAGTACATTGTTGAAGACAGGTAACATTTTAATAACAATGAATATCCCAAGCTCAGTTCATAATCTTATAATGTACTATATAAAATGCATTATCTATAGATGTATGCATATAACATTATCCTATATGCACCAACTGTAGAATACTTATTAAGGTAACTACTGTACACACACCAGCTCTATCATCTGTGTTTAAGATAACTACTGTACACACACTAGCTCTAACATCTGTGTTTAAGGTAACTACTATAAACACACCAGCTCTATCATCTGTGTTTAAGGAAACTACTGTACACACACCAGCTCTATCATCTGTGTTTAAGGTACATACTATACACACACATCAGCTCTATCATCTGTGTTTAAGGTAACTACTATACACACACCAGCTCTATCATCTGTGTTTAAGATAACTACTATACACACACACACCAGCTCTATCATCTGTGTTTAAGATAACTACTATACACACACACCAGCTCTATCATCTGTGTTTAAGGTAACTACTATACACACACCAGCTCTATCATCTGTGTTTAAGGAAACTACTATGCACAAACCAGCTCTATCATCTGTGTTTAAGGTAACTACTATACACACACCAGTTCTATCATCTGTGTTTAAGATAACTACTATACACACACCAGCTCTATCATCTGTGTTTAAGATAACTACTATACACACATCAGCTCTATCATCTGTGTTTAAGATAACTACTATACACACACCAGCTCTATCATCTGTGTTTAAGGAAACTACTGTACACACACCAGCTCTATCATCTGTGTTTAAGGTAACTACTATACACACACCAGCTCTATCATCTGTGTTTAAGATAACTACTATACACACACACACCAGCTCTATCATCTGTGTTTAAGGTAACTACTATACACACACGAGCTCTACCATCTGTGTTTAAGATAACTACTATACACACACACCAGCTCTATCATCTGTGTTTAAGGTAACTACTATACACACACCAGCTCTATCATCTGTGTTTAAGATAACTACTATATACACACCAGCTCTATCATCTGTGTTTAAGGAAACTACTGTACACACATCAGCTCTATCATCTGTGTTTAAGGTACATACTATACACACATCAGCTCAATCATCTGTGTTTAAGATAACTACTATAAACACACCAGCTCTATCATTTGTGTTTAAGGAAACTACTGTACACACACCAGCTCTATCATCTGTGTTTAAGGTAACTACTATACACACACGAGCTCTACCATCTGTGTTTAAGATAACTACTATACACACACACCAGCTCTATCATCTGTGTTTAAGGTAACTACTATACACACACACCAGCTCTATCATCTGTGTTTAAGTAACTACTATACACACACCAGCTCTATCATCTGTGTTTAAGAAACTACTATACACGTACCAGCTCTATCATCTGTGTTTTAGATAACTACTGTACACACACCAGCTCTATCACCTGTGTTAAGAAACTACTATAACACCAGCTCTACATCTGTTTTAAGAACTACTTACACCACAGCTCTATCATCTGGTTTAAGTATATAACACACACAGCTCTATCATCTGTGTTTAAGATAACTACTATACACACACCAGCTCTACCATCTGTATTTAAGATAACTACTATACACGCACCAGCTCTATCATCTGCGTTTAAGATAACTAATACACACACACCAGCTCTATCACTTGTGTTTAAGATAACTACTATACACGCATCAGCTATATCACCTGTGTTTAAGATAACTACTATACACGCACCAGCTCTGTCATCTGTGTTTAAGATAACTACTATACACGTACCAGCTCTATCATCTGTGTGTGGTTAAGATAACTACTATACACACACCAGCTCTATCATCTGTGTTTAAAGAAACTACTATACACGTACCAGCTCTATCATCTGTGTTTTAGATAACTACTGTACACACACCAGCTCTATCACCTGTGTTTAAGTAAACTACTATATACGTACCAGCTCTATCATCTGTGTTTAAGGAAACTACTATACACGTACCAGCTCTATCATCTGTTTTTAAGATAACTACTATACACGTACCAGCTCTATCATCTGTGTTTAAGATAACTACTATACACGTACCAGCTCTATCATATGTGTTTAAGATAACTACTATACACGTACCAGCTCTATCATCTGTGTTTAAGATAACTAATATACACTTACCAGCTCTATCAGCTGTGCTTAAGATAACTACTATGCACGCACCAGCTCTATCATCTGTGTTTACGGAAACTACTGTAGACGCACCAGCTCTATCATCTGTGTTTAAGATAACTACTATGCACGTACTAGCTCTATCATCTGTGTTTAAGATAACTACTATACACGCACCAGCTCCACCATCTGTGTTTAAGATTACTACTGTACACAACAGCTCCATCATATGTGTTTAAGATAACTACTATACAAGCACCAGCTCTATCATCTGTGTTTAAGGTAACTACTATACACACACCAGCTATATCATCTGTGTTTAAGGTAACTACTATACACACACCAGCTCTATCATCTGTGTTTAATGTAACTACTATACCCACACCAGGTATATCATCTGTGTTTAGGATAACTACTGTTCACGCACCAGCTATATCATCTGTGTTGATGTAACTACTGTACACGCACCAGCTATATCATCTGTGTTTAAGATAATTACTATACACACACCAGCTCTATCATCTGTGTTCAAGATAACTACTATTCACACACCAGCTATATCATCTGTGTTTAAGATAACTACGGTACACGTACCAGCTCTATCATCTGTGTTTAAGATAAATACTATACGCACACACCAGCTCTATCATCTGTGTTTAAGATAACTACTGTACACGCACCAGCAATATCATCTGTTTTCAGGTAACTACTCTACACGCACCAGCTATAGCATCTGTGTTTATGGTAATTACTATGCACACACCAGCTCTAACATCTGTGTTTTTAGATAACTACTGCACACACACCAGCTCTATTATCTGCGTTTAAGGTAACTACTGTACACACATCAGCTATATCACCTATGTTTAAGATAACTACTGTACACGCACCAGCTCTATCATCTGTGTTTATGATAACTACTGTACACGCACCAGCTCTATCATCTGTTTTCAGGTAACTACTCTACACGCACCAGCTATATCATCTGTGTTTAAGGTAACTACTATGCACACACCAGCTCTATCATCTGTGTTTTTAGATAACTACTGTACACACACCAGCTCTATCATCTGCGTTTAAGGTAATTACTATACACACACCAGCTATATCATCTGTGTTTAAGGTAACTACTGTACACGCACACGCTATGTCATCTGTGTTTAATGTAACTACTGTACACGCACCAGCTCTATCATCTGTGTTTAAGATAACTACTGTACACGCACCAGCTCTATCATCTGTGTTGATGTTAATTACTGTATACGCACCAGCTCTATCACCTATGTTTAAGATAACTACTGTACACACACCATCTCTATTATCTGCGCTTAAGGTAACTACTGTATACGCATAAGCTATATCACCTATGTTTAAGATAATTATTGTACACGCACCAGCTCTCTCATCTGTGTTTAATGTAACTACTGTACACATACCAGCTGTATATTCTGCGTTTAAGGTAACTACTGTACAGGCACCAGCTCTAGCATATGTGTTTAGCGTAACTACTATGCACACACCAGCTCTATCATCTGTGTTTAAGATAAATACTACACACGCACCAGCTCTATCATCTGTGTTTAAGGTAACTACTACACACACACCAGGTTTATCATCTGTGTTTAAGGTAACTACTGTACACACACCAGCTCTATAATCTGTGTTTAAGGAAACTACTATGCACACCAGCTCTATCATCTGTGTTTATGGTAACTACTATACACACCAGCTCTATCATCTGTGTTTAAGATAACTACTGTACACACACCAGCTCTATCATCTGTGTTTAATGTAACTATGTACACATACCAGCTGTATCATCTGCGTTTAAGGTAACTACTGTACAGGCACCAGCTCTAGCATCTGTGTTTAGGGTAACTACTATGCACACACCAGCTCTATTATCTGTGTTTAAGATAACTATTACACACGCACCAGCTCTATCACCTGTGTTTAAGATAACTACTATACACACCATCTCTATCATCTGCGCTTAAGGTAACTACTGTACACGCATAAGCTATATCACCTATGTTTAAGATAACTACTATACACACACCAGCTCTATCATCTGCGATTAAGGTAACTACTGTACACGCATCAGCTATATCACCTATGCTTAAGATAATTACTGTACACGCATCAGCTCTATCATCTGTGTTTAAGGTAACTAATGTACACGCATCAGCTATATCACCTATGTTTAAGATAACTACTATACACACACCAGCTCTATCATCTGTGTTTAAGATAACTACTATTCACACACCAGCTCTATCATCTGTGTTTAAGATAACTACTGTACACGTACCAGCTCTATCATCTGTGTTTAAGATACATACTATACACACACACCAGCTCTATCATCTGTGTTTAAGATAACTACTGTACACGCATCAGCTATATCATCTGTTTTCAGGTAACTACTCTACACGCACCAGCTATATCATCTTTGTTTATGGTAACTACTATGCACACACCAGCTCTATCATCTGTGTTTTTAGATAACTACTGCACACACACCAGCTCTATCATCTGCGTTTAAGATAACTACTGTACACACATCAGCTATATCACTTATGTTTAAGATAACTACTGTACACGCACCAGCTCTATCATCTGTGTTTATGATAACTACTGTACACGCACCAGCTCTATCATCTATTTTCAGGTAACTACTCTACACGCACCAGCTATATCATCTGTGTTTAAGGTAACTACTATGCACACACCAGCTCTATCATCTGTGTTTTTAGATAACTACTGTGCACACACCAGCTCTATCATCTGCGTTTAAGGTAACTACTGTACACGCACCAGCTATGGCATCTGTGTTTAAGGTAACTACTGTACACGCACCAGCTCTATCATCTGTGTTTAAGATAACTACTGTACACGCACCAGCTCTATCATCTGTGTTGATGTTGATTACTGTATACGCACCAGCTCTATCACCTATGTTTAAGATAACTACTACACACACACCAGGTTTATCATCTGTGTTTAAGGTAACTACTGTACACACACCAGCTCTATAATCTGTATTTAAGGAAACTACTATACACACAAGCTCTATCATCTGTGTTTAAGGAAACTACTATACAAACCAGCTCTATCGTCTGTGTTTAAGGTAGCTACTATGAACACACCAGCTCTATCATCTGTGTTTAAGGAAACTATTATACACGTACCAGCTCTATCATCTGTGTTTAATGCAACTACTACACACCAGCTCTATCACCTGTGCTTAAGATAACTACTACACACACCAGCTGTATCATCTGCGTTTAAGGAAACTACTATAGACGCAACAGCTCTATCACCTGTGCTTAATGTAGCTACTATGCACACACCAGCTATATCATATGTGTCTAAGATAACTACTATACACACACCAGCTCTATCATCTGTGGTTAAGATATCTACTATACACACACCAGCTCTATCATCTGTGTTTAAGATAACTACTGTTCACACACCAGCTCTATCATCTGTGTTTAAGATAACTACTACACACACCAGCTCTATCATATGTGTTTAAGATAACTATTACATACACACCAGCTCTATCATCTGTGCTTAATGTAGCTACTATGCACACACCAGCTATATCATATGTGTCTAAGATAACTACTATACACACACCAGCTCTATCATCTGTGTTTAAGATAACTACTACATACACACCAGCTCTATCATCTGTGCTTAATGTAGCTACTATGCACACACCAGCTATATCATCTGTGTTTAATGTAACTACTATACACACCAGCTCTATCACCTGTGCTTAATGTAGCTACTTTGCACACACCAACTCTATCATCTGTGTTTAAGGTAACTACTATACACAAACCAGCTCTATCACCTGTGCTTAATGTAGCTACTATATACACACCAGCTCGTAGCTACTATATACACACCAGCTCTATCATCTGTGTTTACGGTAACTACTATACACACACACCAGCTCTATCATCTGTGTCTAAGGTAACTTCTATACACATACCAGCTCTATCATATGTGTCTAAGATAACAACTATGCACGCACCAGCTCTATCATCTGTGCTTAGGATAACTACTATTCACACACCAGCTCTATCATCTGTGTTTAAGGGTACTACTATGCACACACAAGCTCTATCATTTGTATCTAAGGAAACTACTGTACACACACCAGCTCTATCATCTGTGTCTAAGGTATCTACTATACACACACCAGCTCCATCATCTGAGTTGAAGGAAACTACTATACGCACCAGCTCTATCATCTGTGTTTAAGGTAACTACTATGCACACACCAACTCTATCATCTGTGTTTAAGATAACTACTATACACGCACCAGCTCTATCATCTGTGCTTAAAATAACTACTATACACGCACCAGCTCTATCATCTGCGTTTATGATAACTACTATACACGCATCAGCTCTATCATCTGTGCTTAGGATAACTACTATACACACACCAGATCCATCATCTTTGTTATGGTAACTACTATACACGCACCAGCTCTATCATCTGTGTTTAAGGTAACTACTATACATACCAGCTCCATCAGCTGTGTTTAATGTAACTACTGTACACATACCAGCTCTATCATCTGTGTTTAAGATAACTACTATGCATGCACCAGCTCTATCATCTGTGTTTAAGATAACTACTGTACACGCACCAGCTCTATCATCTGTGCTTAAGATAACTACTATACACACCAGCTCCATCATCTGTGTTTAAGGTAACTACTATACACGCACCAGCTATATCATCTGTGTTTAAGGTAACTACTGTACACATACCAGCTCTATCATCTGTGTTTAAGGAAACTACTATACACACCAGCTCTATCATTTGTGTTTAAGGAAACTACTATACAAACCAGCTCTATCATCTGTGTTTATAGTATCTACTATACACACCAGCTCTATCATCTGTGTTTAATGTAACTACTACACACACCAGCTCTATCACCTGTGTTTAAGATAACTACTGTACACACACCATCTCTATTATCTGCGCTTAAGGTAACTGCTGTACACGCATAAGCTATATCACCTATGTTTAAAATAACTACTATACACACATCAGCTCTATCATCTGCGATTAAGGTAACTACTGTACACGCATCAGCTATATCACCTATGCTTAAGATAATTACTGTACACGCACCAGCTCTATCATCTGTGTCTAAGTTAACTACTGTAGACACACCAGCTCTATATCTGTGTTTAAGGAAACTACTATACACACAAGCTCTATCAGCTGTGTTTAAGGAAACTACTATACAAAGCAGCTCTATCATCTGTGTTTAAGGTAGCTACTATGAACACACCAGCTCTATCATCTGTGTTTAAGGAAACTACTATACACGTACCAGCTCTATCATCTGTGTTAATGGTAACTACTATACACACCAGCTCTATCATTTGTGTTTAATGTAACTACTACACACACCAGCTCTATCACCTGTGCTTAATGTAGCTACTATACTCACACCAGCTCTATCATATGTGCTTAATGTAGCTACTATGCACACACCAGCTATATCATATGTGTCTAAGATAACTACTATACACACATCAGCTCTATCATCTGTGGTTAAGATATCTACTATACACACACCAGCTCTATCATCTGTGTTTAAGATAACTACTATACACACACCAGCTCTATCATCTGTGTTTAAGATAACTACTACACACACACCAGCTCTATCATCTGTGTTTAAGATAACTACTACATACGCATCAGCTCTATCATCTGTGCTTATGGTAACTACTATGCACACACCAGCTCTATCATCTGTGTTTAATGTAACTACTATACACACCAGCTCTGTCACCTGTGTTTAAGGTAACTACTATACATACAAGCTCTATCATCTGTGTTTAAGATAACTACTATACAAACCAGCTCTATCACCTGTGCTTAATGTAGCTACTATGCACACACCAGCTCTATCATCTGTCTTTAAGGTAACTACTATGCACACAAGCTCTATCATCTGTGTTTAAGGTAACTACTATACAAACCAGCTCTATCACATGTGCTTAATGTAGCTACTGTATACACACCAGCTCCATCAGCTGTGTTTAAGGTAACTACTATACACACACCAGCTATATCATCTGTGTCTAAGGTAACTTCTATACACACACCAGCTCTATCATATGTGTCTAAGATAACTACTATACACACACCACCTCTATCATCTGTGCTTAGTATAACTACTATTCACACACCAGCTCTATCATATTTGTTGAAGATAACTACTACACACACACCAGCTCTATCATATTTGTCTAAGGTAACTACTATGCACGCACCAGCTCTATCATCTGTGTTTAAGGTAACTACTATACACACACCAGCTCTATCATTTATATCTAAGGAAACTACTGTACACACACCAGCTCTATCATCTGTGTCTAAGGTATCTACTATACACACACCAGCTCCATCATCTGCGTTGAAGGAAACTACTATACACACCAGCTCTATCATCTGTGTTTAAGGTAACTACTATGCACACACCAACTCTATCACCAATGTTTAAGATAACTACTGTACACACAAGCTCTATCATCTGTGTTTAAGATAACTACTATACACGCACCAGCTCTATCATCTGTGCTTAAGATAACTACTATACACGCACCAGCTCTATCATCTGTGCTTAGGATAACTACTATACACACACCAGATCCAACATCTGTGTTTAAGGTAACTACTATACACGCACCAGCTCTATCATCTGTGTTTAAGGTAACTACTATGCACACACCAGCTCCATCATCTGTGTTTAATGTAACTACTGTACACACACCCGCTCTATCATCTGTGTTTAAGATAACTACTATACATGCACCAGCTCTATCATCTGTGTTTAAGATAACTACTGTACGCGCACCAGCTCTATCATCTCTGCTTAGGATAACTACTATACACACACCAGCTCCATCATCTGTGTTTAAGGTAACTACTATACACGCACCAGCTATAGCATCTGCGTTTAAGGTAACTACTATACACGCACCAGCTCTATCATCTGTGTTTAATGTAACTACTATACACACACCAGCTCTATCATCTGTGTTTAAAATAACTAATATACACACCAGCTATATCATCTTTGTTTAAGATAACTACTATACACGCACCATCTCTATCAGCTGTGTTTAAGATAACTACTATACACACCAGCTATATCATCTGTGTTTAAGATAACTACTATACACACCAGCTCTATCATCTGTGTTTAAGATAACTACTACACACGCACCAGCTCTATCATCTATGTTTAAGGTAACTACTATACACGCACCAGCTCTATCATCTGTGTTTAAGATAACTACTATACTCGCACCATCTCTATCATCTGTGTTTAAGGTAATTACTATACACACCAGCTCTATCATCTGCGTTTAAGGTAATTACTATACACACCAGCTCTATCATCTGTGTTTAAGGTAACTACTATACACGCACCAGCTATAGCATCTGCGTTTAAGGTAACTACTATACACGCACCAGCTCTATCATCTGTGTTTAATGTAACTACTATACACGCACCAGCTATAGCATCTGCGTTTAAGGTAACTACTATACACGCACCAGCTCTATCATCTGTGTTTAAGATAACTACTATACACGCACCATCTCTATCATCTGTGTTTAAGGTAATTACTATACACACCAGCTCTATCATCTGCGTTTAAGGTAATTACTATACACACCAGCTCTATCATCTGTGTTTAAGGTAATTACTATACACACACCAGCTCTATCATCTGCGTTTGCTTTAGTTCGGATAATGCCAATGAAGTTTACCTCCGTTATGTGTTTTGGCTCCTTTGTTTATCGGTTAGCAGGAAAACATGAACACATGGACATAACTAATTTAATGCAATATGGTGGAAGGGTGGGCCTCTGGTCCCGGAAATCCCCAATATATTTTGGAGGTGATCCAGAGCTGGCATCCAGCATATTAAAATATAAGATGCTACTCCATCATTATGAGATAGGGCAAATGAAGACAAATAGCTGTGTGGCGGAGGTGAGCTATAACGGATTGCTCGTGTTTATAATGTTTTGTCACGGTATATAGAAGTAGTATCAAAGATCTATATTACATGAGAGTGAAATGCATTAGAAATTCAATAGTATGCACCCATGCATCAGATACTCAATATGGTTTATCCATGGTTTGTTGTTGAAATTTTAGCCTAAACATAGTTGCATTCAAACACATAGTTCCATTAAACATTAAACCTTATGGCAGTACAACATGCAAGAAAAAAAGATACGGCCCGAAAGCTGCTGCTTGCATAAGTGTTTCTGCTGCATATCGTTATGCTATATTTGTTATTGTTATGCTGTGTTGGATTGGAGAATAATGTTCTTATATGCCCCACTCTATTTATTTCAGAACTCGAATTCCTCTTGAGAATTAGAAAAAGCTATTGGATACAGACACATCCAATCTGCATTAAATTTGAAAACCCCCAGACGACAGAGAACTCTATAGTTGATATGATATTTTCTTATAAACGTGCAACACGAGTTGTTACATATATAGCTGTTCGTGACTATATACATTTCATATTGACTATAACAGTTTATTGTATGCTTTCCATTGACATATTAAACAGCATCAGTGAATAAATTGTGTTATTCAACTGGTTGGATGAAGTGAAATAACACATTGTATTATCATTGCCTTAAGCCAATGCGACCCGGGTTCGATCTTCGGACCGGGAAGTATGTGAGATGGTACGGTGGTTGCCATATCGGACAGGTGGGTTTTTCCCTGAGTATTCCGGTTTCCTCCCACACGAATGACCACATATACGCTTTCATCCGCGCCAATGAGAGTGATTAATATAAGTTGATAAAGCTTGTTTCGCAATCTTTGTAAAATAAATAAAGTTTAAACTTTAAGCTAATGATTCCCTGCCACTGCCGTTTGAAATATTGTCAGCGTGAACGTTATCGGACTAAACCCGACAATGACTTCACAATTGATCTCATCTAAACACACCGTTCTACCGCCATTTAACGCATAGCAGCATCGTTTTCCATATAAAAAACGTTATCAGACTAAATCAAAAATAATTTCTTTTCATTTAGTGAAATATATTACTTTGATGGTACACTGTTACTCACCTCCTCTATTGTTTGACGTGCACTGTTACTCACCTCCTCTATTGTTTGACGTGCACTGTTACTCACCTCCTCTATTGTTTGACGTGCACTGTTACTCACCTCCTCTATTGTTTGACGTGCACTGTTACTCACCTCCTCTATTGTTTGACGTACACTGTTACTCACCTCCTCTATTGTTTGACGTACATAGTCTACACCTCCTCTATTGTTTGACGTACATAGTCTACACCTCCTCTATTGTTTGACGTACATAGTCTACACCTCCTCTATTGTTTGACGTACATAGTCTACACCTCCTATATTGTTTGACGTACATAGTCTACACCTCCTCTATTGTTTGACGTACATAGTCTACACCTACTATATTGTTTGACGTACATAGTCTACACCTCCTATATTGTTTGACGTACATAGTCTACACCTCCTCTATTGTTTGACGTACATAGTCTACACCTCCTATATTGTTTGACGTACATAGTCTACACCTCCTCTATTGTTTGACGTACATAGTCTACACCTCCTCTATTGTTTGACGTACATAGTCTACACCGCCTCTATTGTTTGACGTACATAGTCTACACCTACTATTGTTTGACGTACATAGTCTACACCTACTCTATTGTTTGACGTACACTGTTACTCACCTCCTCTATTGTTTGATGGTACACTGTTACTCACCTCCTCTATTGTTTGATGGTACACTGTTACTCACCTCCTCTATTGTTTGATGGTACACTGTTACTCACCTCCTCTATTGTTTGACGTACACTGTTACTCACCTCCTCTATTGTTTGATGGTACACTGTTACTCACCTCCTCTATTGTTTGATGGTACACTGTTACTCACCTCCTCTATTGTTTGATGGTACACTGTTACTCACCTCCTCTATTGTTTGACGTACACTGTTACTCACCTCCTCTATTGTTTGATGGTACACTGTTACTCACCTCCTCTATTGTTTGATGGTACACTGTTACTCACCTCCTCTATTGTTTGATGGTACACTGTTACTCACCTCCTCTATTGTTTGACGTACACTGTTACTCACCTCCTCTATTGTTTGATGGTACACTGTTACTCACCTCCTCTATTGTTTGATGGTACACTGTTACTCACCTCCTCTATTGTTTGATGGTACACTGTTACTCACCTCCTCTATTGTTTGACGTACATAGTCTACACCGCCTCTATTGTTTGACGTACATAGTCTACACCTCCTCTATTGTTTGACGTACATAGTCTACACCTACTCTATTGTTTGACGTACATAGTCTACACCTACTATATTGTTTGATGGTACACTGTTACTCACCTCCTCTATTGTTTGACGTACACTGTTACTCACCTCCTCTATTGTTTGACGTACATAGTCTACACCTCCTCTATTGTTTGACGTACATAGTCTACACCTCCTCTATTGTTTGACGTACATAGTCTACACCTCCTCTATTGTTTGACGTACCCTGTTACTCACCTCCTCTATTGTTTGATGGTACACTGTTACTCACCTCCTCTATTGTTTGACGTACATAGTCTACACCTACTCTATGTTGACGTACATAGTCTACACCTACTATATTGTTGAGGTACA
>CM026401.1:26845717-26867185 GCA_014843695.1 Archivesica marissinica
CAGACAGACAGACAGACAGACAGACAGACAGACAGACAGACAGACAGACAGACAGACAGACAGACAGACAGACAGACAGACAGACAGACAGACAGACAGACAGACAGACAGACAGACAGACAGACAGACAGACAGACAGACAGACAGACAGACAGACAGACAGACAGACAGACAGACAGACAGACAGACAGACAGACAGACAGACAGACAGACAGACAGACAGACAGACAGACAGACAGACAGACAGACAGACAGACAGACAGACAGACAGACAGACAGACAGACAGACAGACTATTTACTTCCGTAAATGATACAATGTTTTTGACACACATACAGTATAACACATAATTAAGGAACATCAATATAATATGTATGTATGATGGAGACACCCTGTATTCTCTCCTTTAGTTACATATATAACTATGTTTGCTCATTAACTGTATATATAGATGGTTAGTATACTCACTAGTTTGGATAAGACAGGGTAACATTGTATCTCTTGACCTTGACCGCATCGAACGGGAACGTCTTCCACTTCTGTTCCACATAATCGAGAAGTTTGTTGGCGGACCCGATTCCAGACATATGAACGCATCTCGTAATAATCCTAAAATGATGAACAGTCTATATTAAGTCTATATAGGCAAGCCATGAATACAGTGAATATATATTCGAACACAGCAGATCGAACATTGATCTGAGAGTGGAATCAGATAATATCGTATACAAGTTTATATTTTGTGTCTGTTGTGTACAATGACTTCAACGTGCTATCGCCTGAATTCGCTCTAAGATTCACCATCGATAGTCTATTAGGGGTTCAATACATTGTCAGTACGTTGTTGACTGACACACATTTGTTCCTCGCTAACCGACGTGGACTCGAGACACATAGGCATCGGAATCATTGAAGTAAGGCCTTGTTGAAACATGGTATTTGTATGTATACCGGGGTGGTGCGGAAGGTGGTGGTTCTACTCGGGACCCTAAGATCATACCGGGATGATGCGGAAGGCGGTGGTTCTACTCGGGACACTGGCATCATACCGGGATGATGTGGAAGGTGGCGTTTCTACTCGGGACCCTGAGATCATACCGGGATGATGTGGAAGGTGGCGTTTCTACTCGGGACCCTGAGATCATACCGGGATGATGTGGAGGGTGGCGTTTCTACTCGGGACCCTGAGATCATACCGGGATGATGCGGAAGGCGGTGGGTCTACTCGGGACCCTGGAATCATACCGGGATGATGTGGAAGGTGGCGTTTCTACTCGGGACCCTGAGATCATACCGGGATGATGTGGAAGGTGGCGTTTCTACTCGGGACCCTGAGATCATACCGGAATGATGCGGAAGGTGGTGTTTCTACTCGGTACCCTGAGATCATACCGGGATGATGTGGAAGGTGGCGTTTCTACTCGGGACCCTGAGATCATACCGGGATGGTGCGGAAGGTGGCGTTTCTACTCGGGACCCTGAGATCATACCGGGATGATGCGGAAGGTGGTGTTTCTACTCGGTACCCTGATATCATACCGGGATGATGTGGAAGGTGGCGTGTCTACTCGGGACCCTGAGATCATACCGGGATGATGCGGAAGGTGGTGTTTCTACTCGGGACCCTGAGATCATACCGGGATGATGCGGAAGGCGGCGTTTCTACTCGGGACCCTGAGACCAATGCTGTTCATAAACCGATGAAAACTATTAACTACTGACCTGATTCATTCCTTAAGTAAAGAATACATACTTTTTTGCATACAATTACTATTTGTGCGGGTTCTATTAGAGACAGAATGGTAACATTATTGGAACTTAAAGAACAGTGCCATTGGAAGTGTGTATACATTTAACGCATCCATACATAAAATGTGACGTCAGTTTGGTGTCAGGTGTGACAGTAACATGCATCTAAGCACAGCAATATGTGTTAGCAGATGCACGATTCCTATGTACTTACAACATTAGCTTAAAATTGCTCTCAAGACCTCATTCCTGGTGGAATATATCGCCATGAGGAACATAGCAGAAGCAATGTGGATTTTAGTATTTTCCCTAGGAACACCACTACCTGGATTTATAAGTGGGGCTCTAACTCATATCCACCGTTAACCCGGTTGACACCGTATGATTGCATCAAGTGGGTTCCACTATTATTATGCATGTATGTATTACATTATCCGCTCGTACTTACTTCATGTGGTCCTCGTAGTTATACACGTCGTTCAGATCCTCCTGTATCACCTTACTGAACTCACGGTCGTAGTCCTGCAGTGCAATAAATACATAGTGTTCACACAGGCCACCGTCACTAATGTGTATGTTGTATATACGTAAATAGGCGGACGTGCATCGAATGTAGTCCTAATAACTAATATAGTTCATTTTTCTCTTTGGTTAAAATGCATTTTCATGACAGGCAGTGTATAGTTTTGTGATGTTTTGAGAAATTATGTGACTTCAGACTAGATAATGTGTAGAAAAATTGTGTATAAGAGGTCAGGCCATTGCAAACTGAAGGTTGGGCATACAGTAATATTTGGTATATTCTACATAAGTCAATTGAACATCTGGTATATCCTACGTAAGTCCCGTCAATTGAACATCTGGTATATCCTACGTAAGTACCGTCATTTGAACATCTGGTATATCCTACGTAAGTACCGTCAATTGAACATCTGGTATATCCTACGTAAGTACCGTCATTTCAACATCTGGTATATCCTACGTAAGTACCGTCATTTCAACATCTGGTATATCCTACGTAAGTACCGTCAATTGAACATCTGGTATATCCTACGCATGTACCGTCATTTGAACATCTGGTATATCCTACGTAAGTCATTTGAACATTTGGTATATCCTACGTAAGTCATTTGAACATTTGGTATATCCTAGTACGTAAGTACCGTCATTTGAACATCTGGTATATCCTACGTAAGTCATTTGAACATCTGGTATATCCTACGTAAGTCATTTGAACATTTGGTATATCCTAGTACGTAAGTACCGTCATTTGAACATCTGGTATATCCTACGCATGTACCGTCATTTGAACATCTGGTATATCCTACGTAAGTACCGCCAATTGAACATCTGGTATATCCTACGTAAGTACCGTCATTTGAACATTTGGTATATCCTAGTACGTAAGTACCGTCATTTGAACATCTGGTATATCCTACGTAAGTACCGTCATTTGAACATCTGGTATATCCTACGTATGTACCGTCATTTGAACATCTGGTATATCCTACGTAAGTACCGCCAATTGAACATCTGGTATATCCTACGTAAGTACCGCCAATTGAACATCTGGTATATCCTACGTAAGTACCGTCATTTGAACATCTGGTATATCCTACGTAAGTCATTTGAACATCTGGTATATCCTACGTAAGTACCGTCAATTGAACATCTGGTATATCCTACGTAAGTACCGTCAATTGAACATCTGGTATATCCTACGTAAGTCCCGTCAATTGAACATTTGGTATATCCTACGTAAGTACCGTCATTTGAACATCTGGTATATCCTACGTAAGTACCGTCATTTGAACATCTGGTATATCCTACGTAAGTACCGTCATTTGAACATCTCGTATATCCTACGTAAGTACCGTCATTTGAACATCTGGTATATCCTACGTAAGTACCGTCAATTGAACATCTGGTATATCCTACGCATGTACCGTCATTTGAACATCTGGTATATCCTACGTAAGTCATTTGAACATTTGGTATATCCTACGTAAGTCATTTGAACATTTGGTATATCCTAGTACGTAAGTACCGTCATTTGAACATCTGGTATATCCTACGTAAGTCATTTGAACATCTGGTATATCCTACGTAAGTCATTTGAACATTTGGTATATCCTAGTACGTAAGTACCGTCATTTGAACATCTGGTATATCCTACGTAAGTACCGTCATTTGAACATCTGGTATATCCTACGCATGTACCGTCATTTGAGCATCTGGTATATCCTACGTAAGTACCGTCATTTGAACATCTGGTATATCCTACGTAAGTATCGTCATTTGAACATCTGGTATATCCTACGTAAGTACCGTCATTTGAACATCTGGTATATCCTACGTAAGTCCCGTCAATTGAACATTTGGTATATCCTACGTAAGTCCCGTCAATTGAACATTTGGTATATCCTACGTAAGTACCGTCATTTGAACATCTGGTATATCCTACGTAAGTATCGTCATTTGAACATCTGGTATATCCTACGTAAGTACCGTCATTTGAACATCTGGTATATCCTACGTAAGTCCCGTCAATTGAACATTTAGTATATCCTACGTAAGTACCGTCAATTGAACATCTGGTATATCCTACGTAAGTACCGTCATTTGAACAGCTGGTATATCCTACGTAAGTACCGTAGTTTGAACATATGGTATATCCTACGTAAGTACCGTCATTTGAACATATGGTATATCCTACGTAAGTACCGTCATTTGAACATCTGGTATATCCTACGTAAGTACCGTCATTTGAACATCTGGTATATCATACGCATGTACCGTCAATTGAGCATCTGGTATATCCTACGTAAGTACCGTCATTTGAATATCTGGTATATCCTACGTAAGTATCGTCATTTGAACATCTGGTATATCCTACGTAAGTACCGTCATTTGAACATCTGGTATATCCTACGTAAGTCCCGTCAATTGAACATTTGGTATATCCTACGTAAGTACCGTCATTTGAACATCTGGTATATCCTACGTAAGTATCGTCATTTGAACATCTGGTATATCCTACGTAAGTACCGTCATTTGAACATCTGGTATACCCTACGTAAGTCCCGTCAATTGAACATTTGGTATATCCTACGTAAGTACCGTCAATTGAACATCTGGTATATCCTACGTAAGTACCGTCATTTGAACAGCTGGTATATCCTACGTAAGTACCGTCATTTGAACATCTCGTATATCCTACGTAAGTACCGTCATATGAACATCTGGTATATCCTACGTAAGTACCGTCATTTGAACATCTGGTATGTCCTACGTAAGTACCGTAGTTTGAACATATGGTACATCCTACGTAAGTACCGTCATTTGAATATATGGTATATCCTACGTAAGTACCGTCATTTGAACATATGGTATATCCTACGTAAGTACCGTCATTTGAACAGCTGGTATATCCTACGTAAGTACCGTCATTTGAACATCTGGTATATCCTACGTAAGTACCGTCATTTGAACATCTGGTATATCCTACGTAAGTACCGTCATTTGAACATCTGGTATATCCTACGTAAGTACCGTAGTTTGAACATATGGTACATCCTACGTAAGTACCGTCATTTGAATATATGGTATATCCTACGTAAGTACCGTCATTTGAACATATGGTATATCCTACGTAAGTACCGTCATTTGAACATCTGGTATACCCTACGTAAGTACCGTCATTTGAACATCTGGTATATCATACGCATGTACCGTCAATTGAACATCTGGTATATCCTACGTAAGTACCGTCATTTGAACATCTGGTATAGCCTACGTAAGTACCGTCATTTGAACATGCCTGCTAAATTTCTGTCAGTTGCACATTATTTTAGAAGGCACGTGAGTGATATAAAATGCCAAGCTGTGTATCATTTCGGTAATTAGTGAGTATAATGGCTGTCTGCGGAACCAAGCAAGCGATAGGCACGAGCAACATTACTCTAGTAAATACTGGTGGCACATTCAAATTTGACAGACATAATTTCCTTAAAAGCAGGTTAACAACCAGACCCAGTGGAGATTCCTGAGTGTAATTCGCATAGTTCTCGGAATAAATGGTATATATTCATCTTCTGGAAACTGTGCGAGACAGTGATGCATGTAGGCCTATATAATATAGCTATATGAAGTATATAGTAAAATCAATAGCTGTGTTATACCGTATGTTCGAACAACCTCCAAACACTGATCTCCTACGACCATGTATGTATCTGGTGGAGACGGACACAAGTGCGTCAGAGGCTGTGTTGGAAATTTAATAATTGAAATGAGAATATTGTAGTACATGCATGCAAATTAACCAAAAGTGTAAATGGTGCGTCATCTGTATATTGAAACTATCCTCAAGCATTAGTATGACCGTGATATACTTCCAGAAACCTCCCCTCTCCCAATGATGAGGCTGCGAGATAAATAAATAAATAAATGCGTCATAATACTACTAAACTAGAATTCTGTAGAAGTTCTAACTCTCTAACCTGCATGTTCTGCTTATTGAATGTATTGAACTCGTGCATTGTTATCTGCTTTCACGACTACTTCATTGCTCTTTAATAACGTACGTGCGGGAATGATCGGATTTCGTTACATATGATATCAACCCTAGCTTAGTAACATACAGTAACTATGTTCATATTCCGCTTATTCTAGATTCTAATAAATATACTCGAGCAGAGACATGCCTCTGCATGTTTGGGCATACGTATATTTTCATCCACAGGCGATCCACTTGTCACCGATAAACTAACTAAAATGAATATACAAGCACATAGTAATTGTTCAGCGGATTATCACCTTTCTAAGATTAGACGATCGTTTATGTCCACTTTGTAGTGTACTTGAAGATGAACGCCATGTTATTTTAGAATGTCACTTGTATGAAGACTGCATACATGTTATGTATGAGCTAGCTTGTAAAGTAGACACACACTTTACACACAGTCATGTCGCATGCCTATACATTAGTATTTCTACTTTGATTTGTATGTGTGCCAAATCCTGTTGTTAATATTCTACGAAGGCATACTCTTTTATGTATAAATAGTTTGTGTGTTAAGATTGTTCTTATATCATGTCCATGTTTTATTTATTCTGAGAAGCAGCTGTTTGAGAATGATAATTGTGTTTCTAAAATCATTTCTTAATTGCGCATTAGTGCACACATTTCCTTCAGTTCCTTAGCACTATGCATTGGTAATTTACTTTTATCATTACATTATCGACTGATCCTCAGTTATAGCATGTATATAATACTTTGATATGGTATCGGTTCAGGTAGGCTATGGTACGATGAGCGCGATGCTACGATGACGATGGTAGGTGTCGATGGTACGATGACGACGGTACGATGTTGATGGTACGATGACGACGGTACGATGTTGATGCTACGATGCCGGTGATACGGTGTCGATGACACGATGACGATGGTACGATGTCGATGGTACGATGAATATGGTACGATGTCGATGGTACGATGTCCATGGTACGATGAATACGGTACGATGTCGATGGTACGATGTCGATGGTAAGATGTCGATGGTACGATGTCGATGGTACGATGATGATGGTATGGTATCGATGGTACGATGATGATGGTACGGTATCGATGGTACGATGTCGATGGTACGATGATGATGGTATGGTATCGATGGCATGATGACAATGGTACGATGACGGTGGTACGGTATCGATGGTACGATGTCGATGGTACGATGAAGATGGTACGGTATTGATGGCACGATGACGATGGTACGATGACGGTGGTACGGTATCGATGGTACGATGATGATGGTACGGTATCGATGGTACGATGACGATGGTACGGTATCGAGGGTACGATGATGATGGTACGGTATCGATGGTACGATGTCGATGGTACGATGATGATGGTATGGTATCGATGGCACGATGACAATGGTACGATGACGGTGGTACGGTATCGATGGTACGATGACGATGGTACGGTCTCGATGGTATGATCACGATGGTACAGTATCGATGGCATGATAACGATGGTACGATGACGATGGTACGATGTCGATGGTACGATGACGATGGTACAGTATCGATGGCATGATGACGATGGTACGGTATCGATGGCACGATGACGATCGTACGATGTCGAAGGTACGATGATGATGGTACGGTATCGATGGTACGATGACGATGGTACGATGTCGATGGTACAATGACGATGGTACAATGACGATGGTACGATGACGATGGTACGGTGTCGATGGTACGGTGACGATGGTACGGTGTCGATGGTACGATGACGATGGTACGATGACGATGGTACGGTGTCGATGGTACGATGACGATGGTACGGTGTCGATGGTACGATGACGATGGTACAGTATCGATGGCATGATGACGATTGTACGATGACGATGGTACGGTGTCGATGGTACGATGACGATGGTACGGTGTCGATGGTACGATGACGATGGCACGGTGTCAATGGTACGATAACGATGGTACAGTATCGATGGCACGATGATGATGGTACGATTATGATGGTACGGTATCAATGGCACGATGACGATGGTACGATGACGATGGTACGATGACGATGGTACGATGTCGATGGCACGATGATGATGACAATGGTACGATAACGATGGTACGGTATCGATGGCACGATGACGATGGTACAGTATCGATGGCACGATGACGATGGTACAGTATCGATGGCACGATGACGATGGTACGGTGTCAATGGTACGATGGTACGAATGCGATGGCATGATGATGATTGTACAAAAAATGTAGATGGTTCGATGTCGATGATACGATGAAGCTATGACACTATGCCGATGGTACGATGAAGCTATGACACGCTGTCGATGATACGATGAAGCTATGACACGCTGTCGATGATACGATGAAGCTATGACACGCTGTCGATGATACGATGAAACTATGACACGCTGTCGATGATACGATGAAGCTATGACAGGATGTCGATGATACGATGAAATTATGACACGCTGTTGATGATACGATGAAGCTATGACACTATGCCGATGATACGATGAAGCTATGACACGCTGTCGATGATACGATGAAACTATGACACGCTGTCGATGATACGATGAAACTATGACACGCTGTCGATGATACGATGAAGCTATGACAGGATGTCGAAGATACGATGAAATTATGACACGCTGTTGATGATACGATGAAGCTATGACACTATGCCGATGATACGATGAAGCTATGACACTATGGTATATCCATGGTATTAGTTCATGGAATTACAGGTTTTCAAAAGTATGAGTGTGTCTTGTTTAATTAAATTAAATTCAAACTTTATTTTGCACAATGAAAAACAATGTAAATAATGCTTTAAATTGTAAATTAGTGAAACTCATTTCTAGTTTATTAACCATGTTCAGTAGATTGAACAGCATATTCGTACAGCGCACATCCACCTTGCACATGCCCTTACTGCGCACATCACTATTGCGCATGCCCTTACTGCGCACATCCACATTGCGCATGCCCTTACTGCGCATATCGCTGTCAAGAACTGCAAGTTTTGTATTACTCTGATCCAGCATTACTCTCTCAAAGGTACCGTAAACGAATAACTTAATAAAGTTTACGGAGCAGACGTGCTAACAATAAATAATGATCGTAATCTCTGTGGACACTCATATTGATTCAATGTCTCCGAGAAAAATGTCTTTCCAAATAGGTTTGGAACTGCGAAGGTTTCTACGTACACCAAATTAATGACTATACTGTGTTAGAGATACTTCGCTGTCGTGGTCTTGTTATACACTGCGAGAGATTGACTTGGAACGTATGGTAAATGCTGGGTTATTGAATACATAGATATCTATTTAACGAATTCCTAAACAGTTTCTATATCTCACTCAATATGGCAGTTATCCAAGATATTCATGAGCAATTCAACGAGTAGATCTAATATCAGTTAACTAACATATTTAGACATGGTCTGGAAATACATGAATTAAAGCTGGTAAGGAAACAGACTGTCATGCAACCTTCTCATCAGTGCCACCACGTGTCGCTGTCCCGAACATATATCCCGGACAGCCTCGGAATACACTGACTGGAGTGTCTCCGAGCAAAAACAGGTTCATCACACATCGATCTCTTCAATTCAATATACTATTCACAGGACGAAGTGAAAAGCTCCATGACAACCATTGAGCGGGGATGAGAGTAGATACAGATGCCGGTCAAGTTGTCTGTTCTTCTGGATTGAAGGTACATAGACAGTCGCAGTACATGTATGGCTATTGGTATATCTATACCCAGAACAATCACGTTACATGGTTGATCGAGTGGTTAAGGTTGTTGAATTGTATAGGTGTGTAACCTACATCACTGGTGGTCACGGGTTCGAGCCAGTCCCTTTCTTACGGAGGTTGGTGCAACACGTACTGGTTAACCAGTGGAGCCTGCCCAGGTAAGGTGTTGTTAGCTAAGCTGCCCATCGCTCAAATGGGCAACGTTAAATAAAGTTAAACCAATAAAAAAATTGTTCTTCGTATATCTATATCCCGCACACTCACTGTACATGGTTCTTGGTATATCTATATCACGGACAATCACTGTACATGGTTCTTGGTATATCTATATCACGGACAATCACTGTACATGGTTTTTGGTATATATATATATCGCGGACAATCACTGTACATGGTTCTTGGTATATCTATATCACGGACAATCACTGTACATGGTTCTTGGTATATATATATCTCGGACAATCACTGTACATGATTTTTGGTAGATATATATCCCGGACAATCACTGTACATGGTTCTTGGTATATCTATATCCCGGACATTCACTGTACATGGTTCTTCGTATATATATATACCGGACAATCACTGTACATGGTTACAGGTATATCTATATCCCGGACAATCACTGTACATGGTTCTTGGTATATATATATCCCGGACAATCACTGTACATGGTTACAGGTATATCTATATCCCGGCCAATCACTGTACAGGGTTACTGATATATCTATATCCCGGACAATCACTGTACATTGTTCTTGGTATATATATATCCCGGACAATCACTGTACATGGTTCTTGGTATATATATATATCCCTGACAATCACTGTACATGGTTATTAGTATATCTATATACCGGACAATCACTGTACAAGGTTCTTGGTATATCTATATCCCAGACATTCACTGTACATGGTTCTTGGTATATATATATCCCGGACAATCACTGTACATGGTTACAGGTATATCTATATCCCGGACAATCACTGTACATGGTTCTTGGTATATCTATATCACTGACAATCACTGTACATAGTTATTGGTATATCTATATCCCGGACAATCACTGTACATGGTTCTTGGTATATCTATATCCCGGACAATCACTGTACATGGTTCTTGGTATATATATATCACGGACAATCACTGTACATGGTTACAGGTATATATATATATATACCGGACAATCACTGTACATGGTTACAGGTATATATATATCCCGGACAATCACTGTACATGGTGATAGGTATATCTATATCCCGGACAATCACTGTACATGGTTCTTGGAATATCTATATGCCGGACAATCACTGTACATGGTTCTTGGAATATCTATATCACGGACAATAACTGTACATGGTTCTTGGTATATCTATATCCCGGACAATCACTGTACATGGTTACAGGTATATATAGATCCCGGACAATCACTGTACATGGTTCCTGGTATATATATATCCCGGACAATCACTTTACATGGTTCTTGGTATATCTATATCCCGGACAATCACTGTACATGGTTACAGGTATATATATATCCCTGACAATCACTGTACATGGTTACAGGTATATATATATCCCGGACAATCACTGTACATGGTTCTTGGTATATCTATATCCCGGACAATCATTGTACATGCTTCTTAGTATATCTATATCACTGACAATCACTGTACATGGTTACTAGTATATCTATATCCCGGACAATCACTGTACATGGATACTGATATATCTATATCACGGACAATCACTGTACATGGTTCTTGGTATATCTATATCCCGGACAATCACTGTACATGGTTACTGATATATCTATATCCCGGACAATCACTGTACATGGTTACTAGTATATCTATATCCCGGACAATCACTGTACATGCTTATTGGTATATCTATATGCCGGACAATCACTCTACATGGTTCTTGGTATATCTATATCCCGGACAATCACTGTACATGGTTCTTGGTATATCTATATGCCGGACAATCACTCTACATGGTTCTTGGTATATCTATATCCCGGACAATCACTGTCCATGGTTACTAGTATATCTATATCCCGGAAAATCACTGTACATGGTTACTGATATATCTATATCCCGTTAAATCACTGTACATGGTTCTTAGTATATATATATCCCGGACAATCACTGTACATGGTTCTTGGTATATCTATATCCCGGATAATCACTGTACATGGTTACTGATATATCTATATCCCGGACAATCACTGTACATGTTTACTAGTATATCTATATCCCGGACAATCACTGTACATGCTTATTGGTATATCTATATCCCGGACAATCACTGTACATGGTTCTTGGTATATCGATATCCCGGACAATCACTGTACATGGTTACTAGTATATCTATATCCCGGAAAATCACTGTACATGGTTACTGATATATCTATATCCCGTTAAATCAATGTACATGGTTCTTGGTATATCTATATCCCGGACAATCACTGTACATGGTTCTTCGTATATATATATCCCGGAAAATCACTGTACATGGTTCTTGGTATATATATATCCCTGATAATCACTGTACATGGTTATTGGTATATCTATACCCCGGACAATCACTGTACATGGTTCTTGTTATATCTATATCCCGGACAATCACTGTACATGGTTTTTGGTATATATATATCCCGGACAATCACTGTACATAGTTACAGGTATATCTATATCCCGGACAATCACTGTACATGGTTCTTAGTATATCTATATCCCGGACAATCACTGTACATGGTTCTTGGTATATCTATATCTCGGACAATCACTGTATATGGTTACAGATATATATATATATATATATACCGGACAATCACTGTACATTGTTACAGGTATATATATATATCCCGGACAATCACTGTACATGGTGACAGGTATATCTATATCCCGGACAATCACTGTACATGGTTCTTGGTATATATATATCCAGGACAATCACTGTACATGGTTACAGGTATATCTATATCCCGGACAATCACTGTACATGGTTCTTGGTATATATATATCCCGGACAATCACTGTACATGGTTCTCGGAATATCTATATGCCGGACAATCACTGTACATGGTTCTTGGAATATCTATATCCCGGACAATAACTGTACATGGTTCTTGGTATATCTATATCCCGGACAATCACTGTACATGGTTACAGGTATATATAGATCCCGGACAATCACTGTACATGGTTCCTAGTATATATATATATCCCGGACAATCACTTTACATGGTTCTTGGTATATCTATATCCCGGACAATCACTGTACATGGTTACAGGTATATATATATCCCGGACAATCACTGTACATGGTTACAGGTATATCTATATCCCGGACAATCACTGTACATGGTTACTGATATATCTATATCACGGACAATCACTGTACATGGTTCTTGGTATATATATATCCCTGACAATCACTGTACATGGTTCTTTGTATATTTATATCCCGGACAATCACTGTACATGGTTCTTGGTATATCTATATCCCGGACAATCACTGTACATGGTTACTGATATATCTATATCCCGGACAATCACTGTACATGGTTACTAGTATATCTATATCCCGGACAATCACTGAACATGGTTCTTGGTATATCTATATCCCGGACAATCACTGTACATGGTTACTGATATATCTATATCCCGGACAATCACTGTACATTGTTACTAGTATATCTATATCCCGGACAATCACTGTACATACTTATTGGTATATCTATATCCCGGACAATCACTCTACATGGTTCTTGGTATATCTATATCCCGGACAATCACTGTACATGGTTACTAGTATATCTGTATCCCGGAAAATCACTGTACATGGTTACTGATATATCTATATCCCGTTAAATCACTGTACATGGTTCTTAGTATATATATATCCCGGACAATCACTGTACATGGTTCTTGGTATATCTATATCCCGGACAATCACTGTACATGGTTACTGATATATCTATATCCCGGACAATCACTGTACATGGTTACTAGTATATCTATATCCCGGACAATCACTGTACATGCTTATTGGTATATCTATATCCCGGACAATCACTGTACATGGTTCTTGGTATATCGATATCCCGGACAATCACTGTACATGGTTACTAGTATATCTATATCCCGGAAAATCACTGTACATGGTTATTGATATATCTATATCCCGTTAAATCACTGTACATGGTTCTTAGTATATATATATCCCGGACAATCACTGTACATGGTTCTTGGTATATCTATATCCCGGACAATCACTGTACATGGTTCTTGGTATATATATATCCCGGAAAATCACTGTACATGGTTCTTGGTATATATATATCCCTGACAATCACTGTACATGGTTATTGGTATATATATACCCCGGACAATCACTGTACATGGTTCTTGTTATATCTATATCCCGGACAATCACTGTACATGGTTTTTGGTATATATCCCGGACAATCACTGTACATATTTACAGGTATATCTATATCCCGGACAATCACTGTACATGGTTCTTAGTATATCTATATCCCGGACAATCACTGTACATGGTTCTTGGTATATCTATATCTCGGACAATCACTGTATATGGTTACAGATATATATATATATATATACCGGACAATCACTGTACATTGTTACAGGTATATATATATATCCCGGACAATCACTGTACATGGTGACAGGTATATCTATATCCCGGACAATCACTGTACATGGTTCTTGGTATATATATATCCAGGACAATCACTGTACATGGTTACAGGTATATCTATATCCCGGACAATCACTGTACATGGTTCTTGGTATATATATATCCAGGACAATCACTGTACATGGTTACAGGTATATCTATATCCCGGACAATCACTGTACATGGTTCTTGGGATATATATATATGCCGGACAATCACTGTACATGGTTCTTCGAATATCTATATCCCGGACAATAACTGTACATTGTTCTTGGTATATCTATATCCCGGACAATCACTGTACATGGTTACAGGTATATATAGATCCCGGACAATCACTGTACATGGTTCTTGGTATATATATATCCCGGACAATCACTGTTCATGGTTCTTGGTATATCTATATCCCGGACAATCACTGTACATGGATACAGGTATATATATATCCCGGACAATCACTGTACATGGTGACAGGTATATATATTTCCCGGACAATCACTGTACATGGTTCTTGGTATATATATATCCAGGACAATCACTGTACATGGTTACAGGTATATCTATATCCCGGACAATCACTGTACATGGTTCTTGGTATATCTATATCCCGGACAATTACTGTACGTGGTTACAGGTATATATATATCCCGGATAATCACTGTACATTGTTACAGGTATATATATATCCCGGACAATCACTGTACATGGTTCTTGGTATATCGTATATCTATATCCCGGACAATCACTGTACATGGTTATTGGTATATCTATATCCCGGACAATCACTGTACATGGTTACTGATATATCTATATCCCGGACAATCACTATACATGGTTACTAGTATATATATATCACGGACAATCACTGTACATTGTTCTTGGTATATCTATATCCCGGACAATCACTGTACATGGTTACTAGTATATCTATATCCCGGACAATCACTGTACATGGTTACTGATATATCTGTATCCCGTTAAATCACTGTACATGGTTCTTGGTATATATATATCCCGGACAATCACTGTACATGGTTATTGGTATATCTATATCCCGGAAAATCACTGTACATGGTTCTTGGTATATCTATATCCCGGACAATCACTGTACATGGTTGTTGGTATATTTATATCCCGGACAATCACTGTACATGGTTACAGGTATATCTATATCCCGGACAATCACTGTACATGGTTCTTGGTATATCTATATCTCGGACAATCACTGTATATGGTTACAGGTATATATATATATATATATATATATATATACCGGACAATCACTGTACATGGTTACAGGTATATATATATCCCGGACAATCACTGTATATGGTGACAGGTATATCTGTATCTCGGACAATCACTGTACATGGTTCTTGGTATATATATATCCAGGACAATCACTGTACATGGTTACAGGTATATCTATATCCCGGACAATCACTGTACATGGTTCTTGGGATATCTATATGCCGGACAATCACTGTACATAGTTACAGGTATATATATATCCCGGGCAATCACTGTACATGGTTACTGATATATCTATATCCCGGACAATCACTGTAAATGGTTACTGGTATATCTATATCCCGGACAATCACTGTACATAGTTCTTGATATATCTATATACCGGACAATCACTGTACATGGTTCTTGGTATATCTATATCCCTGACAATCACTGTACATGGTTACTGATATAGATAGATAGTTTATTTTTCAAATTCAATAAGCCAGAGGCCCATGAGAACATACAACAAACATAAACATATATATTATACAGTATACAGTGACGCAACAAGATGACAATAACACAGTGACAATGCATACAATCAATGGCAGAAATATTTATAACTCTCATGAACAGTGTACTCAAACCGTAATGCTCATAGTTTCATACAACACCCAAAATATGCATAGTATTCAATTCAAGTATTAATTCGGTGGTGCATTGCATAATAATATATATATTTAGAATAGGTACTTTAAATTATTTCATTAAACCTTTACATCAGCATGTACAATGTGTAAAATGTATAAGCACTTCTTATGTAGCTCGGGCCTTAAACAAAACAGTTTCAGCAATTCATATGCAATGTACTGATTGACTTTAACTGAAATGTATAGGCATCTATGCATAGTCATGACAAGTGTATATTGTAACTGTAATATGTCTATATCCAGGACAATCATTGTACATGGTTACTGGTATATCTATATCCAGGACAATCACTGTACATGGTTACTGATATATCTATATGCCGGACAATCACTGTACATGGTTACTGATATATATATATATCCTGGACAATCACTGTACATGGTTACATGTATATATCTATATGCCGGACAATCACTGTACATGGTTACTGGTATATATATAACCCGGTCAATCACTGTACATGGTTATTGGTATATATATATCCCGGACAATCACTGTACATGGTTATTGGTATATATATATCCCGGACAATCACTGTACATGGTTATTGTTATATCTATATCCCGGATAATCACTGTACATGGCTACTGATATATCTATATCCCAGACAATCACGTACATGGCTACTGATATATCTATATCCCGGACAATCACTGTGCATGGCTACAGGTATATATCTATATCCCGGACAATCACTATGCATGGTTACTGGTATATATATATCCCGGACAATCACTGTACATAGTTACAGGTATATATATCCCGGGCAATCACTGTACATGGTTACTGATATATCTATATCCCGGCCAATCACTGTACATGGTTACTGGTATATCTATATCCCGGATAATCACTGTACATTGTTCTTGGTATATCTATATCCCGGACAATCACTGTACATGGTTACTGATATATCTATATCCCGGACAATCACTGTACATGGTTACTGATATATCTATATCCTGGACAATCACTGTACATGGTTACAGGTATATATCTATATCCCGGACAATCACTGTACATGGTTACTGGTATATATATATCCCGGCCAATCACTGTACATGGTTATTGGTATATATATATATCCCGGACAATCACTGTACATGGTTATTGGTATATATATATCCCGGACAATCACTGTACATGGTTATTGGTATATATATATTCCGTACAATCACTGTACATTGTTCTTGGTATATCTATATCCCGGACAATCACTGTACATGATTACTAGTATATCTATATACCGGACAATCACTGTAAATGGTTACTGGTATATCTATATCCCGGACAATCACGGTACATAGTTCTTGGTATATCTATATGCCGGACAATAACTGTACATGGTTACTGGTATATCTATATCCCGGACAATCACTGTGCATAGTTCTTGGTATATATATATCCCGGACAATCACTGTGCATGGTTCTTGGTATATCTATATCCCGGACAATCACTGTACATGGTTACTGATATATCTATATCCCGGACAATCACTGTACATGGTTACTGATATATCTATATCCTGGACAATCACTGTACATGGTTACATGTATATATCTATATCCCGGACAATCACTGTACATGGTTACTGGTATATATATCCCGGTCAATCACTGTATATTGTTATTGGTATATATATATCCCGGACAATCACTGTACATGGTTATTGGTATATATATATCCTGGACAATCACTGTAAATGGTTACTGGTATATCTATATCCCGGACAATCACTGTACATAGTTCTTGGTATATCTATATGCCGGACAATAACTGTACATGGTTACTGGTATATCTATATCCCGGACAATCACTGTGCATAGTTCTTGGTATATATATATCCCGGACAATCACTGTGCATGGTTCTTGGTATATATATATCCCTGACAATCACTGTACATGGTTACTGATATATCTATATACCGGACAATCACTGTACATGGTTACTGGTATATCTATATCCCGGACAATCACTGTACATGGTTACTGATATATCTATATCCCGGACAATCACTGTACATGGTTACTGATATATCTATATCCCGGACAATCAATGTATATGGTTACTGGTATATATATCCCGGTCAATCACTGTATATTGTTATTGGTATATATATATCCCGGACAATCACTGTACATGGTTATTGGTATATATATATCCCGGACAATCACTGTACATGGTAATTGGTATATCTATATCCCGGATAATCACTGTACATGGCTACTGATATATCTATATCCAGGACAATCACTGTGCATGGTTACAGGTATATATCTATATCCCGGACAATCACTATACATGGTTACTGGTATATATATATATATCCCGGACAATCACTGTACATGGTTATTGGTATATATATATCCCGGACAAGCACTGTACATGGTTACTGATATATCTATTTCCCGGACAATCACTGTTCATGGTTACTAGTATATCTATATCCCGGACAATCACTGTACATGGTTCTTAGTATATATATCCCTGACAATCACTGTACATGGTTCTAGGTATATATATATCCCTGACAATCACTGTATATGGTTACAGGTATATATATATATATCCCGGATAATCACTGTACATGGTTCTTGATATATCTATATCCCGGACAATCACTGTACATTGTTCTTGGTATATCTATATACCTGACAATCACTGTACATGGTTCTTGGTATATCTATACCCCGGACAATCACTGTACATGGTTACAGGTATATCTATATATCGGACAATCACTGTACATGGCTACTGATATATCTATATCCCTGAGAATCACTCTACATGGTTACTGGTAAATCTATATCCCGGACAATCACTGTACATAGTTACAGGTATATATATATCCGGGCAATCACTGTACATGGTTACTGATATATCTATATCCCGGACAATCACTGTACATGGTTACTGGTATATCTATATCCCGGACAATCACTGTACATAGTTCTTGGTATATCTATATGCCGGACAATCACTGTACATGGTTACTGGTATATCTATATCCCGGACAATCACTGTGCATGGTTCTTGGTATATCTATATCCCGGACAATCACTGTACATGGTTCTTGGTATATCTATATCCCGGACAATCACTGTACATGGTTCTTGGTATATCTATATCCCGGACAATCACTGTGCATGGTTCTTGGTATATCTATATCCCGGACAATCACTGTACATGGTTCATGGTATATCTATATCCCGGACAATCACTATACATGGTTCTTGGTATATCAATATCCCGACAATCACTGTACATGGTTTGTATATCATATCCCGGACAATCACTGTACATGGTTACAGTATATATATATCCCGGCAATCACTGTACATGGTTACTGATATATCTATATCCCGGACAATCACTGTACATGGTTACTGGTATATCTATATCCCGGACAATCACTGTACATGGTTCTTGGTATATCAATATCCCGGACAATCACTGTACATGGTTACAGGTATATATATATCCCGGGCAATCACTGTACATGGTTACTGATATATCTATATCCCGGACAATCACTGTACATGGTTACTGGTATATCTATATCCCGGACAATCACTGTACATGGTTCTTGGTATATCAATATCCCGGACAATCACTGTACATGGTTACAGGTATATATATATCCCGGGCAATCACTGTACATGGTTACTGATATATCTATATCCCGGACAATCACTCTACATGGTTACTGGTATATCTATATCCCGGACAATCACTGTACATAGTTATTGGTATATCTATATGCCGGACAATCACTGTACATGGTTACTGGTATATCTATATCCCGGACAATCACTGTGCATGGGTCTAGGTATATATATATCCCTGACAATTACTCTACATGGTTACTGATATATATATATCCCGGACAATCACTGTACATGGTTATTGGTATATCTATATCCCGGACAATCACTGTACATGGCTACTGATATATCTATATCCCGGACAATCACTGTACATGGTTACAGGTATATATCTATATCCCGGACAATCACTATACATGGTTACTGGTATATATATATCCCGGACAATCACTGTACATGGTTATTGGTATATATATATCCCGATCAAGCACTGCACATGGTTATTGGTATATATATATCCCGGACAATCACTGTACATGGTTACAGGTATATCTATATCCCGGACAATCACTGTACATGGCTACTGATATATCTATATCCCTGACAATCACTGTACATAGTTACAGGTATATCTCTATTCCGGACAATCACTGTACATGGTTACTGGTATATCTATATCCCGGACATTCACTGTACATAGTTCTTGGTATATATATATGCCGGACAATCACTGTACATGGTTACTGATATATCTATATCCCGGACAATCACTGTACATGGTTACTGGTATATCTATATCCCGGACAATCACTGTACATGGTTACTGATATATCTATATTCCCGACAATCACTGTACATGGTTACTGATATATCTATATTCTGGACAATCACTGTACATGGTTATTGGTATATCTATATCCCTGTCAATCACTGTACATGGTTCTTAGTATATCAATATCCCGGACAATCACTGTACATGGTTACAGGTATATCTATATCCCGGACAATCACTGTACATGGCTACTGATATATCAATATCCCTGACACTCACTGTACATGGTTACTGGTATATCTATATCCCGGACAATCACTGTACATAGATACAGGTATATATATATCGCGGGCAATCACTGTACATGGTTACTGATATAT
>CM026401.1:26869196-26899738 GCA_014843695.1 Archivesica marissinica
GGTTACAGGTATATCTATATATCGGACAATCACTGTACATGGTTATTGGTATATATATATCCCTGAGAATCACTGTACATGGTTACTGGTATATCTATATCCCGGACAATCACTGTACATAGTTACTGGTATATATATATCCGGGCAATCACTGTACATGGTTACTGATATATCTATATCCCGGACAATCACTGTACATGGTTACTGGTATATCTATATCCCGGACAATCACTGTACATAGTTCTTGGTATATCTATATGCCGGACAATCACTGTACATGGTTACTGATATATCTATATCCGACAATCACTGTAAGTTACGTTTCTTGTGTCGGCAGTTACTGGTATATCTATATCCCGGTACAATCACTGTACATGGTTCTTGGTATATCTATATCCCGGACAATCACTGTACATGGTTATTGGTATATCTATATCCCGGTCAATCACTGTACATGGTTCTGTATATCTAATCCCGGACAATCACTGTCAGTTACATGGTATTGATTATCCCGGACAATCACTGTACATGGTTACTGGTATATCTATATCCCGGACAATCACTGTACATGGTTACTGGTATATCTATATCCCGGACAATCACTGTACATGGTTACTGGTATATATATATCCCGGACAATCACTGTACATGGTTACTGATATATCTATATCCCGGACAATCACTGTACATGGTTACTGGTATATCTATATCCCGGACAATCACTGTACATGGTTCTTGGTATATCTATATCCCGGACAATCACTGTACATGGTTACTGGTATATATATATCCCGGACAATCACTGTACATGGTTACTGATATATCTATATCCCGGACAATCACTGTACATGGTTACTGGTATATCTATATCCCGGACAATCACTGTACATAGTTATTGGTATATCTATATGCCGGACAATCACTGTACATGGTTACTGGTATATCTATATCCCGGACAATCACTGTGCATGGGTCTAGGTATATATATATCCCTGACAATTACTCTACATGGTTACTGATATATATATATCCCGGACAATCACTGTACATGGTTATTGGTATATCTATATCCCGGACAATCACTGTACATGGCTACTGATATATCTATATCCCGGACAATCACTGTACATGGTTACAGGTATATATCTATATCCCGGACAATCACTATACATGGTTACTGGTATATATATATCCCGGACAATCACTGTACATGGTTATTGGTATATATATATCCCGGACAAGCACTGTACATGGTTATTGGTATTATTTATTTATATCCCGGACAATCACTGTACATGAGTTACAGGTATATCTATATCCCGGACAATCACTGTACATGGTTACTGATATATCTATATCCCTGACAATCACTGTACATAGTTACAGGTATATCTCTATTCCGGACAATCACTGTACATGGTTACTGGTATATCTATATCCCGGACATTCACTGTACATAGTTCTTGGTATATATATATGCCGGACAATCACTGTGCATGGTTACTGATATATCTATATCCCGGACAATCACTGTACATGGTTACTGATATATCTATATCCTGGACAATCACTGTACATGGTTACATGTATATATCTATATCCCGGACAATCACTGTACATGGTTACTGGTATATATATCCCGGTCAATCACTGTATATTGTTATTGGTATATATATATCCCGGACAATCACTGTACATGGTTATTGGTATATATATATCCTGGACAATCACTGTAAATGGTTACTGGTATATCTATATCCCGGACAATCACTGTACATAGTTCTTGGTATATCTATATGCCGGACAATAACTGTACATGGTTACTGGTATATCTATATCCCGGACAATCACTGTGCATAGTTCTTGGTATATATATATCCCGGACAATCACTGTGCATGGTTCTTGGTATATATATATCCCTGACAATCACTGTACATGGTTACTGATATATCTATATACCGGACAATCACTGTACATGGTTACTGGTATATCTATATCCCGGACAATCACTGTACATGGTTACTGATATATCTATATCCCGGACAATCACTGTACATGGTTACTGATATATCTATATCCCGGACAATCAATGTATATGGTTACTGGTATATATATCCCGGTCAATCACTGTATATTGTTATTGGTATATATATATCCCGGACAATCACTGTACATGGTTATTGGTATATATATATCCCGGACAATCACTGTACATGGTAATTGGTATATCTATATCCCGGATAATCACTGTACATGGCTACTGATATATCTATATCCAGGACAATCACTGTGCATGGTTACAGGTATATATCTATATCCCGGACAATCACTATACATGGTTACTGGTATATATATATATATCCCGGACAATCACTGTACATGGTTATTGGTATATATATATCCCGGACAAGCACTGTACATGGTTACTGATATATCTATTTCCCGGACAATCACTGTTCATGGTTACTAGTATATCTATATCCCGGACAATCACTGTACATGGTTCTTAGTATATATATCCCTGACAATCACTGTACATGGTTCTAGGTATATATATATCCCTGACAATCACTGTATATGGTTACAGGTATATATATATATATCCCGGATAATCACTGTACATGGTTCTTGATATATCTATATCCCGGACAATCACTGTACATTGTTCTTGGTATATCTATATACCTGACAATCACTGTACATGGTTCTTGGTATATCTATACCCCGGACAATCACTGTACATGGTTACAGGTATATCTATATATCGGACAATCACTGTACATGGCTACTGATATATCTATATCCCTGAGAATCACTCTACATGGTTACTGGTAAATCTATATCCCGGACAATCACTGTACATAGTTACAGGTATATATATATCCGGGCAATCACTGTACATGGTTACTGATATATCTATATCCCGGACAATCACTGTACATGGTTACTGGTATATCTATATCCCGGACAATCACTGTACATAGTTCTTGGTATATCTATATGCCGGACAATCACTGTACATGGTTACTGGTATATCTATATCCCGGACAATCACTGTGCATGGTTCTTGGTATATCTATATCCCGGACAATCACTGTACATGGTTCTTGGTATATCTATATCCCGGACAATCACTGTACATGGTTCTTGGTATATCTATATCCCGGACAATCACTGTGCATGGTTCTTGGTATATCTATATCCCGGACAATCACTGTACATGTTTCATGGTATATCTATATCCCGGACAATCACTATACATGGTTCTTGGTATATCAATATCCCGGACAATCACTGTACATGGTTCTTGGTATATCAATATCCCGGACAATCACTGTACATGGTTACAGGTATATATATATCCCGGGCAATCACTGTACATGGTTACTGATATATCTATATCCCGGACAATCACTGTACATGGTTACTGGTATATCTATATCCCGGACAATCACTGTACATGGTTCTTGGTATATCAATATCCCGGACAATCACTGTACATGGTTACAGGTATATATATATCCCGGGCAATCACTGTACATGGTTACTGATATATCTATATCCCGGACAATCACTCTACATGGTTACTGGTATATCTATATCCCGGACAATCACTGTACATAGTTATTGGTATATCTATATGCCGGACAATCACTGTACATGGTTACTGGTATATCTATATCCCGGACAATCACTGTGCATGGGTCTAGGTATATATATATCCCTGACAATTACTCTACATGGTTACTGATATATATATATCCCGGACAATCACTGTACATGGTTATTGGTATATCTATATCCCGGACAATCACTGTACATGGCTACTGATATATCTATATCCCGGACAATCACTGTACATGGTTACAGGTATATATCTATATCCCGGACAATCACTATACATGGTTACTGGTATATATATATCCCGGACAATCACTGTACATGGTTATTGGTATATATATATCCCGGACAAGCACTGCACATGGTTATTGGTATATATATATCCCGGACAATCACTGTACATGGTTACAGGTATATCTATATCCCGGACAATCACTGTACATGGCTACTGATATATCTATATCCCTGACAATCACTGTACATAGTTACAGGTATATCTCTATTCCGGACAATCACTGTACATGGTTACTGGTATATCTATATCCCGGACATTCACTGTACATAGTTCTTGGTATATATATATGCCGGACAATCACTGTACATGGTTACTGATATATCTATATCCCGGACAATCACTGTACATGGTTACTGGTATATCTATATCCCGGACAATCACTGTACATGGTTACTGATATATCTATATTCCCGACAATCACTGTACATGGTTACTGATATATCTATATTCTGGACAATCACTGTACATGGTTATTGGTATATCTATATCCCTGTCAATCACTGTACATGGTTCTTAGTATATCAATATCCCGGACAATCACTGTACATGGTTACAGGTATATCTATATCCCGGACAATCACTGTACATGGCTACTGATATATCAATATCCCTGACACTCACTGTACATGGTTACTGGTATATCTATATCCCGGACAATCACTGTACATAGATCTTGGTATATCTATATGCCGGACAATCACTGTACATGGTTACTGGTATATCTATATCCCGGACAATCACTGTGCATGGTTCTTGGTATATCTATATCCCTGACAATCACTGTACATGGTTACTGATATATCTATATCCCGGACAATCACTGTACATGGTTACTGGTATATCTATATCCTGGACAATCACTGTACATGGTTACTGATATATCTATATCCCGGATAATCACTGTACATGGTTACTGATATATCTATATCCCGGACAATCACTGTACATGGTTACTGATATATCTATATCCTGGACAATCACTGTACATGGTTACTGATATATCTATATCCCGCACAATCACTGTACATGGTTACTGATATATCTATATCCTGGACAATCACTGTACATGGTTACAGGTATATATCTATATCCCGGACAATCACTTTACATGGTTACTGGTATATATATATCCCGGACAATCACTGTACATGGTTATTGGTATATATATATATATCCCGGACAATCACTGTACATGGTTATTGGTATATATATATCCCGGACAACACTGTACTTGGTTATTGGTATATCTATATTCCGGACAATCACTGTACATGGCTACTGATATCTCTATATCCCGGACAATCATTGTGCATGGTTACAGGTATATATATATATCCCGGACAATCACTATACATGGTTACTGGTATATATATATCCCGGGCAATCACTGTACATGGTTATTGGTATATATATATCCCGGACAAGCACTCTACATGGTTATTGGTATATACATATACCGGACAATCACTGTACATGGTTACTGATATATCTATATCCCGGACAATCACTGTACATTGTTCTTGGTATATCTATATCCCGGACAATCACTGTACATGGTTACTGGTATATCTATATACCGGACAATCACTGTACATGGTTACAGGTATATATATATCACGGGCAATCACTGTACATGTTTACTGATATATCTATATCCCGGACAATCACTGTAAATGGTTACTGCTATATCTATATCCCGGACAATCATTGTACATAGTTCTTGGTATATCTATATGCCGGACAATCACTGTACATGGTTACTGGTATATCTATATCCCGGACAATCACTGTGCATGGTTCTTGGTATATATATATCCCTGACAATCACTGTACATGGTTACTGATATATCTATATACCGGACAATCACTGTACATGGTTACTGGTATATCTATATTCCGGAAAATCAATGTACATGGTTACTGATATATCTATATCCCGGACAATCACTGTACATGGTTACTGATATATCTATATCCTGGACAATCACTGTACATGGTTACATGTATATATCTATATCCCGGACAATCACTGTACATGGTTACTGGTTTATATATCACGGTCAATCACTGTACATTGTTATTGGTATATATATATCCCGGACAATCACTGTACATGGTTATTGGTATATATATCCCGGATAATCACTGTACATGGCTACTGATATATCTATATCCAGTACAATCACTGTGCATGGTTACAGGTATATATCTATATCCCGGACAATCACTATACATGGTTACTAGTATATATATATATCCCGGACAATCACTATACATGGTTATTGGTATATATATATCCCGGACAAGCACTGTACATGGTTACTAGTATATCTATATCCCGGACAATCACTGTACATGGTTCTTGGTATATATATCCCTGACAATCACTGTACATGGTTCTAGGTATATCTATATCCCTGACAATCACTGTACATGGTTACAGGTATATATATATATATCCCGGATAATCACTGTACATGGTTCTTGATATATCTATATCCCGGACAATCACTGTACATGGTTACTAGTATATCTATATACAGGACAATCACTGTACATGGTTACTAGTATATCTATATCCCGGACAATCACTGTACATGGTTCTTGGTATATATATCCCTGACAATCACTGTACATGGTTCTAGGTATATCTATATCCCTGACAATCACTGTACATGGTTACAGGTATATATATATATATATATCCCGGATAATCACTGTTCATGGTTCTTGATATATCTATATCCCGGACAATCACTATACATTGTTCTTGGTATATTTATATCCCTGACAATCACTGTACATGGTTACAGGTATATCTATATCCCGGACAATCACTGTACATGGCTACTGATATATCTATATCCCTGACAATCACTGTACATGGTTACTGGTATATCTATATCCCGGACAATCACTGTACATGGTTACTGGTATATCTATATCGCGGACAATCACTGTACATAGTTACAGGTATATCTATATCCCGGACAATCACTGTACATGGTTACTGGTATATCTATATCCCGGACAATCACTGTACATATTTCTTAGTATATCTATATGCCGGACAATCACTGTACATGGTTACTGGTATATCTATATCCCGGACAATCACTTTGCATGGTTCATGGTATATCTATATCCCTGTCAATCACTGTATATGGTTCTTGTTATATCAATATCCCGGACAATCACTGTACATGGTTACAGGTATATCTATATCCCGGACAATCACTGTACATGGCTACTGATATATCTATATCCCTGACAATCACTGTACATAATTACTGGTATACCTATATCCCGGACAATCACTGTACATAGTTACAGGTATATATATATCCCGGGCAATCACTGTACATGGTTACTGATATATCTATATCCCGGACAATCACTGTACATGGTTACTGGTATATCTATATGCCGGACAATCACTGTACATAGATCTTGGTATATCTATATGCCGGACAATCACTGTACATGGTTACTGGTATATCTATATCCTGGACAATCACTGTGCATGGTTCTTGGTATATCTATATCCCTGACAATCAATGTACATGGTTAATGATATATCTATATCCCGGACAATCACTGTACATGGTTATTGGTATATCTATATCCTGGACAATCACTGTACATTGTTACTGATATATCTATATCCCGGACAATCACTGTACATGGTTACTGATATATCTATATCCCGGACAATCACTCTACATGGTTACTGATATTTCTATATCCTGGACAATCACTGTACATGGTTACTGATATATCTATATCCCGGATAATCACTGTACATGGTTACTGATATATCTATATCCTGGACAATCACTGTACATGGTTACAGGTATATATCTATATCCCGGACAATCACTGTACATGGTTACTGGTATATATTTATCCCGGACAATCACTGTACATGGTTATTGGTATATATATATCCCGGACAATCACTGTACATGGTTATTGGTATATATATATCCCGGACAATCACTGTACATGGTTATTGGTATATCTATATACCGGACAATCACTGTACATGGCTACTGATATATCTATATCCCGGACAATCACTGTGCATGGTTACAGGTATATATATATATCCCGGACAATCACTATACATGGTTACTGGTATATATATATCCCGGACAATCACTGTACATGGTTATTGGTATATATATATCCCGGAGAATCACTTTGCATGGTTCTTGGTATATCTATATCCCTGACAATCACTGTACATGGTTACTGATATATCTATATCCCTGACAATCACTGTACATGGTTACTGGTATATCTATATCCCGGACAATCACTGTACATGGTTACTGATATATCAATATCCCGGACAATCACTGTACATGGTTACAGGTATATCAATATCCCGGACAATCACTGTACATGGTTACAGGTATATCTATATCCCGGACAATCACTGTACATGGTTACTGATATATCAATATCCCGGACAATCACTGTACATGGTTACAGGTATATCTATATCCCGGACAATCACTGTACATAGCTACTGATATATCTATATCCCTGACAATCACTGTACATGGTTACTGGTATATCTATATCCCGTACAATCACTGTACATAGCTACAGGTATATATATTCCCGGGCAATCACTCTACATGGTTACTGATATATCTATATCCCGGACAATCACTGTACATGGTTACTGGTATATCTGTATGCCGGACAATCACTGTGCATGGTTCTTGGTATATCTATATCCCTGACAATCACTGTACATGGTTACTGATATATCTATATCCCGGACAATCACTGTACATGGTTACTGTTATATCTATATCCTGGACAATCACTGTACATGGTTACTGATATATCTATATCCCGGACAATCACTGAACATGGTTACTAATATATCTATATCCCGGACAATCACTGTACATCGTTACTGATATATCTATATCCTGGACAATCACTGTACATGGTTATTGGTATATATATATCCCTGACAATCACTTTACATGGTTATTGGTATATATATATATATCCCGGACAATCACTGTACATAGTTACAGGTTTATATATATCCCGGTCAATCACTGTACATGGTTACTGATATATCTATATCCCCGACAATCACTGCACATGGTTACTGGTATATCTATATCCCGGACAATCACTGTACATGGTTACTGGTATATCTATATGCCGGACAATCATTGTACATATATCTTGGTATATCTATATGCCGGACAATCACTGTACATGGTTACTGGTATATCTATATGCTGGACAATCACTGTGCATGGTTCTTGGTATATCTATATCCCTGACAATCACTGTACATGGTTACTGATATATCTATATCCCGGACAATCACTGTACATGGTACTGGTATATCTATATCCCGGACAATCACTGTACATAGTTACAGGTATATCTATATCCCGGACAATCACTGTACATGGTTACTGGTATATCTATATCCCGGACAATCACTTTGCATGGTTCTTGGTATATCTATATCCCTGACAATCACTGTACATGGTTACTGATATATCTATATCCCGGACAATCACTGTATATGGTTACTGGTATATCTATATCCCGGACAATCACTGTACATGGTTACTGATATATCTATATACCGGACAATCACTATACATGGTTACTGATATATCTATATCCTGGACAATCACTGTACATGGTTATTGGTATATCTATATCCCTGTCAATCACTGTACATGGTTCTTGGTATATCAATATCCCGGACAATCACTGTACATGGTTACAGGTATATCTACATCCCGGACAATCACTGTACATGGCTACTGATATATCTATATCCCTGACAATCACTGTACATGGTTACTGGTATACCTATATCCCGGACAATCACTGTACATAGTTACAGGTATATATATATCACGGACAATCACTGTACATGGTTACTGATATATCTATATACCGGACAATCACTGTACATGGTTACTGATATATCTATATCCTGGACAATCACTGTACATGGTTATTGGTATATCTATATCTCTGTCAATCACTGTACATGGTTCTTGGTATATCAATATCCCGGACAATCACTGTACATGGTTACAGGTATATCTATATCCCGGACAATCACTGTACATGGCTACTGATATATCTATATCCCTGACAATCACTGTACATGGTTACTGGTATATCTATATCCCGGACAATCACTGTACATAGATACAGGTATATATATATCCCGGGCAATCACTGTACATGGTTACTGATATATCTATATCCCGGACAATCACTGTACATGGTTACTGGTATATCTATATGCCGGACAATCACTGTACATAGATCTTGGTATATCTATATGCCGGACAATAACTGTACATGGTTACTGGTATATCTATATCCTGGACAATCACTGTGCATGGTTCTTGGTATATCTATATCCCTGACAATCAATGTACATGGTTACTGATATATCTATATCCCGGACAATCACTGTACATGGTTACTGGTATATCTATATCCTGGACAATCACTGTACATGGTTACTGATATATCTATATCCCGGACAATCACTGAACATGGTTACTGATATATCTATATCCCGGACAATCACTGTACATCGTTACTGATATATCTATATCCTGGACAATCACTGTACATGGTTATTGGTATATATATATCCCGGACAATCAATGTACATGGTTATTGGTATATATATATATATATCCCGGACAATCACTGTACATTGTTACAGGTATATATATATCCCGGACAATCACTATACATGGTTACTGGTATATATATATCCCGGACAATCACTGTACATGGTTATTGGTATATATATATCCCGGGCAAGCACTGTACATGGTTATTGGTATATATATATCCCGGACAATCACTGTACATGGTTACAGGTATATCTATATACCGGACAATCACTGTACATGGCTACTGATATATCTATATCCCTGACAATCACTGTACATGGTTACTGGTATATCTATATCCCGGACAATCACTGTACATGGCTACTGATATATCTATATCCCGGACAATCACTGTGCATGGTTACAGGTATATATATATATCCCGGACAATCACTATACATGGTTACTGGTATATATATATCCCGGACAATCACTGTACATAGTCCTTGGTATATCTATTTGCCGGACAATCACTGTACATGGTTACTGGTATATCTATATCCCGGACAATCACTGTACATGGTTCTTGGTATATCTATATCCCTGACAATCACTGTACATGGTTACTGATATATCTATATCCCGGACAATCACTCTACATGATTACTGATATATCTATATCCCTGACAATCATTGTACATGGTTACTGATATATCTATATACCGGACAATCACTGTACATGGTTACTGATATATATATCCTGGACAATCACTGTACATGGTTACAGGTATATATATATATCCCGGACAATCACTGTACATGGTTACTGGTATATATATCCCGGTCAATCACTGTACATGGTTATTGGTATATATATATCCCGACAATCACTGTACATGGTTATTGGTATATATATATCCCGGAAAATCACTGTACATGGTTATTGATATATCTATATCCCGGATAATCACTGTACTTGGCTACTGATATATCTATATCCCGGACAATCACTGTACATGGTTAATGATATATCTATATCCTGGACAATCACTGTACATGGTTACTGATATATCTATATCCCAGACAATCACTGTACATGGTTACTGATATATCTATATATCCTGGACAATCACTGTACATGGTTACAGGTATATATCTATATGCCGGACAATCACTGTACATGGTTACTGGTATATATATATATCCCGGACAATCACTGTACATGGTTATTGGTATATATATATCCCGGAAAATCACTGTACATGGTTATTGATATATCTATATCCCGGATAATCACTGTACATGGCTACTGATATATCTATATCCCGGACAATCACTGTACATGGTTACAGGTATATCTATATCCCGGACAATCACTGTTCATGGCTACTGATATATCGATATCCCGGACAATCACTGTAAATAGTTACAGGTATATCTATATCCCGGACAATCACTGTACATGGTTACTGGTATATCTATATCCCGGACAATCACTGTACATAGTTCTTGGTATATCTATATGCCGGACAATCACTGTACATGGTTACTGATATATCTATATACCGGACAATCACTGTACATGGTTACTGATATATATATATATCCTTGACAATCACTGTACATGGTTACAGGTATATATCTATATCCCGGACAATCACTGTACATGGTTACTGATATATATATCCCGGTCAATCACTGTACATGGTTATTGGTATAAATATATCCCGGACAATCACTGTACATGGTTATTGGTATATCTATATCCCGGACAATCACTGTACATGGTTACTGATATATCTATATCCCGGACAATCACTGTACATGGTTACTGGTATATCTATATCCCGGACAATCACTGTACATGGTTACTTATATATCTATATCAAGGACAATAACTGTACATGGTTACTGATATATCTATATCCCGGACAATAACTGTACATGGTTACTGATATATCTATATCCAGGACAATCACTGTACATGGTTACATGTATATATCTATATCCCGGAAAATCACTGTACATGGTTACTGGTATATATATATCCCGGTCAATAACTGTACATGGTTATTGGTATATATATATCCCGGACAATCACTGTACATGGTTATTGGTATATATATATCCCGGACAATCACTGTACATGGTTATTGGTATATCTATATCCCGGATAATCACTGTACATGGCTACTGCTATATCTATATCCAGGACAATCACTGTGCATGGTTACAGGTATATATCTATATCCCGGACAATCACTATACATGGTTACTGTATATATATATATATATCCCGGACAATCACTGTACATGGTTATTGGTATATATATATCCCGGACAAGCACTGTACATGGTTATTGATATATCTATTTCCCGGACAATCACTGTACATGGTTACTAGTATATCTAATCCCGGACAATCACTGTACATGGTTCTTGGTATATATATCCCTGACACTCACTGTACATGGTTCTATGTGTATCTATATCCCTGACAATCACTGTACATGGTTACAGGTATATATATATATATCCCTGATAATCACTGTACATGGTTCTTGATATATCTATACCCCGGATAATCACTGTACATTGTTCTTGGTATATCTATATCCCTGACAATCACTGTACATGGTTCTTGGTATATCTATATCCCGGACAATCACTGTACATGGTTACAGGTATATCTATATCTCGGACAATCACTGTACATGGCTACTGATATATCTATATCCCTGAGAATCACTGTACATGGTTACTGGTAAATCTATATCCCGGTCAATCACTGTACATAGTTACAGGTATATATATATCCGGACAATCACTGTACATGGTTACTGATATATCTATATCCCGCACAATCACTGTACATGGTTACTGGTATATCTATATCCCGGACAATCACTGTACATAGTTCTTGGTATATCTATATGCCGGACAATCACTGTACATGGTTACTGGTATATCTATATCCCGGACAATCACTGTGCATGGTTCTTGGTATATCTATATCCCTGACAATCACTGTACATGGTTTCTGATATATCTATGTCCCGGACAATCACTGTACATGGTTCTTGGTATATCTATATCCCGGACAATCACTATACATGGTTACTGATATATCTATTTCCCGGACAATCACTGTACATTGTTACTAGTATATCTATATCCCGGACAATCACTGAACATTGTTCTTGGTATATCTATATCCCTGACAATCACTGTACATGGTTCTTCGTATATCAATATCACGGGCAATCACTGTACATGGTTACAGGTATATCTATATCCCGGACAATCACTATACATGGCTACTGATATATCTATATCCCTGACAATCACTGTACATGGTTACTGGTATATCTATATCACGGACAATCACTGTACATGGTTACTGGTATATCTATATCCTGGACAATCACTCTACATGTTTACTGATATATCTATATCCCGGACAATCACTGTACATGGTTACTGATATATCTATATCCCGGACAATCGCTGTACATGGTTACTGATATATCTATATCCTGGACAATCACTGTACATGGTTACTGATATATCTATATCCTGGACAATCACTGTACATGGTTACAGGTATATATATATATCCCGGACAATCACTGTACATGGTGACAGGTATATATCTATATACCGGACAATCACTGTACATGGTAACTGATATATATATATATCCTTGACAATCACTGTACATGGTTACAGGTATATATCTATATCCCGGACAATCACTGTACATGGTTACTGGTATATATATATCCCGGTCAATCACTGTACATGGTTATTGGTATAAATATATCCCGGACAATCACTGTACATGGTTATTGGTATATCTATATCCCGGACAATCACTGTACATGGTTACTGATATATCTATATCCCGGACAATCACTGTACATGGTTACTGGTATATCTATATCCCGGACAATCACTGTACATGGTTACTTATATATCTATATCAAGGACAATAACTGTACATGGTTACTGATATATCTATATCCCGGACAATAACTGTACATGGTTACTGATATATCTATATCCAGGACAATCACTGTACATGGTTACATGTATATATCTATATCCCGGAAAATCACTGTACATGGTTACTGGTATATATATATCCCGGTCAATAACTGTACATGGTTATTGGTATATATATATCCCGGACAATCACTGTACATGGTTATTGGTATATATATATCCCGGACAATCACTGTACATGGTTATTGGTATATCTATATCCCGGATAATCACTGTACATGGCTACTGATATATCTATATCCAGGACAATCACTGTGCATGGTTACAGGTATATATCTATATCCCGGACAATCACTATACATGGTTACTGGTATATATATATATATATCCCGGACAATCACTGTACATGGTTATTGGTATATATATATCCCGGACAAGCACTGTACATGGTTATTGATATATCTATTTCCCGGACAATCACTGTACATGGTTACCAGTATATCTAATCCCGGACAATCACTGTACATGGTTCTTGGTATATATATCCCTGACACTCACTGTACATGGTTCTATGTGTATCTATATCCCTGACAATCACTGTACATGGTTACAGGTATATATATATATATCCCTGATAATCACTGTACATGGTTCTTGATATATCTATATCGCCGGATAATCACTGTACATTGTTCTTGGTATATCTATATCCCTGACAATCACTGTACATGGTTCTTGGTATATCTATATTTCCTTACAATCACTCTACATGGTTACAGGTATATCTATATCTCGGACAATCACTGTACATGGCTACTGATATATCTATATCCCTGAGAATCACTGTACATGGTTACTGGTAAATCTATATCCCGGTCAATCACTGTACATAGTTACAGGTATATATATATCCGGACAATCACTGTACATGGTTACTGATATATCTATATCCCGCACAATCACTGTACATGGTTACTGGTATATCTATATCCCGGACAATCACTGTACATAGTTCTTGGTATATCTATATGCCGGACAATCACTGTACATGGTTACTGGTATATCTATATCCCGGACAATCACTGTGCATGGTTCTTGGTATATCTATATCCCTGACAATCACTGTACATGGTTTCTGATATATCTATGTCCCGGACAATCACTGTACATGGTTCTTGGTATATCTATATCCCGGACAATCACTATACATGGTTACTAATATATCTATTTCCCGGACAATCACTGTACATGGTTACTAGGATATCTATATCCCGGACAATCACTGAACATTGTTCTTGGTATATCTATATCCCTGACAATCACTGTACATGGTTCTTGGTATATCAATATCACGGGCAATCACTGTACATGGTTACAGGTATATCTATATCCCGGACAATTACTATACATGGCTACTGATATATCTATATCCCTGACAATCACTGTACATGGTTACTGGTATATCTATATCACGGACAATCACTGTACATGGTTACTGGTATATCTATATCCTGGACAATCACTCTACATGTTTACTGATATATCTATATCCCGGACAATCACTGTACATGGTTACTGATATATCTATATCCCGGACAATCGCTGTACATGGTTACTGATATATCTATATCCTGGACAATCACTGTACATGGTTACTGGTATATATATATCCCGGACAATCACTGTACATGGTTATTGGTATATATATATCCCGGACAATCACTGTACATGGTTATTGGTATATATATATCCCGGACAATCACTGTACATGGTTATTGGTATATCTATATTCCGGACAATCACTGCACATGGCTACTGATATATCTATATCGCGGACAATCACTGTACATGGTTACAGGTATATATCTATATCCCGGACAATCACTGTACATGGTGACAGGTATATATCTATATCCCGGACAATCACTATACATGGTTACTGGTATATATATATCCCGGACAATCACTGTACATGGTTATTGGTATAAATATATCCCGGACAATCACTGTACATGGTTATTGGTATATATATATCCCGGACAATCACTGTACATGGTTATTGGTATATATATATCCCGGACAATCACTGTACATGGTTATTGGTATATATATATCCCGGACAATCACTGTACATGGCTACTGATATATCTATATCCCGGACAATCACTGTGCATGGTTACAGGTATATATATATATCCCGGACAATCACTATACATGGTTACTGGTATATATATATCCCGGACAAGCACTGTACATGGTTATTGGTATATATATATCCCGGACAATCACTGTCCATGGTTCTTGGTATATCTATATCCCTGACAATCACTGTACATGGTTACTGATATATCTATATCCCGGACAATCACTGTACATGGTTACTGGTATATCTATATCCTGGATAATCACTGTACATGGTTACTGATATATCTATATCCCGGACAATCACTATACATGGTTACTGATATATCTATATCCCGGACAATCACTGTACATGGTTACTGATATATATATCCCGGACAATCACTGTACATGGTTATTGGTATATCTATATCCCGGACAATCACTGTACATGGCTACTGATATATCTATATCCCGGACAATCACTGTACATGGTTACAGGTATATATCTATATCCCGGACAATCACTATACATGGTTACTGGTATATATATCCCGGACAATCACTGTACATGGTTATTGGTATATATATATCCCGGACAAGCACTGCACATGGTTATTGGTATATATATATCCCGGACAATCACTGTACATAGTTACAGGTATATCTATATCCCGGACAATCACTGTACATGGCTACTGATATATCTATATCCCTGACAATCACTGTACATGGTTACTTGTATATATATATCCCGGACAATCACTGTACATAGTTACAGGTATATCTCTATTCCGGACAATCACTGTACATGGTTACTAGTATATCTATATCCCGGACAATCACTGTACATAGTTCTTGGTATATCGATATGCCGGACAATCACTGTACATGGTTACTGATATATCTATATCCCGGACAATCACTGTACATGGTTACTGGTATATCTATATCCCGGACAATCACTGTACATGGTTACTGATATATCTATATACCGGACAATCACTGTACATGGTTATTGGTATATCTATATCCCTGTCAATCACTTTACATGGTTCTTAGTATATCAATATCCCGGACAATCACTGTACATGGTTACAGGTATATCTATATCCCGGACAATCACTGTACATGGCTACTGATATATCAATATCCCTGACACTCACTGTAAATGGTTACAGGTATATATATATCGCGGGCAATCACTGTACATGGTTACTGATATATCTATATCCCGGACAATCACTGTACATGGTTACAGGTATATCTATATCCCGGACAATCAATGTACATAGATCTTGGTATATCTATATGCCGGACAATCACTGTACATGGTTACTGGTATATCTATATCCCGGACAATCACTGTGCATGGTTCTTGGTATATCTATATCCCTGACAATCACTGTACATGGTTACTGATATATCTATATCCCGGACAATCACTGTACATGGATACTGGTATATCTATATCCTGGACAATCACCATACATGGTTACTGATATATCTACATTCCGTATAATCACTGTACATGGTTACTGATATATCTATATCCCGGACAATCACTGTACATGGTTACTGATATATCTATATCCTGGACAATCACTGTACATGGTTACTGATATATCTATATCCCGCACAATCACTGTACATGGTTACTGATATATCTATATCCTGGAAAATCACTGTACATGGTTACAGGTATATATCTATATCCCGGACAATCACTGTACATGGTTACTGGTATATATATATCCCGGACAATCACTGTACATGGTTATTGGTATATATATATATATCCCGGACAATCACCTTACATGGTTATTGGTATATCTATATTCCGGACAATCACTGTACATGGCTACTGATATATCTATATCCCGGACAATCATTGTGCATGGTTACAGGTATATATATATATCCCGGACAATCACTATACATAATTACTGGTATATATATATCCCGGGCAATCACTGTACATGGTTATTGGTATATATATATCCCGGACAAGCACTCTACATGGTTATTGGTATATACATATCCCGGACAATCACTGTACATGGTTACTGATATATCTATATCCCGGACAATCACTGTTCATTGTTCTTGGTATATCTATATACCTGACAATCACTGTACATGGTTACTGGTATATCTATATACCGGACAATCACTGTACATGGTTCTTGGTATATCTATATCCCGGACAATCACTGTACATGGTTACTGGTATATCTATATACCGGACAATCACTGTACATAGTTACAGGTATATATATATCACGGGCAATCACTGTACATGTTTACTGATATATCTATATCCCGGACAATCACTGTAAATGGTTACTGCTATATCTATATCCCGGACAATCATTGTACATAGTTCTTCGTATATCTATATCCCGGACAATCACTGTGCATGGTTCTTGGTATATATATATATCCCTGACAATCACTGTACATGGTTACTGATATATCTATATTCCGGACAATCACTGTACATGGTTACTGGTATATCTATATCCCGGAAAATCACTGTACATGGTTACTGATATATCTTTATCCCGGACAATCACTGTACATGGTTATTGGTATATATATATCCCGGACAAGCACTGTACATGGTTACTAGTATATCTATAACCCTGACAATCACTGTACATGGTTACTGGTGTATCTATATCCCGGACAATCACTGTACATAGTTACAGGTATATATATATCCCGGGCAATCACTGTACATGGTTACTGATATATCTATATCCCGGACAATCACTGCACATGGTTACTGGTATATCTATATGCCGGACAATCACTCTACATATATCTTCGTATATCTATATGCCGGACAATCACTGTACATGGTTACTGGTATATCTATATCCTGGACAATCACTGTGCATGGTTTTTGGTATATCTATATCCCTGACAATCACTGTACATGGTTACTGATATATCTATATCCCGGACAATCACTGTACATGGTTACTGGTATATCTATATCCCGGACAATCACTGTACATAGTTACAGGTATATCTATATCCCGGACAATCACTGTACATGGTTACTGGTATATCTATATCCCGGACAATCACTTTGCATGGTTCTTGGTATATCTATATCCCTGACAATCACTGTACATGGTTACTGATATATCTATATCCCGGACAATCACTGTACATGGTTATTGGTATATCTATATCCCGGACAATCACTGTACATGGTTACTGATATATCTATATCCTGGACAATCACTGTACATGGTTATTGGTATATCTATATCCCTGTCAATCACTGTACATGGTTCTTGGTATATCAATATCACGGACAATCACTGTACATGGTTACAGGTATATCAATATCCCGGACAATCACTGTACATGGTTACAGGTATATCTATATCCCGGACAATCACTGTACATGGTTACTGATATATCAATATCCCGGACAATCACTGTACATGGTTACAGGTATATCTATATCCCGGACAATCACTGTACATAGCTACTGATATATCTATATCCCTGACAATCACTGTACATGGTTACTGGTATATCTATATCCAGGACAATCACTGTACATAGCTACAGGTATATATATATCCCGGGCAATCACTCTACATGGTTACTGATATATCTATATCCCGGACAATCACTGTACATGGTTACTGGTATATCTGTATGCCGGACAATCACTGTACATGGTTACTGGTATATCTATATCCCTGACAATCACTGTACATGGTTACTGGTATATCTATATCCTGGACAATCACTGTACATGGTTCTTGGTATATCTATATCCCTGACAATCAATGTACATGGTTACTGATATATCTATATCCCGGACAATCACTGTACATGGTTACTGTTATATCTATATCCTGGACAATCACTGTACATGGTTACTGATATATCTATATCCCGGACAATCACTGAACATGGTTACTAATATATCTATATCCCGGACAATCACTGTACATCGTTACTGATATATCTATATCCTGGACAATCACTGTACATGGTTATTGGTATATATATATCCCTGACAATCACTTTACATGGTTATTGGTATATATATATATATATCCCGGACAATCACTGTACATGGTTACAGGTATATATATATCCCGGACAATCACTATACATGGTTACTAGTATATATATATCCCGGACAATCACTGTACATGGTTGTTGGTATATATATATCCCGGGCAAGCACTGTACATGGTTATTGGTATATATATATCCCGGACAATCACTGTACATGGTTACAGGTATATCTATATCCCGGACAATCACTCTACATGGCTACTGATATATCTATATCCCTGACAATCACTGTACATGGTTACTGGTATATCTATATCCCGGACAATCACTGTACATGGCTACTGATATATCTATATCCCGGACAATCACTGTGCATGGTTACAGGTATATATATATCCCGGACAATCACTATACATGGTTACTGGTATATATATATCCCGGACAATCACTGTACATAGCCCTTGGTATATCTATTTGCCGGACAATCACTGTACATGGTTACTGGTATATCTATATCCCGGACAATCACTGAGCATGGTTCTTGGTATATCTATATCCCTGACAATCACTGTACATGGTTACTGATATATCTATATCCCGGACAATCACTCTACATGATTACTGATATATCTATATCCCTGACAATCATTGTACATGGTTACTGATATATCTATATACCGGACAATCACTGTACATGGTTACTGATATATATATATCCTGGACAATCACTGTACATGGTTACATGTATATATATATATATCCCGGACAATCACTGTACATGGTTACTGGTATATATATATCCCGGTCAATCACTGTACATGGTTATTGGTATATATATATCCCGACAATCACTGTACATGGTTATTGGTATATATATATCCCGGAAAATCACTGTACATGGTTATTGGTATATCTATATCCCGGACAATCACTGTACATGGTTACCGATATATATATATCCCGGACAATCACTGTACATGGTTACTGGTATATCTATATCCCGGACAATCACTGTACATGGTTACTGATATATATATATATAGCCCGGACAATAACTGTACATGGTTACTGATATATATATATCCTGGACAATCACTGTACATGGTTACATGTATATATCTATATCCCGGACAATCACTGTACATGGTTACTGGTATATATATATCCCGGTCAATAACTGTACATGGTTATTGGTATATATATATCCCGGACAATCACTGTACATGGTTATTGGTATATATATATTCCCGGACAATCACTGTACATGGTTATTGGTATATCTATATCCCGGATAATCACTGTACATGGCTACTGATATATCTATATCCAGGACAATCACTGTGCATGGTTACAGGTATATATCTATATCCCGGACAATCACTGTACATGGTTACTGATATATCTATATCCCGGACAATCACTGTACATGGTTAATGATATATCTATATCCTGGACAATCACTGTACATGGTTACTGATATATCTATATCCCGGACAATCACTGTACATGGTTACTGATATATCTATATATCCTGGACAATCACTGTACATGGTTACACGTATATATCTATATCCCGGACAATCACTGTACATGGTTACTGGTATATATATCCCGGACAATCACTGTACATGGTTATTGGTATATATATATCCCGGACAATCATTGTACATGGTTATTGGTATATCTATATCCAGGACAATCACTGTACATGGCTACTGATATATCTATATCCCGGACAATCACTGTACATGGTTACAGGTATGCATCTATATCCCGGACAATCACTATACATGATTACTGGTATATATATATCCCGGACACTCACTGTACATGGTTATTGGTATATATATCCCGGACAAGCACTGCACATGGGTATTGGTATATATATATCCCGGACAATCACTGTACATGGTTATTGGTATATCTATATCCCGGATAATCACTGTACATGGCAACAGATATATATATATCCAGGACAATCACTGTACATGGTTACAGGTATATCTATATCCCGGACAATCACTGTTCATGGCTACTGATATATCTATATCCCTGACAATCACTGTACATGGTTACTGGTATATCGATATCCCGGACAATCACTGAACATAGTTACAGGTATATCTATATCCCGGACAATCACTGTACATGGTTACTAGTATATCTATATCCCGGACAATTACTGTACATAGTTCTTGGTATATCTATACGCCGGACAATCACTGTACATGGTTACTGATATATCTATATACCGGACAATCACTGTACATGGTTACTGATATATATATATATATATCCTGGACAATCACTGTACATGGTTACAGGTATATATCTATATCCCGGACATTCACTGTACATGGTTACTGGTATATATATATCCCGGTCAATCACTGTACATGGTTATTGGTATATCTATATCCCGGACAATCACTGTACATGGTTACTGATATATCTATATCCCGGACAATCACTGTACATGGTTACTGGTATATCTATATCCTGGACAATCACTGTACATGGTTACTTATATATCTATATCCCGGACAATAACTGTACATGGTTACTGATATATCTATATCCTGGACAATCACTGTACATGGTTACATGTATATATCTATATCCCGGACAATAACTGTACATGGTTACTGGTATATATATATCCCGGACAATCACTGTACATGGTTACTGATATATCTATATCCCGGTCAATAACTGTACATCGTTATTGGTATATATATATCCCGGACAATCACTGTACATGGTTATTGGTATATATATATCCCGGACAATCACTGTACATGGTTATTGGTATATCTATATCCCGGATAATCACTGTACATGGCTACTGATATATCTATATACAGGACAATCACTGTGCATGGTTACAGGTATATATCTATATCCCGGACAATCACTATACATGGTTACTGGTATATATATATATATCCCGGACAATCACTGTACATGGTTATTGGTATATATATATCCCGGACAAGCACTGTACCTGGTTATTGATATATCTATTTCCCGGACAATCACTGTACATGGTTACTAGTATATCTATATCCCGGACAATCACTGTACATGGTTCTTGGTATATATATCCCTGACAATCACTGTACATGGTTACAGGTATATATATATATCGCGGATAATCACTGTACATGGTTCTTGATATATCTATATCCCGGACAATCACTGTACATTGTTCTTGGTATATCTATATCCCTGACAATCACTGTACATGGTTACAGGTATATCTATATCTCGGACAATCACTGTACATGGCTACTGATATATCTATAACCCTGAGAATCACTGTACATGGTTACTGGTAAATCTATATCCCGGACAATCACTGTACATAGTTACAGGTATATATATATCCGGACAATCACTGTATATGGTTACTGATATATCTATATCCCGCACAATCACTGTACATGGTTACTGGTATATCTATATCCCGGACAATCATTGTACATACTTCTTGGTATATCTATATGCCGGACAATCACTGTACATGGTTACTGGTATATCTATATCCCGGACAATCACTGTGCATGGTTCTTGGTATATCTATATCCCTGACAATCACTGTACATGGTTTCTGATATATCTATGTCCCGGACAATCACTGTACATGGTTCTTGGTATATCTATATCCCGGACAATCACTATACATGGTTACTGATATATCTATTTCCCGGACAATCACTGTACATGGTTACTAGTATATCTATATCCCGGACAATCACTGTACATTGTTCTTGGTATATCTATATCCCTGAGAATCACTGTACATGGTTACTGGTAAATCTATATCCCGGACAATCACTGTACATAGTCACAGGTATATATATATCCGGGCAATCACTGTACATGGTTTCTGATATATCTATGTCCCGGACAATCACTGTACATTGTTCTTGGTATATCTATATCCCTGACAAACACTGTACATGGTTCTTGGTATATCAATATCACGGACAATCACTGTACATGGTTACAGGTATATCAATATCCCGGACAATCACTGTACATGGCTACTGATATATCTATATCCCTGACAATCACTGTACATGGTTACTGGTATATTTATATCCCAGACAATCACTGTACATGGTTACTGGTATATTTATATCCCAGACAATCACTGTACATGGTTACTGGTATATCTATATCCTGGACAATCACTGTGCATGTTTACTGATATATCTATATCCCGGACAATCACTGTACATGGTTACTGATATATCTATATCCCGGACAATCACTGTACATTGTTACATATATATCTATATCCTGGACAATCACTGTACATGGTTACTGATATATCTATATCCCGGACAATCACTGTACATGGTTACTGGTATATATATATCCCGGACAATCACTGTACATGGTTATTGGTATATATATATCCCGGACAATCACTGTACATGGTTATTGGTATATATATATCCCGGACAATCACTGTACATGGTTATTGGTATATATATATCCCGGAAAATAATTGTACATGGTTATTGGTATATCTATATCCTGGACAATCACTGTACATGGCTACTGATATATCTATATCCCGGACAATCACTGTGCATGGTTACAGGTATATATATATATATATATCCCGGACAATCACTGTACATGGTTATTGGTATATATATATCCCGGACAAGCACTCTACATGGTTATTGGTATATATATATCCCGGACAATCACTGTCCATGGTTACAGGTATATCTATATCCCGGATAATCACTGTACATGGCTACTGATATATCTATATCCCTGACAATCACTGTACATGGTTACTGGTATATCTATATCCCGGACAATCACTGTACATAGTTACAGGTATATCTATATCCCGGACAATCACTGTACATGGTTACTGGTATATCTATATCCCGGACAATCACTCTACATAGTCCTTGGTATATCTATTTGCCGGACAATCAATGTACATGGTTACTGGTATATCTATATCCCGGACAATCACTGTGCATGGTTCTTGGTATATCTATATACCTGACAATCACTGTACATGGTTACTGATATATCTATATCCCGGACAACCACTGTACATGATTACTGATATATCTATATCCCTGACAATCATTGTACATGGTTACTGATATATCTATATCCCGGACAATCACTGTACATGGTTACTGGTATATCTATATCCCGGACAATCACTGTACATGGTTACTGATATATCTATATACCGGACAATCACTGTACATGGTTACTGATATATATATATCCTGGACAATCACTGTACATGGTTACAGGTATATATCTATATCCCGGACAATCACTGTACATGGTTACTGGTATATATATATCCCGGTCAATCACTGTACATGGTTATTGGTATATATATATCCCGACAATCACTGTACATGGTTATTGGTATATATATATCCCGGACAATCACTGTACATGGTTATTGGTATATCTATATCCCTGACAATCACTGTACATGGTTACAGGTATATATATATATATCCCGGATAATCACTGTACATGGTTCTTGATATATCTATATCCCGGACAATCACTGTACATTGTTCTTGGTATATCTATATCCCTGACAATCACTGTACATGGTTCTTGGTATATCTATATCCCGGACAATCACTGTACATGGTTACAGGTATATCTATATCTCGGACAATCACTGTACATGGCTACTGATATATCTATATCCCTGAGAATCACTCTACATGGTTACTGGTAAATCTATATCCCGGACAATCACTGTACATAGTTACAGGTATATATATATCCGGACAATCACTGTATATGGTTACTGATATATCTATATCCCGCACAATCACTGTACATGGTTACTGGTATATCTATATCCCGGACAATCACTGTACATAGTTCTTGGTATATCTATATGCCGGACAATCACTGTACATGGTTACTGGTATATCTATATCCCGGACAATCACTGTGCATGGTTCTTGGTATATCTATATCCCTGACAATCACTGTACATGGTTTCTGATATATCTATGTCCCGGACAATCACTGTACATGGTTCTTGGTATATCTATATCCCGGACAATCACTATACATGGTTACTGATATATCTATTTCCCGGACAATCACTGTACATGGTTACTAGTATATCTATATCCCGGACAATCACTGTACATTGTTCTTGGTATATCTATATCCCTGAGAATCACTGTACATGGTTACTGGTAAATCTATATCCCGGACAATCACTGTACATAGTCACAGGTATATATATATCCGGGCAATCACTGTACATGGTTTCTGATATATCTATGTCCCGGACAATCACTGTACATTGTTCTTGGTATATCTATATCCCTGACAAACACTGTACATGGTTCTTGGTATATCAATATCACGGACAATCACTGTACATGGTTACAGGTATATCTATATCCCGGACAATCACTGTACATGGCTACTGATATATCTATATCCCTGACAATCACTGTACATGGTTACTGGTATATTTATATCCCAGACAATCACTGTACATGGTTACTGGTATATTTATATCCCAGACAATCACTGTACATGGTTACTGGTATATCTATATCCTGGACAATCACTGTGCATGTTTACTGATATATCTATATCCCGGACAATCACTGTACATGGTTACTGATATATCTATATCCCGGACAATCACTGTACATTGTTACATATATATCTATATCCTGGACAATCACTGTACATGGTTACTGATATATCTATATCCCGGACAATCACTGTACATGGTTACTGGTATATATATATCCCGGACAATCACTGTACATGGTTATTGGTATATATATATCCCGGACAATCACTGTACATGGTTATTGGTATATATATATCCCGGACAATCACTGTACATGGTTATTGGTATATATATATCCCGGACAATCACTGTACATGGTTATTGGTATATCTATATCCCGGACAATCACTGTACATGGCTACTGATATATCTATATCCCGGACAATCACTGTGCATGGTTACAGGTATATATATATATATATATCCCGGACAATCACTGTACATGGTTATTGGTATATATATATCCCGGACAAGCACTCTACATGGTTATTGGTATATATATATCCCGGACAATCACTGTACATGGTTACTGGTATATCTATATCCCGGACAATCACTGTACATGGTTACTGGTATATCTATATACCTGACAATCACTGTACATGGTTACTGGTATATATATATCCCGGACAATCACTGTACATGGTTACTGGTATATCTATATCCCGGACAATCACTGTACATGGTTACTGGTATATCTATATCCCGGACAATCACTGTACATAGTTCTTGGTATATCTATATGCCGGACAATCACTGTACATGGTTACTGGTATATCTATATCCCGGACAATCACTTTGCATGGTTCTTGGTATATATATATCCCTGACAATCACTGTACATGGTTACTGATATATCTATATCCCGGACAATCACTGTACATGGTTACTGGTATATCTATATCCCGGACAATCACTGTACATGGTTACTGATATATCTATATCCCGGACAATCACTGTACATGGTTACTGGTATATCTATATCCCGGACAATCACTGTACATGGTTACTGATATATCTATATCCCGGACAATCACTGTACAGGTTATGTATATATCTATATCCCGGACAATCACTGTACATGGTTACTGTATATATATCCGGTCAATCACTGACATTGTTATTGGTTATATCTCATCCCGACAATCACTGTACGGGTATTGGTTATATAATATCGGCAATCACTGTACATGGTTACTAGTATATCTATATCCCGGACAATCACTGTACATGGTTATTGGTATATATATCCCGGATAATCACTGTACATGGTTCTTGATATATCTATATCCCTGACAATCACTGTACATTGTTCTTGGTATATCTATATCCCTGACAATCACTGTACATGGTTATTGGTATATCTATATCCCGGACAATCACTGTACATGGTTACCGGTATATCTATATACCGGACAATCACTGTACATGGTTAATGGTCTATTTATATCTCTGACAATAACTGTACATGGTTACTGGTATATCTATATCCCGGACAATCACTGTACATAGTTACAGGTATATATATATCCAGGGCAATCACTGTACATGGTTACTGATATATCTATATCCCGGACAATCACTGTACATGGTTACTGGTATATCTATATCCCGGACAATCACTGTACATAGTTCTTGGTATATCTATATGCCGGACAATCACTGTACATAGTTACAGGTATATCTATATCCCGGACAATCACTGTACAATGTTACTGGTATATCTATATCCCTGACAATCACTGTACATGGTTACTGATATATCTATATCCCGGACAATCACTGTACATGGTTACTTGTATATCTATATCCTGGACAATCACTGTACATGTTTACTGATATATCTATATCCCGGACATTCAATGTACATGGTTACTGGTATATCTATATCCCGGACAATCACTGTACATGGTTATTGGTATATATATTCCGGGCAATCATTGTACATGGTTACTGATATATCTATATCCCGGACAATCACTGTACATGGTTACTGGTATATCTATATCCCGGACATTCACTGTACATGGTTATTGGTATATCTATATGCCGGACAATCACTGTACATGGTTATTGGTATATCTATATCCCGGACAATCACTGTGCATGGTTCTTGGTATATCTATATCCCTGACAATCACTGTACATGGTTACTGATATATCTATATCCCGGACAATCATTGTACATGGTTACTGGTATATCTATATCCTGGACAATCACTGTACATGGTTACTGATATATCTATATCCCGGACAATCACTGTACATGGTTACTGGTATATCTATATCCCGGACAATCACTGTACATGGTTATGGTAGTTTATATATATCGGACATCACTGTGCATGGTTATTGGTATATATATTTTATCCCTGGGACAATCACTGTTTTACATGGTTGTGGTATATATATGATACCGGCAATCACTGTTACATGGTTAATTGTTATATATATATCGGACATAACTGTACATGGTACTGATATATATAATCCGGACAATTTTTTTGCCAATTTGGGGCATGGTTTACAGGTATTATATATATCCGGACAATTCAGCCGCTGGAATTGTACGAAAACAGATACCTACAGTATTTGTATATACCTATTTTAAGATCGGTGGATCGCGACAAAACGCTACCAACCGTATTTGTATATACCTACTTACAGATAGTGGATCCTCGCGAAAAAAGGTAATAACAGTAGTGTTACTATTACCTATTACAGATCGTGGATACTCGACAAACACAGATACCATACAGCATTTGTACTATACCTACTTACATATCGTGGATGATCCTCGACAAACACAGATACCATACAGTATTTGTACTATACCTACTTACAGATCGTGGATCCTCGACAAACACAGATACCATACAGTATTTGTACTATACCTACTTACAGATCGTGGATACTCGACAAACACAGATACCATACAGTAGTTGTACTATACCTACTTACAGATCGATGATCCTCGACAAACACAGATACCATACAGTAGTTGTACTATACCTACTTACAGATCGTGGATCCTCGAGAAACACAGATACCATACAGTATTTGTACTATTCCTACTTACAGATCGTGGATACTCGACAAACACAGATACCATACAGTATTTGTACTATACCTGCTTACAGATCGTGGATGATTCTCGAGAAACACAGATACCATACAGTATTTGTACTA
>CM026401.1:26900738-26920810 GCA_014843695.1 Archivesica marissinica
CAAGGCTACATAGTATATACATCGACGTGAGTTATAGCTTCCACAAGGCTACAGAATATATACATCGACGTGAGTTACAGCGTAAACAAGGCTACATAGTATGTACATCGACGTGAGTTATAGCGTACATAATGCTGCATGGTATGTATATCGATGTGAGTTACAGCGTACACAAGGCTACAGAGTATATACATCGACGTGAGTTATAGCGTACATAAGTCTACATAGTATATACATCGACGTGAGTTATAGCGTACACAGGGCTACAGAATATATACATCCACGTGAGTTACAGCGTACACAAGGCTACATAGTATATACATCGACGTGAGTTATAGCGTTGGTACAGAGTATGTACATCGACGTGAGTTACAGCGTACACAAGGCTACAGAGTATATACATCGACGTGAGTTACAGCGTACACAAGGCTACAGAGTATGTACATCGACGTGAGTTACAGCGTACACAAGGCTACATAGTATATACATCGACGTGAGTTACAGCGTACACAAGTCTACAGAGTATATACATCGACGTGAGTTATAGCGTACACAAGGCTACAGAGTATATACATCGATGTGAGTTATAGCGTACACAAGGCTACAGAGTATATACATCGACGTGAGTTACAGCGTACACAAGGCTACAGAGTATATACATCGACATGAGTTATGACGTACACAAGGCTACAGAGTATGTACATCGACGTGAGTTACAGCGTACACAAGGCTACATAGTATATACATCGACGTGTGTTACAGGGTACACAAGTCTACACAGTATGTACATCGACGTGAGTTACAGCGTACACAAGGCTACAGAGTATGTACATCGACGTGAGTTATAGCGTACACAAGGCTACAGAGTATATACATCCCGTGAGTTATAGCGTACACAAGGCTACATAGTATATACATCGACGTGAGTTATAGCGTACACAAGGCTACAGAGTATATACATCACGTGAGTTATAGCGTACACAAGGCTACATAGTATATACATCGACGTGAGTTATAGCGTACACAAGGCTACAGAGTATGTACATCGACGTGAGTTACAGCGTACACAAGGCTACATAGTATGTACATCGACGTGAGTTACAGCGTACACAAGGCTACAGAGTATGTACATCGACGTGAGTTACAGCGTACACAAGGCTACATAGTATGTGGTGGTTGGTGGTGTTTTGGTGGTTGTGGCTACATAGTACATACATCGACGTGAGTTACAGCGTACACAAGGCTACATAGTATATACATCGACGTGAGTTACAGCGTACACATGGCTACATAGTATATACATTGACGTGAGTTACAGCGTACACAAGGCTACAGAGTATGTATATTGACGTGAGTTATAGCGTTCACAAGGCTACAGTGTATGTACATCGACGTGAGTTACAGCGTACACAAGGCTATAGAGTATATACATCGACGTGAGTTACAGCGTACACAATGCTGCATAGTATGTACATTGACGTGAGTTATAGCGTACACAAGGCTACAGAGTATGTACATCGACGTGAGTTACAGCGTACACAAGGCTACACCGTATATACATCGACGTGAGTTATAGCGTACACAAGGCTACAGAGTATGTACATCGACGTGAGTTACAGCGTACACAAGGCTGCAGAGTATATACATCGATGTGAGTTATAGCGTACACAAGGCTACAGAGTATGTACATCGACGTGAGTTATAGCGTACACAATGCCGCATAGTATATACATCGACGTGAGTTATAGCGTACACAAGGCTACAGAGTATATACATCGACGTGAGTTACAGCGTACACAAGGCTACATAGTATATACATCGACGTGAGTTATAGCGCATACAAGGCTACAGAGTATATACATCGACGTGAGTTACAGCGTACACAAGGCTACATAGTATATACATCGACGTGAGTTATAGCGCATACAAGGCTACAGAGTATGTACATCGACGTGAGTTACAGCGTACATAAGGCTGCAGAGTATGTACATCGACGTGAGTTACAGCGTACACAAGGCTACAGAGTATATACATCGACGTGAGTTATAGCGTACATAAGGCTACATAGTATATACATCGACGTGAGTTATAGCGTACACAAGGCTACAGAATATATACAGCCACGTGAGTTACAGCGTACACAAGGCTACATAGTATATACATCGACATGAGTTATAGCGTACATAAGGCTACAGAGTATGTACATCGACGTGAGTTACAGCGTACACAAGGCTACAGAGTATATACATCGACGTGAGTTACAGCGTACACAAGGCTAGAGAGTATGTACATCGACATGAGTTACAGCGTACACAAGGCTACATAGTATGTACATCGAAGTGAGTTACAGCGTACACAAGGCTACATAGTATGTACATCGACGTGAGTTACAGCGTACACAAGGCTACATAGTATGTACATCGACGTGAGTTATAACGTACACAAGGCTACAGAGTATATACATCGACGTGAGTTACAGCGTACACAAGGCTACATAGTATATACATCGACGTGAGTTACAGCGTACACAAGGCTACAGCGTATATACATTGACGTGAGTTACAGCGTACACAAGGCTACAGAGTATGTACATTGACGTGAGTTATAGAGTACACAAGGCTACATAGTATGTACATTGACGTGAGCTACAGCGTACACAAGGCTACAGAGTATGTACATCGACGTGAGTTATAGCGTACACAAGGCTACAGAATATATACATCCACGTGAGTTATAGCGTACATAAGGCTACATAGTATATACATCGACGTGAGTTATAGCGTACACAAGGCTACAGAATATATACATCCACGTGAGTTACAGCGTACACAAGGCTACATAGTATATACATCGACATGAGTTATAGCGTACATAAGGCTACATAGTATGTACATCGACGTGAGTTACAGCGTACACAAGGCTAGAGAGTATGTACATCGACATGAGTTACAGCGTACACAAGGCTACATAGTATGTACATCGAAGTGAGTTACAGCGTACACAAGGCTACATAGTATGTACATCGACGTGAGTTACAGCGTACACAAGGCTACATAGTATGTACATCGACGTGAGTTATAACGTACACAAGGCTACAGAGTATATACATCGACGTGAGTTACAGCGTACACAAGGCTACATAGTATATACATCGACGTGAGTTACAGCGTACACAAGGCTACAGCGTATATACATTGACGTGAGTTACAGCGTACACAAGGCTACAGAGTATGTACATTGACGTGAGTTATAGAGTACACAAGGCTACATAGTATGTACATTGACGTGAGCTACAGCGTACACAAGGCTACATAGTATGTACATCGACGTGAGTTACAGCGTACACAAGGCTACATAGTATATACATCGACGTGAGTTACAGCGTACACAAGGCTACATAGTATATACATCGACGTGAGTTATAGCGTACACAAGGCTACAGAGTACATGTATATACATCGACGTGAGTTATAGCTCATACAAGGCTACAGAGTATGTACATCGACGTTAGTTACAGCGTACATAAGGCTGCAGAGTATATACATCGATGTGAGTTATAGCGTACATAAGGCTACAGAGTATGTACATCGATGTGAGTTATAGCGTACACAATGCCGCATAGTATATACATCGACGTGAGTTATAGCGTACACAAGGCTACAGAGTATATACATCGACGTGAGTTACAGCGTACACAAGGCTACATAGTATATACATCGACGTGAGTTATAGCGCATACAAGGCTACAGAGTATGTACATCGACGTGAGTTACAGCGTACATAAGGCTACATAGTATATACATCGCCGTGAGTTACAGCGTACACAAGGCTACATAGTATATACATCGACGTGAGTTACAGCGTACACAAGGCTACATAGTATATACATCGACGTGAGTTATAGCGTACACAAGGCTACAGAGTACATGTATATACATCGACGTGAGTTATAGCGCATACAAGGCTACAGAGTATGTACATCGACGTGAGTTACAGCGTACATAAGGCTACATAGTATGTACATTGACGTGAGATACAGCGTACACAAGGCTACATAGTATATACATCGACGTGAGTTATAACGTACACAAGGCTACAGAGTATATACATCGACGTGAGTTACAGCGTACACAAGGCTACATAGTATATACATCGACGTGAGTTACAGCGTACACAAGGCTACAGCGTATATACATTAACGTGAGTTACAGCGTACACAAGGCTACAGAGTATGTACATTGACGTGAGTTATAGAGTACACAAGGCTACATAGTATGTATATTGACGTGAGCTACAGCGTACACAAGGCTACAGAGTATGTACATCGACGTTAGTTACAGCGTACACAAGGCTACAGAATATGTACATTGACGTGAGTTATAGCGTACACAAGGTTACAGAGTATGTACATCGATGTGAGTTACAGCGTACACAAGGCTACATAGTATATACATCGACGTGAGTTATAGCGTACACAAGGCTACAGAGTACATGTATATACATCGACGTGAGTTATAGCTCATACAAGGCTACAGAGTATGTACATCGACGTTAGTTACAGCGTACATAATGCTGCAGAGTATATACATCGATGTGAGTTATAGCGTACATAAGGCTACAGAGTATGTACATCGACGTGAGTTATAGCGTACACAATGCCGCATAGTATATACATCGACGTGAGTTATAGCGTACACAAGGCTACAGAGTATATACATCGACGTGAGTTACAGCGTACACAAGGCTACATAGTATATACATCGACGTGAGTTATAGCGCATACAAGGCTACAGAGTATGTACATCGACGTGAGTTACAGCGTACATAAGGCTACATAGTATATACATCGCCGTGAGTTACAGCGTACACAAGGCTACATAGTATATACATCGACGTGAGTTACAGCGTACACAAGGCTACATAGTATATACATCGACGTGAGTTATAGCGTACACAAGGCTACAGAGTACATGTATATACATCGACGTGAGTTATGTCGCATACAAGGCTACAGAGTATGTACATCGACGTGAGTTACAGCGTACATAAGGCTGCAGAGTATATACATCGATGTGAGTTATAGCGTACATAAGGCTACAGAGTATGTACATCGACGTGAGTTATAGCGAACACAATGCCGCATAGTATATACATCGACGTGAGTTATAGCGTACACAAGGCTACATAGTATGTACATTGACGTGAGTTACAGCGTACACAAGGCTACAGAGTATGTACATCGACGTGAGTTACAGCGTACACAATGCCGTATAGTATATGCATCGAAGTGAGTTACAGCGTACACAAGGCTACAGAGTATATACATCGACGTGAGTTATAGTGTACATAAGGCTACATAGTATATACATCGACGTGAGTTATAGCGTACACAAGGCTACAGAATATATACATCCACGTGAGTTACAGCGTACACAAGGCTACATAGTATATACATCGACGTGAGTTATAGCGTACATAAGGCTACAGAGTATGTACATCGACGTGAGTTCTAGCGTACACAAGGCTACATAGTATATACATCGACGTGAGTTATAACATGCACAAGGCTACATAATATATACATCGACGTGAGTTACAGCGTACACAAGGCTACATAGTATATACATCGACGTGAGTTACAGCGTACACAAGGCTACAGCGTATATACATTGACGTGAGTTACAGCGTACACAAGGCTACAGAGTATGTACATTGACGTGAGTTATAGAGTACACAAGGCAACATAGTATGTACATTGACGTGAGTTACAGCGTACACAAGGCTACATAGTATGTACATCGACGTTAGTTACAGCGTACACAAGGCTACAGAGTATGTACATTGACGTGAGTTATAGCGTACACAAGGTTACAGAGTATGCACATCGACGTGAGTTACAGCGTACACAAGGCTACAGAGTATATACATCGACGTAAGTTATAGCGTACACAAGGCTACAGAATATGTACATTGACGTGAGTTATAGCGTACACAAGGTTACAGAGTATGTACATCGACGTGAGTTACAGCGTACACAAGGCTACATAGTATATACATCGACGTGAGTTATAGCGTACACAAGGCTACAGAGTACATATATATACATCGACGTGAGTTATAGCTCATACAAGGCTACAGAGTATGTACATCGACGTTAGTTACAGCGTACATAATGCTGCAGAGTATATACATCGATGTGAGTTATAGCGTACATAAGGCTACAGAGTATGTACATCGACGTGAGTTATAGCGTACACAATGCCGCATAGTATATACATCGACGTGAGTTATAGCGTACACAAGGCTACAGAGTATATACATCGACGTGAGTTACAGCGTACACAAGGCTACATAGTATATACATCGACGTGAGTTATTGCGCATACAAGGCTACAGAGTATGTACATCGACGTGAGTTACAGCGTACATAAGGCTACATAGTATATACATCGCCGTGAGTTACAGCGTACACAAGGCTACATAGTATATACATCGACGTGAGTTACAGCGTACACAAGGCTACATAGTATATACATCGACGTGAGTTATAGCGTACACAAGGCTACAGAGTACATGTATATACATCGACGTGAGTTATGTCGCATACAAGGCTACAGAGTATGTACATCGACGTGAGTTACAGCGTACATAAGGCTGCAGAGTATATACATCGATGTGAGTTATAGCGTACATAAGGCTACAGAGTATGTACATCGACGTGAGTTATAGCGAACACAATGCCGCATAGTATATACATCGACGTGAGTTATAGCGTACACAAGGCTACAGAGTATGTACATTGACGTGAGTTACAGCGTACACAAGGCTACAGAGTATGTACATCGACGTGAGTTACAGCGTACACAATGTTAGTATATACATCGACGTGAGTTACAGCGTACACAAGGCTACAGAGTATATACATCGACGTGAGTTATAGCGTACACAAGGCTACATAGTATATACATCGACGTGAGTTATAGCGTACACAAGGCTACAGAGTATATACATCGACGTGAGTTACAGAGTACACAAGGCTACAGAGTATGTACATTGACGTGAGTTATAGCGTACACAAGGCTACAGAGTATGTACATCGACGTGAGTTACAGCGTACACAAGGCTACAGAGTATATACATCGACGTGAGTTATAGCGTACACAAGGTTACAGAGTATGTTTCATCGACGTGAGTTATAGCGGTGTTTGGTGGTTGGTTAAGGCTGCATAGTATATACATCGATGTGAGTTATAGCGTACAAAATGCCGCATAGTATATACATCGACGTGAGTTATAGCGTACACAAGGCTACATAGTATGTACATTGACGTGAGTTACAGCGTACACAAGGCTACAGAGTATGTACATTGACGTGAGTTATAGCGTACACAAGGTTACAGATTATGTACATCGACGTGAGTTACAGCGTACACAAGGCTACAGAGTATATACATCGACGTGAGTTATAGCGTACACAAGGCTACAGAGTATGTACATTGACGTGAGTTATAACGTACACAAGGCTACAGAGTATATACATCGACGTGAGTTACAGCGTACACAAGGCTACATAGTATATACATTGACGTGAGTTACAGCGTACACAAGGCTACAGAGTATGTACATTGACGTGAGTTATAGCGTACACAAGGCTACAGCGTATGTACATCGACGTGAGTTACAGCGTACACAAGGCTACATAGTATATATATCGACGTGAGTTACAGCGTACACAATGCTACAGAGTATGTACATTGACGTGAGTTATAGCGTACACAAGGCTACAGAGTATGTACATTGACGTGAATTATAGTGTGCACAAGGCTACAGAGTATGTACATCGACGTGAGTTACAGCGTACACAAGGCTACAGAGTATATACATCGATGTGAGTTACAGCGTACACATGGCTACGTAGTATATACATCGACGTGAGTTATAGCGTACACAAGGCTACAGGTATGTATATTGACGTGAGTTACAGCGTACACAAGGCTACAGAGTATGTACATCGACGTGAGTTATAGCGTACACAAGGCTACAGAGTATATACATCGACGTGAGTTAGCTACACAAGGCTACAGAGTATATACATCGACGTGAGTTATAGCGTACACAAGGCTACAGAGTATGTACATCGACGTGAGTTACAGCGTACACAAGGCTACAGAGTATATACATCGACGTGAGTTATAGCGTACACAAGGCTACAGAGTATGTACATTGACGTGAGATATAATGTACACAAGGCAAAAGAGTATATACATCAAGGTGAGTTACAGAGTACACAAGGCTACAGAGTATGTACATTGACGTGAGTTATAGCGTACACAAGGCTACAGAGTATGTACATCGACGTGAGTTACAGCGTACACAAGACTACAGAGTATATACATCGACGTGAGTTACAGCGTACACAAGGCTACAGATTATGTACATCGACGTGAGTTACAGCGTACACAAGGCTACACCGTATATACATCGACGTGAGTTATAGCGTACACAAGGCTACAGAGTATGTATATTGACGTGAGTTATAATGTACACAAGGCAAAAGAGTATATACATCGATGTGAGTTACAGAGTACACAAGGCTACAGAGTATGTACATTGACGTGAGTTATAGCGTACACAAGGCTACAGAGTATGTACATCGACGTGAGTTACAGCGTACACAAGACTACAGAGTATATACATCGACGTGAGTTACAGCGTACACAAGGCTACAGATTATGTACATCGACGTGAGTTACAGCGTACACAAGGCTACACCGTATATACATCGACGTGAGTTATAGCGTACACAAGGCTACAGAGTATGTATATTGACGTGAGTTATAATGTACACAAGGCAAAAGAGTATATACATCGATGTGAGTTACAGAGTACACAAGGCTACAGAGTATGTACATTGACGTGAGTTATAGCGTACACAAGGCTACAGAGTATGTACATCGACGTGAGTTACAGCGTACACAAGACTACAGAGTATATACATCGACGTGAGTTACAGCGTACACAAGGCTACAGAGTATATACATCGACGTGAGTTATAGCGTACACAAGGTTACAGAGTACATGTATATACATTGACGTGAGTTATAGCGCATACAAGGCTACAGAGTATGTACACCGACGTGAGTTACAGCGTACATAAGGCTGCAGAGTATATATATCGACGTGAGTTATAGCGTACACAAGGCTACATAGTATGTACATTGACGTGAGTTACAGCGTACACAAGGCTACAGAGTATGTACATTGACGTGAGTTATAGCGTACACAAGATTACAGAGTATGTACATCGACGTGATTTACAGCGTACACAAGGCTACAGAGTATATACATCGACGTGAGTTATAGCGTACACAAGGCTACGGAGTATGTACATTGACGTGAGTTATAACGTACACAAGGCTATATAATATATACATCGACGTGAGTTACAGCGTAAACAAGGCTACAGGGTATGTACAATGACATGAGTTATAGCGTACACAAGGCTACAAAGTATGTACATCGACGTCAGTTACAGCGTACACAAGGCTACATAGTATATACATTGACGTGAGTTACAGCGTACACAAGGCTACAGAGTATGTACATTGACGTGAGTTATAGCGTACACAAGGCTACAGCGTATGTACATCGACGTGAGTTACAGCGTACACAAGGCTACAGAGTATATACATCGACGTGAGTTACAGCGTACACAATGCTACAGAGTATGTGCATTGACATGAGTTATAGCGTACACAAGGCTACAGAATATGTACATTGACGTGAATTATAGCGTGCACAAGGCTACAGAGTATGTACATCGACGTGTGTCACAGCGTACACAAGGCTACAGAGTATATACATCGACGTGAGTTACAGCGTACACAAGGCTACAGAGTATGTACACCGACGTGAGTTACAGCGTACATAAGGCTGCAGAGTATATACATCGATGTGAGTTATAGCGTACATAAGGCTACAGAGTATGTACATCGACGTGAGTTATAGCGTACACAATGCCGCATAGTATATACATCGACGTGAGTTATAGCGTACACAAGGCTACATAGTATGTACATCGACGTGAGTTACAGCGTACACAAGGCTACATAGCATATACATCGACCTGAGTTATAGCGTACACAAGGCTACAGAGTATGTACATTGACGTGAGTTATAACGTACACAAGGCTACAGAATATATACATCGACGTGAGTTAAAGCGTACACAAGACTACAGTGTATGTACATTGACGTGAGTTATAGCGTACACATGGCTACAGAGTATGTACATCGAAGTGAGTTACAGCGTACACAAGGCTACATAGTATATACATCTACGTTAGTTACAGCGTACACAAGGCTACATAGTATATACATCGACGTGAGTTACAGCGTACACAAGGCTACATAGTATATACATCCACGTGAGTTATTGTGTACACAAGGCTACAGAGTACATGTATATACATCGACGTGAGTTATAGCGCATACAAGGCTACAGAGTATGTACATCGACGTGAGTTACAGCGTACATAAGGCTGCATAGTATATATATCGATGTGAGTTATAGCGTACACAATGCCGCATAGTATATACATCGACGTGAGTTATAGCGTACACAAGGCTACAGGGTATGTACATTGACGTGAGTTACAGTGTACACAAGGCTACAGAGTATGTACATCGACGTGAGTTATAGCGTACACAATGCTACATAGTATATACATCGACGTGAGTTATAGCGTACACAAGGCTACAGAATATATACATCAACGTGAGTTATAGCCTACACAAGGCTACAGAGTATATACATCGACGTCAGTTATAGCCTACACAAGGCTACAGAGTATATACATCGACGTGAGTTATAGCATACAAAAGGCTACAGAGTGTGTACATCGACGTGAGTTACAGCGTACACAAGGCTACATAGTATATACATCGACGTGAGTTACAGAGTACACAAGGCTAAAGAGTATATACATCGACGTGAGTTACAGCGTACACAAGGCTACATAGTATATACATCGACGTGAGTTACAGCGTACACATGGCTACATAGTATATACATCGACGTGAATTAGAGCGTACACAAGGCTACATAGTATATAAATTGACGTGAGTTACAGCGTACACAAGGCTACAGAGTATGTACATTGACGTGAGTTATAGCGTACACAAGGCTACAGCGTATGTTCATCGACGTGAGTTACAGCGTACACAAGGCTACAGAGTATATACATCGACGTGAGTTACAGCGTACACAATGCTACAGAGTATGTACATTGACATGAGTTATAGCGTACACAAGGCTACAGAGTATGTACATTGCTATGAATTATAGCGTGCACAAGGCTACAGAGTATGTACATCGACGTGAGTTACAGCGTACACAATGCCGCATGTATATACATCGACGTGAGTTATAGCGTACACAAGGCTTCAGAGTATGTACATCGACGTGAGTTATAGCGTACACAATGCCGAGTATATACATCGACGTGAGTTATAGCGTACACAAGGCTACATAGTATGTACATCGACGTGAGTTACAGCGTACACAAGGCTACATAGTATATACATCGACGTGAGTTACAGCGTACACAAGGCTACATAGTATATACATCGACGTGAGTTATTGTGTACACAAGGCTACAGAGTATGTATATACATCGACGTGAGTTATAGCGTATACAAGGCTACAGAGTATGTACATCGACGTGAGTTACAGCGTACATAAGGCTGCAGAGTATGTACATCGATGTGAGTTATAGCGTACACAATGCTGCATAGTATATACATCGACGTGAGTTATAGCGTACACAAGGCTACAGGGTATGTACATTGACGTGAGTTACAGCGTACACAAGGCTACATAGTATGTACATCGACGTGAGTTATAGCGTACACAATGCTACATAGTATATACATCGACGTGAGTTATAGCGTACACAAGGCTACAGAGTATATACATCGACGTGAGTTATAGCCTACACAAGGCTACAGAGAATATACATCGACGTCAGTTATAGCCTACACAAGGCTACAGCGTATATACATCGACGTGAGTTATAGCATACAAAAGGCTACAGAGTATGTACATCGACGTGAGTTACAGCGTACACAAGGCTACATATTATATACATCGACGTGAGTTATAGCGTACACAAGGCTACAGAGTATATACATCGACGTGAGTTACAGCGTACACAAGGCTACATAGTATATACATCGACGTGAGTTACAACGTACACATGGCTACATAGTATGTACATCGACGTGAGTTACAGCGTACACAAGGCTACATAGTATATACATTGACGTGAGTTACAGCGTACACAAGTCTACAGAGTATGGACATTGACCTGAGTTATAGCGTACACAAGGCTACAGCGTATGTACATCGACGTGAGTTACAGCGTACACAAGGCTACAGAGAATATACATCGACGTGAGTTACAGCGTACACAATGCTACAGAGTATGTACATTGACGTGAGTTATAGCGTACACAAGGCTACATATTATGTACATCGACGTGAGTTACAGCGTACACAAGGCTACACCGTATATACATCGACGTGAGTTATAATGTACACAAGGCAAAAGAGTATATACATCGACGTGAGTTACAGAGTACACAAGGCTACAGAGTATGTACATTGACGTGAGTTATAGCGTACACAAGGCTACAGAGTATGTACATCGACGTGAGTTACAGCGTACACAAGGCTACAGAGTATATACATCGACGTGAGTTATAGCGTACACAAGGTTACAGAGTACATGTATATACATCGACGTGAGTTATAGCCCATACAAGGCTACATAGTATGTACACCGACGTGAGTTACAGCGTACATAAGGCTGCATAGTATATACATCGATGTGAGTCATAGCGTACAAAATGCCGCATAGTATATACATCGACGTGAGTTATAGCGTACACAAGGCTACATAATATGTACATTGACGTGAGTTACAGCGTACACAAGGCTACAGAGTATGTACATTGACGTGAGTTATAGCGTACACAAGGTTACAGATTATGTACATCGACGTGATTTACAGCGTACACAAGGCTACAGAGTATATACATCGACGTGAGTTATAGCGTACACAAGGCTACGGAGTATGTACATTGACGTGCGTTATAACGTACACAAGGCTACAGAATATATACATCGACGTGAGTTACAGCGTACACAAGGCTACATAGTATATACATTGACGTGAGTTACAGCGTACACAAGGCTACAGAGTATGGACATTGACGTGAGTTATAGCGTACACAAGGCTACAGCGTATGTACATCGACGTGAGTTACAGCGTACACAAGGCTACAGAGTATATATATCGACGTGAGTTACAGCGTACACAATGCTACAGAGTATGTACATTGACATGAGTTATAGCGTACACAAGGCTACAGAGTATGTACATTGACGTGAATTATAGTGTGCACAAGGCTACAGAGTATGTACATCGACGTGAGTTACAGCGTACAAGCAGGTCTGACAGAGTATCGATACATCGACGGATTTCAGCGTACACAAGGCTACAGATATGTCCATAAGATAACCGACGTGAGTTACAGCTTACATACGCGGCAGATTATATCCATCGATTGAGTTGATATGCGTACATAGGGCTACAGGTATGTACAGCGACTTGATTATAGCGTATCGACATGCGTGTATATATTCTACATCGACGTGATTTTAAGGTACACAGTCTACAGAGTGTCTAGTAACATTGACGTGAGTGTTACAGCGTACACAAGCTACATAGTATGTACAGTTTACGGAGTTATGCGTACACCAGGTTACAGAGTCTGTACGTGAATCGACTTTAGTTACTGCGACCAGCACCCGTCTATACATCGTACTTGAGTTATGCGGTACACAAGTCTGAGCAGATGTCTTTATTTGCGCGTAGTTATAATGTACCGCCAAGCGCAAGAGTAATATCATCGACGGGGTTACAGCGTCCACAGGCTACAGAGTATGTACAGTTGACGTGAGTTATAGCGTACACAATGGCTACAGAGTCGGACATCGACGTGAAGTTTATAGCGTGACACAATGCCGCTAGTAGATGGAGGGGGGGGAGGGTGGTGGAAATACATCAATGTGAGTTATAGCGTACACAAGGCTACAGAGTATGTACATTGACGTGAGTTATAACGTACACAAGGCTACAGAATATATACATCGACGTGAGTTATAGCGTACACAAGGCTACAAAGTATGTACATCGACGTGAGTTACAGCGTACACAAGGCTACATAGTATATACATCGACGTGAGTTACAGCGTACACAAGGCTACATACTATATACATCGACGTGAGTTACAGCGAACACATGGCTACATAGTATATACATCGACGTGAGTTACAGTGTACACAATGCTACATAGTATATACATCGACGTGAGTTACAGCGTACACAAGGCTACATAGTATATACATCGAGGTGAGTTACAGCGTACAATAGGCTACATAGTATATACATCGACGTGAGTTACAGCGTACACAAGGCTACATAGTATATACATCGACGTGAGTTACAGCGAACACAAGGCTACATAGTATATACATCGACGTGAGTTACAGTGTACACAATGCTACATAGTATATACATCGACGTGAGTTACAGCGTACACAAGGCTACATAGTATATACATCGACGTGAGTTACAGCGTACACATGGCTACAGAGTATATACATTAACGTGAGTTACAGCGTACCCAAGGCTACATAGTATGCATATTGACGTGAGTTATAGCGTACACAAGGCTACAGTGTATGTACATCGACGTGAGTTACATCGTACACAAGGCTACAGATTATATACATCGACGTGAGTTACAGCGTACACAATGCTACAGCGTATGTACATTGACGTGAGTTATAGCGTACACAAGGCTACAGAGTATGTACATCGACGTGAGTTACAGTGTACAGAAGGCTACACAGTATATACATCGACGTGAGTTATAGCGTACACAAGTCTACATAGTATGTACATTGACGTGAGTTATAACGTACACAAGGCTAGAGCATATATACATTGACGTGAGTTACAGCGTACACAAGGTTACAGAGTATGTAGATCGACGTGAGTTACATCGTACACAATGCTACATAGTATATACATTGACGTGAGTTACAGCGTACACAAGGCTACAGAGTATGTACATTGACGTGAGTTATAGCGTACACCAGGCTACAGAGTAGGTACACCGACGTGAGTTATAGCGTACACAATGCTACATAGTATATACATCGACGTGAGTTATAGACTACACAAGGCTACAGAGTATATATATTCGACGTGAGTTATAGCGTACACAAGGCTACAGAGTATGTTATACATCGACGTGAGTTATAGCGTATACAAGGCTACAGAGTATGTACACCGACGTGAGTTACAGCGTACATAAGGCTGCAGAGTATATACATCGATGTGAGTTATAGCGTACATAAGGCTACAGAGTATGTACATTGACGTGAGTTATAGCGTACACAAGGCTACATAGTATATACATCGACGTGAGTTTGTGGTTTTTTGGTGGTTACAGTGTACACAAGTTACAGAGTATGTACATCGACGTGAGTTATAGCGTACACAAGGCTACATAGTATATACATCGACGTGAGTTATAGCGTACACAAGGCTACAGAGTATATACATCGACGTGAGTTATAGCGTACACAAGGCTACAGAGTATGTACATCGACGTGAGTTACAGCGTACACAGGGGTTTTGGTGGTTGTGGTGTTTGTTGGTTGGTGGGTTGTTTGGTGTTGGTGGTGGTTTTGGTGTTGTGTGTTTGGTGGTTGTAGGCTACAGAGTATATACATCGACGTGAGTTACAGCGTACACAAGGCTACATAGTATGTACATCGACGTGAGTTACAGCGTACATAAGGTTGCAGAGTATATACATCGACGTGAGTTATAGCGTACACAAGTCTACATAGTATGTACATTGACGTGAGTTATAACGTACACAAGGCTACAGCATATATACATTGACGTGAGTTACAGCGTACACAAGGCTACAGAGTATGTACATCGACGTGAGTTACAGCGTACACAATGCTACATAGTATATACATCGACGTGAGTTATAGCGTACACACGGCTACAGAGTATGCACATTGACGTGAGTTATAGCGTACACAAGGTTACATAGTATGTAGATCGACGTGAGTTACATCGTACACAAGGCTACATAGTATATACATTGACGTGAGTTACAGCGTACACAAGGCTACAGAGTATGTACATTGACGTGATTTATAGCGTACACCAGGCTACAGAGTAGGTACACCGACGTGAGTTATAGCGTACACAATGCTACATAGTATATACATCGACGTGAGTTATAGACTACACAAGGCTACAGAGTATATACATCAACGTGAGTTATAGCGTACACAAGGCTACAGAGTATGTACACCGACGTGAGTTACAGCGTACATAAGGCTGCAGAGTATATACATCGATGTGAGTTATAGCATACATAAGGCTGCAGATTATATACATCGATGTGAGTTATAGCGTACACAATGCCGCATAGTATATACATCGACGTGAGTTATAGCGTACACAAGGCTACATGGTATGTACATTGACGTGAGTTACAGTGTACACAAGGCTACAAAGTATATACATCGACGTGAGTTACAGCGCACACAAGGCTACATAGTATATACATTGACGTGAGTTACAGCGTACACAAGGCTACAGAGTATGTACATTGATGTGAGTTATAGCGTACACAAGGCTACAGCGTATGTACATCGACGTGAGTTACAGCGTACACAAGGCTACATAGTATATACATTGACGTGAGTTACAGCGTACACAAGGCTACAGAGTATGTACATTGATGTGAGTTATAGCGTACACAAGGCTACAGCGTATGTACATCGACGTGAGTTACAGCGTACACAAGGCTACATAGTATATACATCGACGTGAGTTACAGCGTACACAATGCTACAGAGTATGTACATTGACGTGACTTATAGCGTACACAAGGCTACAGAGTATGTACATTGACGTGAGTTACAGCGTACACAAGGCTACACCGTATATACATCGACGTGAATTATAGCGTACACAAGGCTACAGAGTATGTACATTGACGTGAGTTATAATGTACACAAGGCTAAAGAGTATATACATCGACGTGAGTTACAGCGTACACAAGGCTACAGAGTATGTACATTGACGTGAGTTATAGCGTACACAAGGCTACAGAGTATGTACATCGACGTGAGTTACAGCGTACACAAGGCTACAGAGTATATACATCGACGTGAGTTATAGCGTACACAATGTTACAGAGTACATGTATATACATCGACGTGAGTTATAGCGTACATAAGGCTACAGAGTATGTACATCGACGTGAGTTATAGCGTACACAATGCCGCATAGTATATACATCGACGTGAGTTACAGCGTACACAAGGCTACATAATATGTACATTGACGTGAGTTACAGCGTACACAAGGCTACATAGTATGTACATTGACGTGAGTTATAGCGTACACAAGGTTACAGAGTATGTACATCGACGTGATTTACAGCGTACACAAGGCTACAGAGTATATACATCGACGTGAGTTACTGCGTACACAATGCTACAGAGTATGTACATTGACGTGAGTTATAGCGTACACAAGGCTACAGAGTATATACATCGACGTCAGTTATAGCCTACACAAGGCTACAGAGTATATACATCGACGTGAGTTATAGCATACAAAAGGCTACAGAGTATGTACATCGACGTGAGTTACAGCGTACACAAGGCTACATAGTATATACATCGACGTGAGTTACAGCGTACACAAGGCTACAGAGTATATACATCGACGTGAGTTACAGCGTACACAAGGCTACATAGTATATACATCGACGTGAGTTACAGCGTACACAAGGCTACATAGTATATACATCGACGTGAGTTACAGCGTACACAAGGCTACATAATATATACATTGACGTGAGTTACAGCGTACACAAGGCTACAGAGTATGTACATTGACGTGAGTTATAGCGTACACAAGGCTACAGCGTATGTACATCGACGTGAGTTACAGCGTACATAAGGCTACAGAGTATATACATCGACGTGAGTTACAGCGTACACAATGCTACAGAGTATGTACATTGACGTGAGTTATAGCGTACACAAGGCTACAGAGTATGTACATCGACGTGAGTTACAGCCTACACAAGGCTACACCGTATATACATCGATGTGAGTTATAGCGTACACAAGGCTACAGAGTATGTACATTGACGTGAGTTATAGCGTACACAAGGCTACAGAGTATATACATCGACGTCAGTTATAGCCTACACAAGGCTACAGAGTATATACATCGACGTGAGTTATAGCATACAAAAGGCTACAGAGTATGTACATCGACGTGAGTTACAGCGTACACAAGGCTACATAGTATATACATCGACGTGAGTTACAGCGTACACAAGGCTACAGAGTATATACATCGACGTGAGTTACAGCGTACACAAGGCTACATAGTATATACATCGACGTGAGTTACAGCGTACACAAGGCTACATAGTATATACATCGACGTGAGTTACAGCGTACACAAGGCTACAGAGTATGTACATTGACGTGAGTTATAGCGAACACAAGGCTACAGCGTATGCACATCGACGTGAGTTACAGCGTACATAAGGCTACAGAGTATATACATCGACGTGAGTTACAGCGTACACAATGCTACAGAGTATGTACATTGACGTGAGTTATAGCGTACACAAGGCTACATAGTATGTACATCGACGTGAGTTACAGCCTACACAAGGCTACACCGTATATACATCGATGTGAGTTATAGCGTACACAAGGCTACAGATTATGTACATTGACGTGAGTTATAATGTACACAATGCTAAAGAGTATATACATCGACGTGAGTTACAGCGTACACAAGGCTGCAGAGTATGTACATCGACATGAGTTACAGCGTACACAAGGCTACAGAGTATATACATCGACGTGAGTTACAGCGTACACAAGGCTACAGAGTATGTACACCGACGTGAGTTACAGCGTACATAAGGCTGCAGAGTATATACATCGATGTGAGTTATAGCGTACATATGGCTACAGAGTATGTACATCGACGTGAGTTATAGCGTACACAATGCTACAGAGTATGTACATTGACGTGAGTTATAGCGTACACAAGGCTACAGAGTATATACATCGACGTCAGTTATAGCCTACACAAGGCTACAGAGTATATACATCGACGTGAGTTATAGCATACAAAAGGCTACAGAGTATGTACATCGACGTGAGTTACAGCGTACACAAGGCTACATAGTATATACATCGACGTGAGTTACAGCGTACACAAGGCTACAGAGTATATACATCGACGTGAGTTACAGCGTACACAGGCTCATGTATTCATCGACGTGAGTTACAGCGTACACAAGGCTACATAGTATATACATCGACGTGAGTTACAGCGTACACAAGGCTACATAATATATACATTGACGTGAGTTACAGCGTACACAAGGCTACAGAGTATGTACATTGACGTGAGTTATAGCGTACACAAGGCTACAGCGTATGTACATCGACGTGAGTTACAGCGTACATAAGGCTACAGAGTATATACATCGACGTGAGTTACAGCGTACACAATGCTACAGAGTATGTACATTGACGTGAGTTATAGCGTACACAAGGCTACATAGTATGTACATCGACGTGAGTTACAGCGTACACAAGGCTACAGAGTATATACATCGACGTGAGTTATAGCGTACACAAGGTTACAGAGTACATGTATATACATCGACGTGAGTTATAGCGCATACAAGGCTAAAGAGTATGTACACCGACGTGAGTTACAGCGTACATAAGGCTGCAGAGTATATACATCGATGTGAGTTATAGCGTACATAAGGCTACAGAGTATGTACATCGACGTCAGTTATAGCGTACACAATGCCGCATAGTATATACATCGACGTGAGTTACAGCGTACACAAG
>CM026401.1:26921810-27054510 GCA_014843695.1 Archivesica marissinica
TATACATCGACGTGAGTTACAGCGTAAACAAGGCTACATAGTATGTACATCGACGTGAGTTACAGCGTACACAATGCCGCATGGTATATACATCGATGTGAGTTACAGCGTACACAAGGCTACAGAGTATATACATCGACGTGAGTTATAGCGTACATAAGTCTACATAGTATATACATCAACGTGAGTTATAGCGTACACAGGGCTACAGAATATATACATCCACGTGAGTTACAGCGTACACAAGGCTACATAGTATATACATCGACGTGAGTTATAGCTACAGAGTATGTACATCGACGTGAGTTACAGCGTACACAAGGCTACAGAGTATATACATCGACGTGAGTTACAGCGTACACAAGGCTACAGAGTATGTACATCGACGTGAGTTACAGCGTACACAAGGCTACATAGTATATACATCGACGTGAGTTACAGCGTACACAAGTCTACAGAGTATATACATCGACGTGAGTTATAGCGTACACAAGGCTACAGAGTATATACATCGATGTGAGTTATAGCGTACACAAGGCTACAGAGTATATACATCGACGTGAGTTACAGCGTACACAAGGCTACAGAGTATATACATCGACGTGAGTTATGGCGTACACAAGGCTACAGAGTATGTACATCGACGTGAGTTACAGCGTACACAAGGATACATAGTATGTACATCGACGTGTGTTACAGGGTACACAAGTCTACACAGTATGTACATCGACGTGAGTTACAGCGTACACAAGGCTACATAGTATGTACATCGACGTGAGTTATAGCGTACACAAGGCTACATAGTATATACTTCGACGTGAGTTATAGCGTACACAAGGCTACAGAGTATGTACATCGACGTGAGTTACAGCGTACACAAGGCTACAGAGTATATACATCGACGTGAGTTACAGCGTACACATGGCTACAGAGTATGTACATTGACGTGAGTTATAGCGTACACAAGGCTACAGTGTATGTACATCGACGTGAGTTACAGCGTACACAAGGCTACAGAGTATGTACATCGACGTGAGTTATAGCGTACACAAGGCTACAGAGTATATACATCGACGTGAGTTATAGCCTACACAAGTCTACAGAGTATATACATCGACGTGAGTTATAGCGTACAAAAGGCTACAGAGTATGTACATCGACGTGAGTTACAGCGTACACAAGGCTACAGAGTATATACATCGACGTGAGTTACAGCGTACACAAGGCTACATAGTATGTACATCGACGTGAGTTATAGCGTACACAAGGCTACAGAGTATATACATCGACGTGAGTTACAGCGTACACAAGGCTACAGAGTATGTACATTGACGTGAGTTATAGCGTACACAAGGCTACAGAGTATGTACATCGACGTGAGTTACAGCGTACACAAGACTACAGAGTATATACATCGACGTGAGTTACAGCGTACACAAGGCTACAGATTATGTACATCGACGTGAGTTACAGCGTACACAAGGCTACACCGTATATACATCGACGTGAGTTATAGCGTACACAAGGCTACAGAGTATGTATATTGACGTGAGTTATAATGTACACAAGGCAAAAGAGTATATACATCGATGTGAGTTACAGAGTACACAAGGCTACAGAGTATGTACATTGACGTGAGTTATAGCGTACACAAGGCTACAGAGTATGTACATCGACGTGAGTTACAGCGTACACAAGACTACAGAGTATATACATCGACGTGAGTTACAGCGTACACAAGGCTACAGATTATGTACATCGACGTGAGTTACAGCGTACACAAGGCTACACCGTATATACATCGACGTGAGTTATAGCGTACACAAGGCTACAGAGTATGTATATTGACGTGAGTTATAATGTACACAAGGCAAAAGAGTATATACATCGATGTGAGTTACAGAGTACACAAGGCTACAGAGTATGTACATTGACGTGAGTTATAGCGTACACAAGGCTACAGAGTATGTACATCGACGTGAGTTACAGCGTACACAAGACTACAGAGTATATACATCGACGTGAGTTACAGCGTACACAAGGCTACAGAGTATATACATCGACGTGAGTTATAGCGTACACAAGGTTACAGAGTACATGTATATACATTGACGTGAGTTATAGCGCATACAAGGCTACAGAGTATGTACACCGACGTGAGTTACAGCGTACATAAGGCTGCAGAGTATATATATCGACGTGAGTTATAGCGTACACAAGGCTACATAGTATGTACATTGACGTGAGTTACAGCGTACACAAGGCTACAGAGTATGTACATTGACGTGAGTTATAGCGTACACAAGATTACAGAGTATGTACATCGACGTGATTTACAGCGTACACAAGGCTACAGAGTATATACATCGACGTGAGTTATAGCGTACACAAGGCTACGGAGTATGTACATTGACGTGAGTTATAACGTACACAAGGCTATATAATATATACATCGACGTGAGTTACAGCGTAAACAAGGCTACAGGGTATGTACAATGACATGAGTTATAGCGTACACAAGGCTACAAAGTATGTACATCGACGTCAGTTACAGCGTACACAAGGCTACATAGTATATACATTGACGTGAGTTACAGCGTACACAAGGCTACAGAGTATGTACATTGACGTGAGTTATAGCGTACACAAGGCTACAGCGTATGTACATCGACGTGAGTTACAGCGTACACAAGGCTACAGAGTATATACATCGACGTGAGTTACAGCGTACACAATGCTACAGAGTATGTGCATTGACATGAGTTATAGCGTACACAAGGCTACAGAATATGTACATTGACGTGAATTATAGCGTGCACAAGGCTACAGAGTATGTACATCGACGTGTGTCACAGCGTACACAAGGCTACAGAGTATATACATCGACGTGAGTTACAGCGTACACAAGGCTACAGAGTATGTACACCGACGTGAGTTACAGCGTACATAAGGCTGCAGAGTATATACATCGATGTGAGTTATAGCGTACATAAGGCTACAGAGTATGTACATCGACGTGAGTTATAGCGTACACAATGCCGCATAGTATATACATCGACGTGAGTTATAGCGTACACAAGGCTACATAGTATGTACATCGACGTGAGTTACAGCGTACACAAGGCTACATAGCATATACATCGACCTGAGTTATAGCGTACACAAGGCTACAGAGTATGTACATTGACGTGAGTTATAACGTACACAAGGCTACAGAATATATACATCGACGTGAGTTAAAGCGTACACAAGACTACAGTGTATGTACATTGACGTGAGTTATAGCGTACACATGGCTACAGAGTATGTACATCGAAGTGAGTTACAGCGTACACAAGGCTACATAGTATATACATCTACGTTAGTTACAGCGTACACAAGGCTACATAGTATATACATCGACGTGAGTTACAGCGTACACAAGGCTACATAGTATATACATCCACGTGAGTTATTGTGTACACAAGGCTACAGAGTACATGTATATACATCGACGTGAGTTATAGCGCATACAAGGCTACAGAGTATGTACATCGACGTGAGTTACAGCGTACATAAGGCTGCATAGTATATATATCGATGTGAGTTATAGCGTACACAATGCCGCATAGTATATACATCGACGTGAGTTATAGCGTACACAAGGCTACAGGGTATGTACATTGACGTGAGTTACAGTGTACACAAGGCTACAGAGTATGTACATCGACGTGAGTTATAGCGTACACAATGCTACATAGTATATACATCGACGTGAGTTATAGCGTACACAAGGCTACAGAATATATACATCAACGTGAGTTATAGCCTACACAAGGCTACAGAGTATATACATCGACGTCAGTTATAGCCTACACAAGGCTACAGAGTATATACATCGACGTGAGTTATAGCATACAAAAGGCTACAGAGTGTGTACATCGACGTGAGTTACAGCGTACACAAGGCTACATAGTATATACATCGACGTGAGTTACAGAGTACACAAGGCTAAATAGTATATACATCGACGTGAGTTACAGCGTACACAAGGCTACATAGTATATACATCGACGTGAGTTACAGCGTACACATGGCTACATAGTATATAAATTGACGTGAGTTACAGCGTACACAAGGCTACAGAGTATGTACATTGACGTGAGTTATAGCGTACACAAGGCTACAGCGTATGTTCATCGACGTGAGTTACAGCGTACACAAGGCTACAGAGTATATACATCGACGTGAGTTACAGCGTACACAATGCTACAGAGTATGTACATTGACATGAGTTATAGCGTACACAAGGCTACAGAGTATGTACATTGCTATGAATTATAGCGTGCACAAGGCTACAGAGTATGTACATCGACGTGAGTTACAGCGTACACAATGCCGCATAGTATATACATCGACGTGAGTTATAGCGTACACAAGGCTTCAGAGTATGTACATCGACGTGAGTTATAGCGTACACAATGCCGCATAGTATATACATCGACGTGAGTTATAGCGTACACAAGGCTACATAGTATGTACATCGACGTGAGTTACAGCGTACACAAGGCTACATAGTATATACATCGACGTGAGTTACAGCGTACACAAGGCTACATAGTATATACATCCACGTGAGTTATTGTGTACACAAGGCTACAGAGTACATGTATATACATCGACGTGAGTTATAGCGCATACAAGGCTACAGAGTATGTACATCGACGTGAGTTACAGCGTACATAAGGCTGCAGAGTATATACATCGATGTGAGTTATAGCGTACACAATGCCGCATAGTATATACATCGACGTGAGTTATAGCGTACACAAGGCTACAGGGTATGTACATTGACGTGAGTTACAGTGTACACACGGCTACAGAGTATGTACACCGACGTGACTTATAGCGTACACAATGCTACATAGTATATACATCGACGTGAGTTATAGCGTACACAAGGCTACAGAGTATATACATCGACGTGAGTTATAGCCTACACAAGGCTACAGAGAATATACATCGACGTCAGTTATAGCCTACACAAGGCTACAGCGTATATACATCGACGTGAGTTATAGCATACAAAAGGCTACAGAGTATGTACATCGACGTGAGTTACAGCGTACACAAGGCTACATATTATATACATCGACGTGAGTTACAGCGTACACAAGGCTACAGAGTATATACATCGACGTGAGTTACAACGTACACAAGGCTACATAGTATATACATCGACGTGAGTTACAACGTACACATGGCTACATAGTATATACATCGACGTGAGTTACAGCGTACACAAGGCTACATAGTATATACATTGACGTGAGTTACAGCGTACACAAGTCTACAGAGTATGGACATTGACCTGAGTTATAGCGTACACAAGGCTACAGCGTATGTACATCGACGTGAGTTACAGCGTACACAAGGCTACAGAGAATATACATCGACGTGAGTTACAGCGTACACAATGCTACAGAGTATGTACATTGACGTGAGTTATAGCGTACACAAGGCTACATATTATGTACATCGACGTGAGTTACAGCGTACACAAGGCTACACCGTATATACATCGACGTGAGTTATAATGTACACAAGGCAAAAGAGTATATACATCGACGTGAGTTACAGAGTACACAAGGCTACAGAGTATGTACATTGACGTGAGTTATAGCGTACACAAGGCTACAGAGTATGTACATCGACGTGAGTTACAGCGTACACAAGGCTACAGAGTATATACATCGACGTGAGTTATAGCGTACACAAGGTTACAGAGTACATGTATATACATCGACGTGAGTTATAGCCCATACAAGGCTACATAGTATGTACACCGACGTGAGTTACAGCGTACATAAGGCTGCATAGTATATACATCGATGTGAGTCATAGCGTACAAAATGCCGCATAGTATATACATCGACGTGAGTTATAGCGTACACAAGGCTACATAATATGTACATTGACGTGAGTTACAGCGTACACAAGGCTACAGAGTATGTACATTGACGTGAGTTATAGCGTACACAAGGTTACAGATTATGTACATCGACGTGATTTACAGCGTACACAAGGCTACAGAGTATATACATCGACGTGAGTTATAGCGTACACAAGGCTACGGAGTATGTACATTGACGTGCGTTATAACGTACACAAGGCTACAGAATATATACATCGACGTGAGTTACAGCGTACACAAGGCTACATAGTATATACATTGACGTGAGTTACAGCGTACACAAGGCTACAGAGTATGGACATTGACGTGAGTTATAGCGTACACAAGGCTACAGCGTATGTACATCGACGTGAGTTACAGCGTACACAAGGCTACAGAGTATATATATCGACGTGAGTTACAGCGTACACAATGCTACAGAGTATGTACATTGACATGAGTTATAGCGTACACAAGGCTACAGAGTATGTACATTGACGTGAATTATAGTGTGCACAAGGCTACAGAGTATGTACATCGACGTGAGTTACAGCGTACACAAGGCTACAGAGTATATACATCGACGTGAGTTACAGCGTACACAAGGCTACAGAGTATGTACACCGACGTGAGTTACAGCTTACATAACGCTGCAGAGTATATACATCGATGTGAGTTATAGCGTACATAAGGCTACAGAGTATGTACATCGACGTGAGTTATAGCGTACACAATGCCGTATAGTATATACATCGACGTGAGTTATAGCGTACACAAGTCTACATAGTATGTACATTGACGTGAGTTACAGCGTACACAAGGCTACAGAGTATGTACATTGACGTGAGTTATAGCGTACACAAGGTTACAGAGTATGTACATCGACGTGAGTTACAGCGTACACAAGGCTACACCGTATATACATCGACGTGAGTTATAGCGTACACAAGGCTACAGAGTATGTAAATTGACGTGAGTTATAATGTACACAAGGCTAAAGAGTATATACATCGACGTGAGTTACAGCGTACACAAGGCTACAGAGTATGTACATTGACGTGAGTTATAGCGTACACAAGGCTACAGAGTATGTACATCGACGTGAGTTATAGCGTACACAATGCCGCATAGTATATACATCAATGTGAGTTATAGCGTACACAAGGCTACAGAGTATGTACATTGACGTGAGTTATAACGTACACAAGGCTACAGAATATATACATCGACGTGAGTTATAGCGTACACAAGGCTACAAAGTATGTACATCGACGTGAGTTACAGCGTACACAAGGCTACATAGTATATACATCGACGTGAGTTACAGCGTACACAAGGCTACATACTATATACATCGACGTGAGTTACAGCGAACACATGGCTACATAGTATATACATCGACGTGAGTTACAGTGTACACAATGCTACATAGTATATACATCGACGTGAGTTACAGCGTACACAAGGCTACATAGTATATACATCGAGGTGAGTTACAGCGTACAATAGGCTACATAGTATATACATCGACGTGAGTTACAGCGTACACAAGGCTACATAGTATATACATCGACGTGAGTTACAGCGAACACAAGGCTACATAGTATATACATCGACGTGAGTTACAGTGTACACAATGCTACATAGTATATACATCGACGTGAGTTACAGCGTACACAAGGCTACATAGTATATACATCGACGTGAGTTACAGCGTACACATGGCTACAGAGTATATACATTAACGTGAGTTACAGCGTACCCAAGGCTACATAGTATGCATATTGACGTGAGTTATAGCGTACACAAGGCTACAGTGTATGTACATCGACGTGAGTTACATCGTACACAAGGCTACAGATTATATACATCGACGTGAGTTACAGCGTACACAATGCTACAGAGTATGTACATTGACGTGAGTTATAGCGTACACAAGGCTACAGAGTATGTACATCGACGTGAGTTACAGTGTACAGAAGGCTACACAGTATATACATCGACGTGAGTTATAGCGTACACAAGTCTACATAGTATGTACATTGACGTGAGTTATAACGTACACAAGGCTAGAGCATATATACATTGACGTGAGTTACAGCGTACACAAGGTTACAGAGTATGTAGATCGACGTGAGTTACATCGTACACAATGCTACATAGTATATACATTGACGTGAGTTACAGCGTACACAAGGCTACAGAGTATGTACATTGACGTGAGTTATAGCGTACACCAGGCTACAGAGTAGGTACACCGACGTGAGTTATAGCGTACACAATGCTACATAGTATATACATCGACGTGAGTTATAGACTACACAAGGCTACAGAGTATATATATTCAACGTGAGTTATAGCGTACACAAGGCTACAGAGTATGTATATACATCGACGTGAGTTATAGCGTACACAAGGCTACAGAGTATGTACATCGACGTGAGTTATAGCGTACACAAGGCTACAGAGTATATACATCGACGTGAGTTATAGCGTACACAAGGCTACATAGTATATACATCGACGTGAGTTACAGCGTACACAAGGCTACAGAGTATATACATCGACGTGAGTTACAGCGTACACAAGGCTACATAGTATATACATCGACGTGAGTTACAGCGTACACAAGGCTACATAGTATATACATTGACGTGAGTTACAGCGTACACAAGGCTACAGAGTATGTACATTGACGTGAGTTATAGCGTACACAAGGCTACAGCGTATGTACATCGACGTGAGTTACAGCGTACATAAGGCTACAGAGTATATACATCGACGTGAGTTACAGCGTACACAATGCTACAGAGTATGTACATTGACGTGAGTTATAGCGTACACAAGGCTACAGAGTATGTACATCGACGTGAGTTACAGCCTACACAAGGCTACACCGTATATACATCGATGTGAGTTATAGCGTACACAAGGCTACAGATTATGTACATTGACGTGAGTTATAGCGTACACAAGGCTACAGAGTATATACATCGACGTGAGTTATAGCGTACACAAGGCTACAGAGTATATACATCGACGTGAGTTATAGCGTACACAAGGCTACAGAGTATGTACATCGACGTGAGTTACAGCGTACACAAGGCTACATAGTATATACATCGACGTGAGTTACAGCGTACATAAGGCTGCAGAGTATATACATCGACGTGAGTTATAGCGTACACAAGTCTACATAGTATGTACATTGACGTGAGTTATAACGTACACAAGGCTACAGCATATATACATTGACGTGAGTTACAGCGTACACAAGGCTACAGAGTATGTACATCGACGTGAGTTACAGCGTACACAATGCTACATAGTATATACATCGACGTGAGTTATAGCGTACACACGGCTACAGAGTATGCACATTGACGTGAGTTATAGCGTACACAAGGTTACAGAGTATGTAGATCGACGTGAGTTACATCGTACACAAGGCTACATAGTATATACATTGACGTGAGTTACAGCGTACACAAGGCTACAGAGTATGTACATTGACGTGATTTATAGCGTACACCAGGCTACAGAGTAGGTACACCGACGTGAGTTATAGCGTACACAATGCTACATAGTATATACATCGACGTGAGTTATAGACTACACAAGGCTACAGAGTATATACATCAACGTGAGTTATAGCGTACACAAGGCTACAGAGTATGTACACCGACGTGAGTTACAGCGTACATAAGGCTGCAGAGTATATACATCGATGTGAGTTATAGCATACATAAGGCTGCAGATTATATACATCGATGTGAGTTATAGCGTACACAATGCCGCATAGTATATACATCGACGTGAGTTATAGCGTACACAAGGCTACATGGTATGTACATTGACGTGAGTTACAGTGTACACAAGGCTACATAGTATATACATCGACGTGAGTTACAGCGTACACAAGGCTACATAGTATATACATTGACGTGAGTTACAGCGTACACAAGGCTACAGAGTATGTACATTGATGTGAGTTATAGCGTACACAAGGCTACAGCGTATGTACATCGACGTGAGTTACAGCGTACACAAGGCTACATAGTATATACATTGACGTGAGTTACAGCGTACACAAGGCTACAGAGTATGTACATTGATGTGAGTTATAGCGTACACAAGGCTACAGCGTATGTACATCGACGTGAGTTACAGCGTACACAAGGCTACATAGTATATACATCGACGTGAGTTACAGCGTACACAATGCTACAGAGTATGTACATTGACGTGACTTATAGCGTACACAAGGCTACAGAGTATGTACATTGACGTGAGTTACAGCGTACACAAGGCTACACCGTATATACATCGACGTGAATTATAGCGTACACAAGGCTACAGAGTATGTACATTGACGTGAGTTATAATGTACACAAGGCTAAAGAGTATATACATCGACGTGAGTTACAGCGTACACAAGGCTACAGAGTATGTACATTGACGTGAGTTATAGCGTACACAAGGCTACAGAGTATGTACATCGACGTGAGTTACAGCGTACACAAGGCTACAGAGTATATACATCGACGTGAGTTATAGCGTACACAAGGTTACAGAGTACATGTATATACATCGACGTGAGTTATAGCGTACACAAGGCTACAGAGTATGTACATCGACGTGAGTTACAGCGTACACAAGGCTGCAGAGTATATACATCGACGTGAGTTATAGCGTACACAAGGCTACAGAGTATGTACATTGACGTGAGTTATAGCGTACACAAGGCTACATAGTATATACATCGACGTGAGTTATAGCGTACACAAGGCTACAGAGTATATACATCGACGTGAGTTATAGCGTACACAAGGCTACAGAGTATGTACATCGACGTGAGTTACAGCGTACACAAGGCTACATAGTATATACATCGACGTGAGTTACAGCGTACACAAGGCTACAGAGTATATACATCGACGTGAGTTACAGCGTACACAAGGCTACAGAGTATATACATCGACGTGAGTTACAGCGTACACAAGGCTACATAGTATATACATCGACGTGAGTTACAGCGTACACAAGGCTACATAGTATATACATCGACGTGAGTTACAGCGTACACAAGGCTACAGAGTATATACATCGACGTGAGTTACAGCGTACACAAGGCTACAGAGTATGTACATCGACGTGAGTTACAGCGTACACAAGGCTACAGAGTATATACATCGACGTGAGTTACAGCGTACACAATGCTACAGAGTATGTACATTGACGTGAGTTATAGCGTACACAAGGCTACAGAGTATATACATCGACGTGAGTTACAGCGTACACAAGGCTACAGAGTATATACATCGACGTGAGTTATAGCGTACACAAGGCTACAGAGTATGTACATCGACGTGAGTTACAGCGTACACAAGGCTACAGAGTATATACATCGACGTGAGTTATAGCGTACACAAGGCTACAGAGTATATACATCGACGTGAGTTACAGCGTACACAAGGCTACAGAGTATATACATCGACGTGAGTTATAGCGTACACAAGGCTACATAGTATGTACATCGACGTGAGTTACAGCGTACACAAGGCTACATAGTATATACATCGACGTGAGTTACAGCGTACACAAGGCTACAGAGTATGTACATTGACGTGAGTTATAGCGTACACAAGGCTACAGAGTATGTACATCGACGTGAGTTACAGCGTACACAAGGCTACAGAGTATATACATCGACGTGAGTTACAGCGTACACAAGGCTACAGAGTATGTACATTGACGTGAGTTATAGCGTACACAAGGCTACATAGTATGTACATCGACGTGAGTTACAGCGTACACAAGGCTACACCGTATATACATCGAGTGAGTTATAGCGTACACAAGGCTACAGATATTACATGACGTGAGTTAAGTACACAGCTAAGAGTATATACATCGACGTGAGTTACAGCGTACACAAGGCTACAGAGTATGTACATCGACGTGAGTTACAGCGTACACAAGGCTACAGAGTATATACATCGACGTGAGTTACAGCGTACACAAGGCTACAGAGTATGTACATCGACGTGAGTTACAGCGTACACAAGGCTACAGAGTATATACATCGACGTGAGTTATAGCGTACACAAGGCTACAGAGTATGTACATCGACGTGAGTTACAGCGTACACAAGGCTACATAGTATATACATCGACGTGAGTTACAGCGTACACAAGGCTACATAATATATACATTGACGTGAGTTACAGCGTACACAAGGCTACAGAGTATGTACATTGACGTGAGTTATAGCGTACACAAGGCTACAGCGTATGTACATCGACGTGAGTTACAGCGTACATAAGGCTACAGAGTATATACATCGACGTGAGTTACAGCGTACACAATGCTACAGAGTATGTACATTGACGTGAGTTATAGCGTACACAAGGCAACAGAGTATATACATCGACGTGAGTTACAGCCTACACAAGGCTACACCGTATATACATCGATGTGAGTTATAGCGTACACAAGGCTACAGAGTATGTACATTGACGTGAGTTATAGCGTACACAAGGCTACAGAGTATATACATCGACGTCAGTTATAGCCTACACAAGGCTACAGAGTATATACATCGACGTGAGTTATAGCATACAAAAGGCTACAGAGTATGTACATCGACGTGAGTTACAGCGTACACAAGGCTACATAGTATATACATCGACGTGAGTTACAGCGTACATAAGGCTGCAGAGTATATACATCGACGTGAGTTATAGCGTACACAAGTCTACATAGTATGTACATTGACGTGAGTTATAACGTACACAAGGCTACAGCATATATACATTGACGTGAGTTACAGCGTACACAAGGCTACAGAGTATGTACATCGACGTGAGTTACAGCGTACACAATGCTACATAGTATATACATCGACGTGAGTTATAGCGTACACACGGCTACAGAGTATGCACATTGACGTGAGTTATAGCGTACACAAGGTTACAGAGTATGTAGATCGACGTGAGTTACATCGTACACAAGGCTACATAGTATATACATTGACGTGAGTTACAGCGTACACAAGGCTACAGAGTATGTACATTGACGTGATTTATAGCGTACACCAGGCTACAGAGTAGGTACACCGACGTGAGTTATAGCGTACACAATGCTACATAGTATATACATCGACGTGAGTTATAGACTACACAAGGCTACAGAGTATATACATCAACGTGAGTTATAGCGTACACAAGGCTACAGAGTATGTACACCGACGTGAGTTACAGCGTACATAAGGCTGCAGAGTATATACATCGATGTGAGTTATAGCATACATAAGGCTGCAGATTATATACATCGATGTGAGTTATAGCGTACACAATGCCGCATAGTATATACATCGACGTGAGTTATAGCGTACACAAGGCTACATGGTATGTACATTGACGTGAGTTACAGTGTACACAAGGCTACAAAGTATATACATCGACGTGAGTTACAGCGTACACAAGGCTACATAGTATATACATTGACGTGAGTTACAGCGTACACAAGGCTACAGAGTATGTACATTGATGTGAGTTATAGCGTACACAAGGCTACAGCGTATGTACATCGACGTGAGTTACAGCGTACACAAGGCTACATAGTATATACATTGACGTGAGTTACAGCGTACACAAGGCTACAGAGTATGTACATTGATGTGAGTTATAGCGTACACAAGGCTACAGCGTATGTACATCGACGTGAGTTACAGCGTACACAAGGCTACATAGTATATACATCGACGTGAGTTACAGCGTACACAATGCTACAGAGTATGTACATTGACGTGACTTATAGCGTACACAAGGCTACAGAGTATGTACATTGACGTGAGTTACAGCGTACACAAGGCTACACCGTATATACATCGACGTGAATTATAGCGTACACAAGGCTACAGAGTATGTACATTGACGTGAGTTATAATGTACACAAGGCTAAAGAGTATATACATCGACGTGAGTTACAGCGTACACAAGGCTACAGAGTATGTACATTGACGTGAGTTATAGCGTACACAAGGCTACAGAGTATGTACATCGACGTGAGTTACAGCGTACACAAGGCTACAGAGTATATACATCGACGTGAGTTATAGCGTACACAAGGTTACAGAGTACATGTATATACATCGACGTGAGTTATAGCGTACATAAGGCTACAGAGTATGTACATCGACGTGAGTTATAGCGTACACAATGCCGCATAGTATATACATCGACGTGAGTTACAGCGTACACAAGGCTACATAATATGTACATTGACGTGAGTTACAGCGTACACAAGGCTACATAGTATGTACATTGACGTGAGTTATAGCGTACACAAGGTTACAGAGTATGTACATCGACGTGATTTACAGCGTACACAAGGCTACAGAGTATATACATCGACGTGAGTTACTGCGTACACAATGCTACATAGTATATACATCGACGTGAGTTACAGCGTACACAAGGCTACATAGTATATACATCGACGTGAGTTACAGCGTACACAAGGCTACATAGTATATACATCGACGTGAGTTACAGCGTACACAAGGCTACAGAGTATGTACATTGACGTGAGTTATAGCGTACACAAGGCTACAGAGTATGTACATCGACGTGAGTTACAGCGTACACAAGGCTACAGAGTATATACATCGACGTGAGTTACAGCGTACACAAGGCTACAGAGTATGTACATTGACGTGAGTTATAGCGTACACAAGGCTACAGAGTATGTACATCGACGTGAGTTACAGCCTACACAAGGCTACACAGTATATACATCGACGTGAGTTATAGCGTACACAAGGCTACAGAGTATGTACATTGACGTGAGTTATAGCGTACACAAGGCTACAGAGTATATACATCGACGTGAGTTATAGCGTACACAAGGCTACAGAGTATATACATCGACGTGAGTTATAGCGTACACAAGGCTACAGAGTATGTACATCGACGTGAGTTACAGCGTACACAAGGCTACATAGTATATACATCGACGTGAGTTACAGCGTACACAAGGCTACAGAGTATATACATCGACGTGAGTTACAGCGTACACAAGGCTACAGAGTATGTACATTGACGTGAGTTATAGCGTACACAAGGCTACAGGTATGTACATCGACGTGAGTTACAGCGTACAAAGGCTAAGAGTATATACATGACGTGAGTTGGGTTATAGCGTACACAAGGCTACAGAGTATGTACATCGACGTGAGTTACAGCGTACACAAGGCTACAGAGTATATACATCGACGTGAGTTATAGCGTACACAAGGCTACAGAGTATGTACATTGACGTGAGTTACAGCGTACACAAGGCTACAGAGTATATACATCGACGTGAGTTATAGCGTACACAAGGCTACAGAGTATGTACATCGACGTGAGTTACAGCGTACACAAGGCTACAGAGTATATACATCGACGTGAGTTACAGCGTACACAAGGCTACAGAGTATATACATCGACGTGAGTTATAGCGTACACAAGGCTACAGAGTATATACATCGACGTGAGTTACAGCGTACACAAGGCTACAGAGTATGTACATCGACGTGAGTTACAGCGTACACAAGGCTACAGAGTATTACATTGACGTGAGTTATAGCGTACACAAGGCTACAGAGTATGTACATCGACGTGAGTTACAGCGTACACAAGGCTACAGAGTATATAATCGACGTGAGTTAGCGTACACAAGGCTACAGAGTATGTACATCGACGTGAGTTATAGCGTACACAAGGCTACATAGTATATACATCGACGTGAGTTACAGCGTACACAAGGCTACAGAGTATGTACATTGACGTGAGTTATAGCGTACACAAGGCTACAGAGTATGTACATCGACGTGAGTTACAGCGTACACAAGGCTACAGAGTATATACATCGACGTGAGTTACAGCGTACACAAGGCTACAGAGTATATACATCGACGTGAGTTATAGCGTACACAAGGCTACAGAGTATGTATATACATCGACGTGAGTTATAGCGCATACAAGGCTACAGAATATGTACACCGACGTGAGTTACAGCGTACATAAGGCTGCAGAGTATATACATCGATGTGAGTTATAGCGTACATAAGGCTACAGAGTATGTACATCGACGTGAGTTATAGCGTACACAATGCTACAGAGTATGTACATTGACGTGAGTTACAGCGTACACAAGGCTACAGAGTATGTAATTGACGTGAGTTATAGCGTACACAAGTTACAGAGTATTACATCGACGTGAGTTACAGTGTACACAAGGCTACAGAATATATACATCGACGTGAGTTATAGCGTACACAAGGCTACAGAGTATGTACATTGACGTGAGTTATAACGTACACAAGGCTACAGAATATATACATCGACGTGAGTTACAGCGTACACAAGGCTACAGAGTATGTACATTGACGTGAGTTATAGCGTACACAAGGCTACAGAGTATATACATCGACGTGAGTTACAGCGTACACAAGGCTACATAGTATATACATCGACGTGATTTACAGTGTACACAATGCTACATAGTATATACATCGACGTGAGTTACAGCGTACACAAGTCTACATAGTATATACATCGACGTGAGTTACAGCGTACACAAGGCTGCAGAGTATGTATATTGACGTGAGTTATAGCGTACACAAGGCTACAGTGTATGTACATCGACGTGAGTTACAGCGTACACAAGGCTACAGAGTATATACATCGACGTGAGTTACAGCGTACACAATGCTACAGAGTATGTACATTGACGTGAGTTACAGCGTACAGAAGGCTACACAGTATATACATCGACGTGAGTTATAGCGTACACAAGGCTACAGAGTATGTACATTGACGTGAGTTATAACGTACACAAGGCTACAGCATATATACATTGACGTGAGTTACAGCGTACACAAGGCTGCAGAGTATGTACATCGACGTGAGTTACAGTGTACACAAGGCTACATAGTATATACATCGACGTGAGTTATAGCGTACACAAGGCTACAGAGTATGCACATTGACAGGAGTTATAGCGTACACAAGGTTACAGAGTATGTACATCGACGTGAGTTACAGGGTACACAAGGCTACATAGTATATACATTGACGTGAGTTACAGCGTACACAAGGCTACAGATTATGTACATTGACGTGAGTTATAGCGTACACAAGGCTACAGAGTATGTACATCGACGTGAGTTATAGTGTACACAATGCTGCATAGTATATACATCGACGTGAGTTATAGACTACACAAGGCTACATAGTATATACATCGACGTTAGTTATAGCCTACACAAGGCTACAGAGTATATACATCGACGTGAGTTATAGTGTACACAAGGCTACAGAGTACATGTATATACATCGACGTGAGTTATAGCGCATACAAGGCTACAGAGTATGTACACCGACGTGAGTTACAGCGTACATAAGGCTGCAGAGTATATACATCGATGTGAGTTATAGCGTACATAAGGCTACAGAGTATATACATCGACGTGAGTTATAGCGTACACAATGCCGCATAGTATATACATCGACGTGAGTTATAGCGTACACAAGGCTACAGAGTATGTACATCGACGTGAGTTACAGCGTACACAAGGCTACATAGTATATACATCGACGTGAGTTACAGCGTACACAAGGCTACAGAGTACATGTATATACATCGACCTGAGTTATAGCGCATACAAGGCTACAGAGTATGTACATCGACGTGAGTTACAGCGTACATAAGGCTGCAGAGTATATACATCGATGTGAGTTATAGCGTACATAAGGCTACAGAGTATGTACATCCACGTTAGTTATAGCGTACGCAATGCCGCATAGTATATACATCGACGTGAGTTACAGCGTAAACAAGGCTACATAGTATGTACATCGACGTGAGTTACAGCGTACACAATGCCGCATGGTATATACATCGATGTGAGTTACAGCGTACACAAGGCTACAGAGTATATACATCGACGTGAGTTATAGCGTACATAAGTCTACATAGTATATACATCAACGTGAGTTATAGCGTACACAGGGCTACAGAATATATACATCCACGTGAGTTACAGCGTACACAAGGCTACATAGTATATACATCGACGTGAGTTATAGCTACAGAGTATGTACATCGACGTGAGTTACAGCGTACACAAGGCTACAGAGTATATACATCGACGTGAGTTACAGCGTACACAAGGCTACAGAGTATGTACATCGACGTGAGTTACAGCGTACACAAGGCTACATAGTATATACATCGACGTGAGTTACAGCGTACACAAGTCTACAGAGTATATACATCGACGTGAGTTATAGCGTACACAAGGCTACAGAGTATATACATCGATGTGAGTTATAGCGTACACAAGGCTACAGAGTATATACATCGACGTGAGTTACAGCGTACACAAGGCTACAGAGTATATACATCGACATGAGTTATGACGTACACAAGGCTACAGAGTATGTACATCGACGTGAGTTACAGCGTACACAAGGATACATAGTATGTACATCGACGTGTGTTACAGGGTACACAAGTCTACACAGTATGTACATCGACGTGAGTTACAGCGTACACAAGGCTACATAGTATGTACAGCGACGTGAGTTCTAGCGTACACAAGGCTACATAGTATATACTTCGACGTGAGTTACCGCGTACACAAGCTACATAGTATGTACATCGACGTGAATTACAGCGTACACACGGCTACATAGTAAATACATCGACGTGAGTTACAGCGTACACATGGCTACAGAGTATGTATATTGACGGAAGTTAGAGCGTTCACATGGCTACAGTGTATGTACCTCGACGTGAGTTACAGCGTACACAAGGCTATAGAGTATATACATCGACCTGAGTTACAGCGTACACAATGCCGCATAGTATGTACATTAACGTGAGTTATAGCGTACACAAGGCTACAGAGTATGTACATCGACGTGACGTACAGCGTACACAAGGCTACAGAGTATATACATCGACGTGAGTTATAGCATACACAAGGCTACAGAGTATGTACATTGACGTGAGTTACAGTGTACATAAGGCTACAGAGTAAATACATCGACGTGAGTTATAACGTACACAAGGCTACAGAGTATGTACATCGACGTGAGTTACAGCGTACACAAGGCTACAGAGTATGTACATTGACGTGAGTTACAGCGTACATAAGGCTACAGAGTATATACATCGACGTGAGTTATAACGTACACAAGGCTACAGAGTATATACATCGACGTGAGTTATAGCGAACGCAAGGCTACAGAGTATGTACATTGACGTGAGTTACAGTGTACACAAGGCTACATAATATATACATTGACGTGAGTTACAGCGTACACAAGGCTACAGAGTATATACATCGACCTGAGTTACAGCGTACACAATGCCGCATAGTATGTACATTAACGTGAGTTATAGCGTACACAAGGCTACAGAGTATGTACATCGACGTGAGGTACAGCGTACACAAGGCTATAGAGTATATACATCGACGTGAGTTACAGCGTACACAATGCCGCATAGTATGTACATCGAAGTGAGTTACAGCGTACACAAGGCAACAGAGTATATACATCGACGTGAGTTATAGCATACACAAGGATACAGAGTATGTACATCGACGTGAGTTACAGCGTACACAAGGCTACAGAGTATGTACATTGACGTGAGATACAGCGTACATAAGGCTACAGAGTATATACATCGACGTGAGTTATAACGTACACAAGGCTACAGAGTATATACATCGACGTGAGTTATAGCGAACACAAGGCTACAGAGTATGTACATTGACGTGTGTTACAGTGTACACAAGGCTACATAGTATATTCATCGACGTGAGTTACAGCGTACACAAGGCTACATAGTACATACATCGACGTGAGTTACAGCGTACACAAGGCTACATAGTATATACATCGACGTGAGTTACAGCGTACACATGGCTACAGAGTATATACATTGACGTGAGTTACAGCGTACACAAGGCTACAGAGTATGTATATTGACGTAAGTTATAGCGTTCACAAGGCTACAGTGTATGTACATCGACGTGAGTTACAGCGTACACAAGGCTATAGAGTATATACATCGACGTGAGTTACAGCGTACACAATGCCGCATAGTATGTACATTAACGTGAGTTATAGCGTACACAAGGCTACAGAGTATGTACATCGACGTGAGGTACAGCGTACACAAGGCTACAGAGTATATACATCGACGTGAGTTATAGCATACACAAGGCTACAGAGTATGTACATTGACGTGAGTTACAGTGTACATAAGGCTACAGAGTAAATACATCGACGTGAGTTATAACGTACACAAGGCTACAGAGTATGTACATCGACGTGAGTTACAGCGTACACAAGGCTAAAGAGTATGTACATTGACGTGAGTTACAGCGTACATAAGGCTACAGAGTATATACATCAACGTGAGTTATAACGTACACAAGGCTACAGAGTATATACATCGACGTGAGTTATAGCGAACGCAAGGCTACAGAGTATGTACATTGACGTGAGTTACAGTGTACACAAGGCTACATAATATATACATTGACGTGAGTTACAGCGTACACAAGGCTACAGAGTATATATATCGACGTGAGTTAAGGCGTACACAAATCTACAGAGTATGTACATTGACTTGAGTTATAACGTACACAAGGCTACAGAGTATATACATCGACGTGAGTTATAGCATACACAAGGCTACAGAGTATGTACATCGACGTGAGTTACAGCGTACACAAGGCTACAGAGTATGTACATTGACGTGAGTTACAGCGTACATAAGGCTACAGAGTATATACATCGACGTGAGTTATAACGTACACAAGGCTACAGAGTATATACATCGACGTGAGTTATAGCGAACACAAGGCTACATAGTATGTACATTGACGTGAGTTACAGTGTACACAAGGCTACATAGTATATACATCGACGTGAGTTACAGCGTACACAAGGCTACATAGTACATACATCGACGTGAGTTACAGCGTACACAAGGCTACATAGTATATACATCGACGTGAGTTACAGCGTACACATGGCTACAGAGTATATACATTGACGTGAGTTACAGCGTACACAAGGTTACAGAGTATGTATATTGACGTAAGTTATAACGTTCACAAGGCTACAGTGTATGTACATCGACGTGAGTTACAGCGTACACAAGGCTATAGAGTATATACATTGACGTGAGTTACAGCGTACACAAGGCTACAGAGTATGTACATTGACGTGAGTTATAGCGTACACATGGCTACAGAGTATGTACATCGACGTGAGTTACAGCGTACACAAGGCTACAGAGTATATACATGACGTGAGTTAAGCGTACACAATGCTCAAGTATTACATGACGTGAGTTAAGCTACACAAGCTACAGAGTATGTAATGAGTGATAAGCGTACACAAGGTACAGGTATATACTCGAGTGAGTTATAGCTACACAAGGTACAGAGTATGTACTTGACGTGAGTTACAGTGTACATAAGCTACAGAGTAAATACATCGACGTGAGTTAAACGTACACAAGGCTACAGAGTATGTACATCGACGTGAGTACAGCGTACACAAGGCTAAGAGATGTACATTGACGTGAGTTACAGCGTACATAAGGCTACAGAGTATATACATCGACGTGAGTTTAACGTACCAAGGCTACAGAGTATATACATCGACGTGAGTTATAGCGAACGCAAGGCTACAGAGTATGTACATTGACGTGAGTTACAGTGTACACAAGGCTACATAATATATACATTGACGTGAGTTACAGCGTACACAAGGCTACAGAGTATATACATCGACCTGAGTTACAGCGTACACAATGCCGCATAGTATGTACATTAACGTGAGTTATAGCGTACACAAGGCTACAGAGTATGTACATCGACGTGAGGTACAGCGTACACAAGGCTATAGAGTATATACATCGACGTGAGTTACAGCGTACACAATGCCGCATAGTATGTACATCGAAGTGAGTTACAGCGTACACAAGGCAACAGAGTATATACATCGACGTGAGTTATAGCATACACAAGGATACAGAGTATGTACATCGACGTGAGTTACAGCGTACACAAGGCTACAGAGTATGTACATTGACGTGAGTTACAGCGTACATAAGGCTACAGAGTATATACATCGACGTGAGTTATAACGTACACAAGGCTACAGAGTATATACATCGACGTGAGTTATAGCGAACACAAGGCTACAGAGTATGTACATTGACGTGAGTTACAGTGTACACAAGGCTACATAGTATATACATCGACGTGAGTTACAGCGTACACAAGGCTACATAGTACATACATCGACGTGAGTTACAGCGTACACAAGGCTACATAGTATATACATCGACGTGAGTTACAGCGTACACATGGCTACAGAGTATATACATTGACGTGAGTTACAGCGTACACAAGGCTACAGAGTATGTATATTGACGTAAGTTATAGCGTTCACAAGGCTACAGTGTATGTACATCGACGTGAGTTACAGCGTACACAAGGCTATAGAGTATATACATCGACGTGAGTTACAGCGTACACAATGCCGCATAGTATGTACATTAACGTGAGTTATAGCGTACACAAGGCTACAGAGTATGTACATCGACGTGAGGTACAGCGTACACAAGGCTACAGAGTATGTACATTGACGTGAGTTACAGTGTACATAAGGCTACAGAGTAAATACATCGACGTGAGTTATAACGTACACAAGGCTACAGAGTATGTACATCGACGTGAGTTACAGCGTACACAAGGCTAAAGAGTATGTACATTGACGTGAGTTACAGCGTACATAAGGCTACAGAGTATATACATCAACGTGAGTTATAACGTACACAAGGCTACAGAGTATATACATCGACGTGAGTTATAGCGAACGCAAGGCTACAGAGTATGTACATTGACGTGAGTTACAGTGTACACAAGGCTACATAATATATACATCGACGTGAGTTACAGCGTACACAAGGCTACAGAGTATATATATCGACGTGAGTTATAGCGTACACAAGGCTACAGAGTATGTACATCGACGTGAGTTACAGCGTACACAAGGCTACAGAGTATGTACATTGACGTGAGTTACAGCGTACATAAGGCTACAGAGTATATACATCGACGTGAGTTATAACGTACACAAGGCTACAGAGTATATACATCGACGTGAGTTATAGCGAACACAAGGCTACATAGTATGTACATTGACGTGAGTTACAGTGTACACAAGGCTACATAGTATATACATCGACCTGAGTTACAGCGTACACAAGGCTACATAGTACATACATCGACGTGAGTTACAGCGTACACAAGGCTACATAGTATATACATCGACGTGAGTTACAGCGTACACATGGCTACAGAGTATATACATTGACGTGAGTTACAGCGTACACAAGGTTACAGAGTATGTATATTGACGTAAGTTATAACGTTCACAAGGCTACAGTGTATGTACATCGACGTGAGTTACAGCGTACACAAGGCTATAGAGTATATACATTGACGTGAGTTACAGCGTACACAATGCCGCATAGTATGTACATTAACATGAGTTATAGCGTACACAAGGCTACAGAGTATGTACATCGACGTTAGGTACAGCGTACACAAGGCTACAGAGTATGTACATTGACGTGAGTTACAGTGTACATAAGGCTACAGAGTAAATACATCGACGTGAGTTATAACGTACACAAGGCTACAGAGTATGTACATCGACGTGAGTTACAGCGTACACAAGGCTAAAGAGTATGTACATTGACGTGAGTTACAGCGTACATAAGGCTACAGAGTATATACATCAACGTGAGTTATAACGTACACAAGGCTACAGAGTATATACATCGACGTGAGTTATAGCGAACGCAAGGCTACAGAGTATGTACATTGACGTGAGTTACAGTGTACACAAGGCTACATAATATATACATTGACGTGAGTTACAGCGTACACAAGGCTACAGAGTATATATATCGACGTGAGTTAAGGCGTACACAAATCTACAGAGTATGTACATTGACTTGAGTTATAACGTACACAAGGCTACAGAGTATATACATCGACGTGAGTTATAGCATACACAAGGCTACAGAGTATGTACATCGACGTGAGTTACAGCGTACACAAGGCTACAGAGTATATACATCGACCTGAGTTACAGCGTACACAAGGCTACATAGTACATACATCGACGTGAGTTACAGCGTACACAAGGCTACATAGTATATACATCGACGTGAGTTACAGCGTACACATGGCTACAGAGTATATACATTGACGTGAGTTACAGCGTACACAAGGTTACAGAGTATGTATATTGACGTAAGTTATAACGTTCACAAGGCTACAGTGTATGTACATCGACGTGAGTTACAGCGTACACAAGGCTACAGAGTATATACATCGACGTGAGTTACAGCGTACACAAGGCCGCATAGTATGTACATTAACGTGAGTTTAGCGTACACAAGGCTACAGAGTATGTACATCGACGTGAGGTACAGCGTACACAAGGCTACATAGTATGTACATTGACGTGAGTTACAGCGTACACAAGGCTACAGAGTAATACATCGACGTGAGTTATAGCGTACACAAGGCTACAGAGTATGTACATCGACGTGAGTTACAGCGTACACAAGGCTACAGAGTATATACATCGACGTGGATTATAGCATACACAAGGCTACAGAGTATGTACATCGACGTGAGTTACAGCGTACACAAGGCTACAGAGTATGTACATTGACGTGAGTTACAGCGTACATAATGCTACAGAGTATATACATCGACGTGAGTTATAACGTACACAAGGCTACAGAGTATATACATCGACGTGAGTTATAGCTAACACATGGCTACAGAGTATGTACATTGACGTGAGTTACAGTGTACACAAGGCTACATAGTATATACATTGACGTGAGTTACAGCGTACACAAGGCTACAGAGTATATACATCGACGTGAGTTAAGGCGTACACAAATCTACAGAGTATGTACATTGACTTGAGTTATAACGTACACAAGGGTACAGAGTATATACATCGACGTGAGTTATAGCGTACACAAGGCTACATAGTATATACATCGACCTGAGTTACAGCGTACACAAGGCTACATAGTACATACATCGACGTGAGTTACAGCGTACACAAGGCTACATAGTATATACATCGACGTGAGTTACAGCGTACACATGGCTACAGAGTATATACATTGACGTGAGTTACAGCGTACACAAGCCTACAGAGTATGTATATTGACGTAAGTTATAGCGTTCACAAGGCTACAGTGTATGTACGTCGACGTGAGTTACAGCGTACACAAGGCTATAGAGTATATACATCGACGTGAGTTATAGCGAACACAAGGCTACAGAGTATGTACATTGACGTGAGTTACAGTGTACACAAGGCTACATAGTATATACATTGACGTGAGTTACAGCGTACACAAGGCTACAGAGTATATACATCGACGTGAGTTAAGGCGTACACAAATCTACAGAGTATGTACATTGACTTGAGTTATAACGTACACAAGGCTACAGAGTATATACATCGACGTGAGTTATAGCATACACAAGGCTACAGAGTATGTACATCGACGTGAGTTACAGCGTACACAAGGCTACAGAGTATGTACATTGACGTGAGTTACAGCGTACATAAGGCTACAGAGTATATACATCGACGTGAGTTATAACGTACACAAGGCTACAGAGTATATACATCGACGTGAGTTATAGCGTACACAAGGCTACAGAGTATGTACATTGACGTGAGTTACAGCGTACACAAGGCTACATAGTATATACATCGACCTGAGTTACAGCGTACACAAGGCTACATAGTACATACATCGACGTGAGTTACAGCGTACACAAGGCTACATAGTATATACATCGACGTGAGTTACAGCGTACACATGGCTACAGAGTATATACATTGACGTGAGTTACAGCGTACACAAGGTTACAGAGTATGTATATTGACGTAAGTTATAACGTTCACAAGGCTACAGTGTATGTACATCGACGTGAGTTACAGCGTACATAATGCTACAGAGTATATACATCGACGTGAGTTATAACGTACACAAGGCTACAGAGTATATACATCGACGTGAGTTATAGCTAACACATGGCTACAGAGTATGTACATTGACGTGAGTTACAGTGTACACAAGGCTACATAGTATATACATTGACGTGAGTTACAGCGTACACAAGGCTACAGAGTATATACATCGACGTGAGTTAAGGCGTACACAAATCTACAGAGTATGTACATTGACTTGAGTTATAACGTACACAAGGGTACAGAGTATATACATCGACGTGAGTTATAGCGTACACAAGGCTACATAGTATATACATCGACCTGAGTTACAGCGTACACAAGGCTACATAGTACATACATCGACGTGAGTTACAGCGTACACAAGGCTACATAGTATATACATCGACGTGAGTTACAGCGTACACATGGCTACAGAGTATATACATTGACGTGAGTTACAGCGTACACAAGCCTACAGAGTATGTATATTGACGTAAGTTATAGCGTTCACAAGGCTACAGTGTATGTACGTCGACGTGAGTTACAGCGTACACAAGGCTATAGAGTATATACATCGACGTGAGTTTCAGCGTACACAATGCCGCATAGTATGTACATTAACATGAGTTATAGCGTACTCAAGGCTACAGAGTATGTACATCGACGTGAGGTACAGCGTACACAAGGCTACAGAATATATACATCGACGTGAGATATAGCATACACAAGGCTACAGAGTATGTACATTGACGTGAGTTACAGCGTACATAAGGCTACAGAGTAAATACATCGACGTGAGTTATAACGTACACAAGGCTACAGAGTATGTACATCGACGTGAGTTACAGCGTACACAAGGCTACAGAGTATATACATCGACCTGAGTTATAACGTACACAAGGCTACAGAGTATATACATCGACGTGAGTTATAGCGAACACAAGGCTACAGAGTATGTACATTGACGTGAGTTACAGTGTACACAAGGCTACATAGTATATACATTGACGTGTGTTACAGCGTACACAAGGCTACAGAGTATATACATCGACGTGAGTTATAATGTACACAAGGCTACGTAGTATATACATCGACGTGAGTTAAGGCGTACACAAGGTTACAGAGTACTTAGGCAAGGCATTTAAATTCCACGTTGCCTCTTGTCTCTCCCTCGTGGCGATGGATTCCATCAGGAATGAGGTCTCGAGAGTGATTTATATAAGTTTAAATAACTTGTTTCGCAATCGAGCTCAAATAAATTTGTATAAACTAAGGCTACAGAGTATATACATCGACGTGAGTTATAGCGTACACAAGGCTACATATTATGTACATTGACATGAGTTATATCGTACACAAGGCTACATATTATGTACATCGAAGTGAATTAGAGCGTACACAAGGCTACAGAGTATGTACATCGACGTGAGTTATAGCATACACAAGGCTACAGAGTATGTACATCGACGTGAGTTATAGCGTACACAAGGCTACATAGTACATACATCGACGTGAGTTACAGCGTACATAAGGCTACAGAGTATATACATCGACGTGAGTTATAACGTACACAAGGCTACAGAGTATATACATCGACGTGAGTTATAGCGAACACAAGGCTACAGAGTATGTACATTGACGTGAGTTACAGTGTACACAAGGCTACATAGTATATACATCGACGTGAGTTACAGCGTACACAAGGCTACATAGTACATACATCGACGTGAGTTACAGCGTACACAAGGCTACATAGTATATACATCGACGTGAGTTATAACGTACACAAGGCTACAGAGTATATACATCGACGTGAGTTATAGCGAACACAAGGCTACAGAGTATGTACATTGACGTGAGTTACAGTGTACACAAGGCTACATAGTATATACATTGACGTGAGTTACAGCGTACACAAGGCTACAGAGTATATACATCGACGTGAGTTATAGCATACACAAGGCTACAGAGTATGTACATCGACGTGAGTTACAGCGTACACAAGGCTACAGAGTATATACATCGACGTGAGTTATAGCATACACAAGGCTACAGAGTATGTACATCGACGTGAGTTACAGCGTACACAAGGCTACAGAGTATGTACATTGACGTGAGTTACAGCGTACATAAGGCTACAGAGTATATACATCGACGTGAGTTATAACGTACACAAGGCTACAGAGTATATACATCGACGTGAGTTATAGCGAACACAAGGCTACAGAGTATGTACATTGACGTGAGTTACAGTGTACACAAGGCTACATAGTATATACATTGACGTGAGTTACAGCGTACACAAGGCTACAGAGTATATACATCGACGTGAGTTATAATGTACACAAGGCTACATAGTATATACATCGACGTGAGTTAAGGCGTACACAAGGCTACATAGTATATACATCAACGTGAGTTATAGCGTACACAAGGCTACATATTATGTACATTGACATGAGTTATATCGTACACAAGGCTACAGATTATGTACATCTAAGTGAGTTATAGCGTACACAAGGCTACAGAGTATGTACATCGACGTGAGTTATAGCATACACAAGGCTACATAGTACATACATCGACGTGAGTTACAGCGTACACAAGACTACATAGTATATACATCGACGTGAGTTACAGCGTACACATGGCTACAGAGTATATACATTGACGTGAGTTACAGCGTACACAAGGCTACAGAGTATGTATATTGACGTAAGTTATAGCGTTCAAAAGGCTACAGTGTATGTACATCGACGTGAGTTACAGCGTACACAAGGCTATAGAGTATATACATCGACGTGAGTTACAGCGTACACAATGCCGCATAGTATGTACATTAACGTGAGTTATAGCGTACACAAGGCTACAGAGTATGTACATCGACGTGAGGTACAGCGTACTGAAGGCTACAGGGTATATACATCGACGTGAGTTATAGCATACACAAGGCTACAGAGTATGTACATCGACGTGAGTTACAGCGTACACAAGGCTACAGAGTATATACATCGACGTGAGTTATAGCATACACAAGGCTACAGAGTATGTACATCGACGTGAGTTACAGCGTACACAAGGCTACAGAGTATGTACATTGACGTGAGTTACAGCGTACATAAGGCTACAGAGTATATACATCGACGTGAGTTATAACGTACACAAGGCTACAGATATACATCGACGTGAGTTATAGCGAACACAAGGCTACAGAGTATGTACATTGACGTGAGTTACAGTGTACACAAGGCTACATAGTATATACATTGACGTGAGTTACAGCGTACACAAGGCTACAGAGTATATACATCGACGTGAGTTAAGGCGTACACAAGGCTACAGAGTATATACATCGACGTGAGTTATAACGTACACAAGGCTACATAGTATATACATCGACGTGAGTTATAGCGTACACAAGGCTACAGAGTATGTACATCGAAGTGAGTTATAGCGTACACAAGGCTACAGAGTATGTACATCGACGTGAGTTATAGCGTACACAAGGCTACAGAGTATGTACATCGACGTGAGTTATAGCGTACACAAGGCTACATAGTATGTACATCGACGTGAGTTACAGCGTAAACAATGCTTCAGAGTATGTACATCGACGTGAGTTATTGCGTACACAAGGCTACAGAGTATATACATCGACGTGAGTTACAGCGTACACAATGCCGCATAGTATGTACATTAACGTGAGTTATAGCGTACACAAGGCTACAGAGTATGTACATCGACGTGAGGTACAGCGTACACAATGCTACAGAGTATATACATCGACGTGAGTTATAGCATACACAAGGCTACAGAGTATGTACATTGACGTGAGTTACAGCGTACATAAGGCTACAGAGTAAATACATCGACGTGAGTTATAACGTACACAAGGCTACAGAGTATGTACATCGACGTGAGTTACAGCGTACACAAGGCTACAGAGTATATACATCGACGTGAGTTATAGCATACACAAGGCTACAGAGTATGTACATCGACGTGAGTTACAGCGTACACAAGGCTACAGAGTATGTACATTGACGTGAGTTACAGCGTACATAAGGCTACAGAGTATATACATCGACGTGAGTTATAACGTACACAAGGCTACAGAGTATATACATCGACGTGAGTTATAGCGAACACAAGGCTACAGAGTATGTACATCGACGTGAGTTACAGCGTACACAAGGCTACAGAGTATGTACATTGACGTGAGTTACAGCGTACATAAGGCTACAGAGTATATACATCGACGTGAGTTATAACGTACACAAGGCTACAGAGTATATACATCGACGTGAGTTATAGCGAACACAAGGCTACAGAGTATGTACATTGACGTGAGTTACAGTGTACACAAGGCTACATAGTATATACATTGACGTGAGTTACAGCGTACACAAGTCTACAGAGTATATACATCGACGTGAGTTAAGGCGTACACAAATCTACAGAGTATGTACATTGACTTGAGTTATAACGTACACAAGGCTACAGAGTATATACATCGACGTGAGTTATAATGTACACAAGGCTACATAGTATATACATCGACGTGAGTTAAGGCGTACACAAGGCTACAAGTATAACATCGACGTGAGTTATAGCGTACACAAGGCTACATAGTATGTACATTGACGTGAGTTATAGCGTACACAAGGCTACAGAGTATGTACATCGACGTGAGTTATAGCGTACACAAGGCTACAGAGTATATACATCGACGTGAGTTATAGCGTACACAAGGCTACAGAGTATGTACATCGACGTGAGTTATAGCGTACACAAGGCTACATAGTATGTACATCGACGTGAGTTACAGCGTACACAATGCTTCAGAGTATGTACATCGACGTGAGTTATTGCGTACACAAGGCTACAGAGTATATACATCGACGTGAGTTACAGCGTACACAATGCCGCATAGTATGTACATTAACGTGAGTTATAGCGTACACAAGGCTACAGAGTATGTACATCGACGTGAGGTACAGCGTACACAATGCTACAGAGTATATACATCGACGTGAGTTATAGCATACACAAGGCTACAGAGTATGTACATTGACGTGAGTTACAGCGTACATAAGGCTACAGAGTAAATACATCGACGTGAGTTATAACGTACACAAGGCTACAGAGTATGTACATCGACGTGAGTTACAGCGTACACAAGGCTACAGAGTATATACATCGACGTGAGTTATAGCATACACAAGGCTACAGAGTATATACATCGACGTGAGTTATAGCGTACACAAGGCTACAGAGTATGTACATTGACGTGAGTTACAGCGTACACAAGGCTACAGAGTATATACATCGACGTGAGTTATAGCGTACACAAGGCTACAGAGTATATACATCGACGTGAGTTATAGCGTACACAAGGCTACAGAGTATGTACATCGACGTGAGTTATAGCGTACACAAGGCTACAGAGTATGTACATCGACGTGAGTTACAGCGTACACAAGGCTACAGAGTATATACATCGACGTGAGTTATAGCGTACACAAGGCTACAGAGTATATACATCGACGTGAGTTATAGCGTACACAAGGCTACAGAGTATGTACATCGACGTGAGTTACAGCGTACACAAGGCTACATAGTATGTACATTGACGTGAGTTACAGCGTACACAAGGCTACAGAGTATATACATCGACGTGAGTTAAAGCGTACACAAATCTACAGAGTATGTACATTGACGTGAGTTATAACGTACACAAGGCTACAGAGTATATACATCGACGTGAGTTATAATGTACACAAGGCTACATAGTATATACATCGACGTGAGTTAGGCGTACACAAGGCTACAGAGTATATACATCGACGTGAGTTATAGCGTACACAAGGCTACATAGTATGTACATTGACGTGAGTTATAGCGTACACAAGGCTACAGAGTATGTACATCGAAGTGAGTTATAGCGTACACAAGGCTACAGAGTATGTACATCGACGTGAGTTATAGCGTACACAAGGCTACAGAGTATGTACATCGACGTGAGTTATAGCGTACACAAGGCTACATAGTATGTACATCGACGTGAGTTACAGCGTACACAATGCTTCAGAGTATGTACATCGACGTGAGTTATTGCGTACACAAGGCTACAGAGTATATACATCGACGTGAGTTACAGCGTACACAATGCCTCATAGTATGTACATTAACGTGAGTTATAGCGTACACAAGGCTACAGAGTATGTACATCGACGTGAGGTACAGCGTACACAAGGCTACAGAGTATATACATCGACGTGAGTTATAGCATACACAAGGCTACAGAGTATGTACATTGACGTGAGTTACAGCGTACATAAGGCTACAGAGTAAATACATCGACGTGAGTTATAACGTACACAAGGCTACAGAGTATGTACATCGACGTGAGTTACAGCGTACACAAGGCTACATAGTATATACATCGACGTGAGTTATAGCATACACAAGGCTACAGAGTATATACATCGACGTGAGTTATAGCGATCACAAGGCTACAGAGTATGTACATTGACGTGAGTTACAGTGTACACAAGGCTACATAGTATATACATTGACGTGAGTTACAGCGTACACAAGGCTACAGAGTATATACATCGACGTGAGTTAAGGCGTACACAAATCTACAGAGTATGTACATTGACTTGAGTTATAACGTACACAAGGCTACAGAGTATATACATCGACGTGAGTTATAATGTACACAAGGCTACATAGTATATACATCGACGTGAGTTAAGGCGTACACAAGGCTACAGAGTATATACATCGACGTGAGTTATAGCGTACACAAGGCTACAGAGTATGTACATTGACGTGAGTTACAGTGTACACAAGGCTACATAGTATATACATTGACGTGAGTTACAGCGTACACAAGTCTACAGAGTATATACATCGACGTGAGTTAAGGCGTACACAAATCTACAGAGTATGTACATTGACTTGAGTTATAACGTACACAAGGCTACAGAGTATATACATCGACGTGAGTTATAATGTACACAAGGCTACATAGTATATACATCGACGTGAGTTAAGGCGTACACAAGGCTACAGAGTATATACATCGACGTGAGTTATAGCGTACACAAGGCTACATAGTATGTACATTGACGTGAGTTATAGCGTACACAAGGCTACAGAGTATGTACATCGAAGTGAGTTATAGCGTACACAAGGCTACAGAGTATGTACATCGACGTGAGTTATAGCGTACACAAGGCTACAGAGTATGTACATCGACGTGAGTTATAGCGTACACAAGGCTACATAGTATGTACATCGACGTGAGTTACAGCGTACACAATGCTTCAGAGTATGTACATCGACGTGAGTTATTGCGTACACAAGGCTACAGAGTATATACATCGACGTGAGTTACAGCGTACACAATGCCTCATAGTATGTACATTAACGTGAGTTATAGCGTACACAAGGCTACAGAGTATGTACATCGACGTGAGGTACAGCGTACACAAGGCTACAGAGTATATACATCGACGTGAGTTATAGCATACACAAGGCTACAGAGTATGTACATTGACGTGAGTTACAGCGTACATAAGGCTACAGAGTAAATACATCGACGTGAGTTATAACGTACACAAGGCTACAGAGTATGTACATCGACGTGAGTTACAGCGTACACAAGGCTACAGAGTATATACATCGAAGTGAGTTATAGCATACACAAGGCTACAGAGTATGTACATCGACGTGAGTTACAGCGTACACAAGGCTACAGAGTATGTACATTGACGTGAGTTACAGCGTACATAAGGCTACAGAGTATATACATCGACGTGAGTTATAACGTACACAAGGCTACAGAGTATATACATCGACGTGAGTTATAGCGATCACAAGGCTACAGAGTATGTACATTGACGTGAGTTACAGTGTACACAAGGCTACATAGTATATACATTGACGTGAGTTACAGCGTACACAAGGCTACAGAGTATATACATCGACGTGAGTTAAGGCGTACACAAATCTACAGAGTATGTACATTGACTTGAGTTATAACGTACACAAGGCTACAGAGTATATACATCGACGTGAGTTATAATGTACACAAGGCTACATAGTATATACATCGACGTGAGTTAAGGCGTACACAAGGCTACAGAGTATATACATCGACGTGAGTTATAGCGTACACAAGGCTATATAGTATGTACATTGACGTGAGTTATAGCGTACACAAGGCTACAGAGTATGTACATCGAAGTGAGTTATAGCGTACACAAAGCTACAGAGTATGTACATCGACGTGAGTTATAGCGTACACAAGGCTACAGAGTATGTACATCGACGTGAGTTATAGCGTACACAAGGCTACATAGTATGTACATCGACGTGAGTTACAGCGTACACAAGGCTACAGAGTATGTACATCGACGTGAGTTATAGCGTACACAAGGCTACATAGTATGTACATCGACGTGAGTTACAGCGTACACAATGCTTCAGAGTATGTACATCGACGTGAGTTATTGCGTACACAAGGCTACAGAGTATATACATCGACGTGAGTTATAGCGTACACAAGGCTACAGAGTATATACATCGACGTGAGTTACAGTGTACACAAGGCTACAGAGTATGTACATCGACGTGAGTTACAGCATACACACAGCGTATTTCACTTAGTCTGGATTGTTTTTATTGATAACTCTTGTATGCTATTATTAATGAGCTTATGTGTATGGTTACCTGCATCGTATGATTTGAAAACAAGCTTAATACAAAACTTATGTATATTCATGTTCTCTATTTCAGAATAGTTACATTACATGTGGAAAATATGATACAAGAAAGAAATATTTCAAACATTTTAGCTGTTGTGAAAGGACATTATGAAGCAGGTATTTAATTGACATGAAACAGGTTTAGTTGCAGATGCTACATCTACAGATTCACGTAACTACACCATACCAATAACAATACCCGTAACCATGTATGAAACCATACACGCACGCATAACCATACACGTAACCATTCACGCACACGTAACCATACACGTAACCATTCACGCACACGTAACCGTACACGTAACCATGTACAAAACGAAAATCGCACACGTAACCATATACGAAACCAAACATACTCGCGTAACAATACACGTAACCATGTACGAAACCAAATACACACGCGTAACCATACACGTAATCATGTACGAAACCATACACGCAACAATACACGTAACCATACACGCAACCATACACGCAACCATGCACGTAACCATACACGTAACCATATACGTAACCATACACGTAACCATACACGTAACCATACATGCAACCAGACACGTATCCATACACGCAATGATATACGCAACCATACACACAGCCATAAACACATGTAACCATACACGTAACTATGCACGCACAAATCGCCATACAGGTAACTATTCACACACACATAACCATACATGTACATGCAACTATGCATATAACTATACAGGCAACCATGCACGTAACAATACAGGCAACCATGCATGTACCCATACAGGCAACTAAGTACATAACCATACAGGCAACCAAGCACGTAACCATACAGGCAACCAAGTACATATCATACAGGCAACCATGCAGATAACCATACAGACAACCAAGTACATAACCATACAGGCAACTAAGTACATAGCCATACAGGTAACCAAGCACGTAACCATACAGGCAACCAAGTACATAACCATACAGGCAACTAAGTACATAACCATACAGGTAACCAAGCACGTAACCATACAGACAACCAAGTACATAACCATACAGCCAACTAAGTACATAACCATACAGGCAACTAAGTACATAACCATACAGGTAACCAAGCACGTAACCATACAGGCAACCAAGTACATAACTATACAGGCAACCATGCACGTAACCATGCACGTAACAATACAGACAACCATGCAGATAATCATACATGTAACCATACAGAAAACCATACAGGTAACCATACAGCCAACTATGCAGGTAACCATACAGACAACCATGCAGGTAACCATAAAGACAACCATGCAGGTAACCATACAGACAACCATGCAGGTAACCATACAGACAACCATACAGGTAACCATACAAACAACCATACAGGTAACCATATACAGACAACCATGCAGGTAGCCATACAGACAACCATGCAGGTAACCATACATACAACCATACAGGTAACCATATACAGACAACCATGCAGTTAACCATACAGACAACCATGCACGTAACAATACAGACAACCATGTAGGTAACCATACATACAACCATACAGGTAACCATACAGACAACCATGCAGGTAACCATACAGACAACCATGCATGCAACCATACAGATAACCATACAGACAACCATAGAGGTAACCATACAGACAAACATGCATGCAACCATACAGGTAACCATACAGACACCATGCATGCAACCATACAGGTAACCATACAGACAACCATGCATGTAGCCATACATACAACCATGCAGGTAACCATACAGACAACCATGTAGGTAACCATACAGGTAACCATACAGACAAACATGTGGGTAACCATACATACAACCATGCAGGTAACCATATACAGAAAAACCATGCAGGTAACCATAAGACAACCATGCAGGTAACCATACAGACAACCATGCAGGTAACCATATACAGAAAAACCATGCAGGTAACCATACAGACAACCATGCAGGTAACCATACAGACACCCATGCAGGTAACCATACAGACAACCATGCAGGTAACCATACAGGTAACCATGCAGTTAACCATACAGGTAACCATGCAGTTAACCATACAGGTAACCATGTAGGTAACCATACAGACAACCATGTCGGTAACCATACAGACAAACATGCAGGTAGCCATACAGACAATCATACAGGTAACCATACAGACAACCATGTAGGTAACCATACATACAACCATGCAGGTAACCATATACAGAAAAAACATGCAGGTAACCATAAGACAACCATGCAGGTGACCATACAGGCAACCATGCAGTTAACCATACATACAACCATGCAGGTAACCATACAGACAACCATGCAGGTAACCATACATACAACCATGCCGGTAACCATACAGACAACCATGTAGGTAACCATATACAGACAACCATGCAGGTAACCGTACAGACAACCATGCAGGTAACGATACAGACAACCATGCATGTAACCATACAGACAACCATGTAGGTAACCATACAGACAACCATGCAGGTAACCATACAGACAACCATGCAGGTAACCATACAGACACCCATGCAGGTAACCATACAGACAACCATGCAGGTAACCATACAGGTAACCATGCAGTTAACCATACAGGCAACCACGTAGGTAACCATACAGACAACCATGTCGGTAACCATACATATAACCATGCAGATAACCATACAGACAACCATACAGGTAACCATACAGACAACCATGTAGGTAACCATACATACAACCATGCAGGTAACAATATACAGAAAAAACATGCAGGTAACCATAAGACAACCATGCAGGTGACCATACAGGCAACCATGCAGTTAACCATACATACAACCATGCAGGTAACCATACAGACAACCATGCAGGTAACCATACATACAACCATGCCGGTAACCATACAGACAATCATACAGGTAACCATACAGACAACCATGCAGGTAACCATACAGACAACCATGCAGGTAACCATACAGACAACCATGCAGAGAACCATACAGGCAACCATGCAGTTAACCGTACAGACATGCATGCAGGTAATCATACAGACAACCATGCGGATAACCAAACAGACGACCATGCAGGTAACCATACAGACAACCATGCATGTAACCATACAGACAACCATATAGGTAACCATACAGACAACCATGTAGGTAACCATATACAGACAACCATGCAGGTAACCGTACAGACAACCATGCAGGTAACGATACAGACAACCATGCATGTAACCATACAGAAAACCATGTAGGTAACCATACAGACAACCATGCAGGTAACCATACATACAACCATGCAGGTAACCATACAGACACCCATGCAGGTAACCATACAGACAACCATGCAGGTAAACATACAGGTAACCATGCAGTTAACCATACAGGCAACCATGTAGGTAACCATACAGACAACCATGTCGGTAACCATACATACAACCATGCAGATAACCATACAGACAACCATGCAGGTAACCATACAGACAACCATGCAGGTAGCCATACAGACAATCATACAGGTAACCATACAGACAACCATGTAGGTAACCATACATACAACCATGCAGGTAACAATATACAGAAAAAACATGCAGGTAACCATAAGACAACCATGCAGGTGACCATACAGGCAACCATGCAGTTAACCATACATACAACCATGCAGGTAACCATACAGACAACCATGCAGGTAACGATACATACAACCATGCCGGTAACCATACAGACAATCATACAGGTAACCATACAGACAACCATGCAGGTAACCATACAGACAACCATGCAGGTAACCATACATACAACCATGCAGAGAACCATACAGGCAACCATGCAGTTAACCATACAGACATGCATGCAGGTAATCATACAGACAACCATGCGGATAACCAAACAGACAACCATGCAGGTAACCATACAGACAACCATGCATGTAACCATACAGACAACCATGTAGGTAACCATACAGACAACCATGTAGGTAACCATATACAGACAACCATGCAGGTAACCGTACAGACAACCATACAGGTAACGATACAGACAACCATGCATGTAACCATACAGAAAACCATGTAGGTAACCATACAGACAACCATGCAGGTAACCATACATACAACCATGCAGGTAGCCATACAGACAACCATGCATGTAACCACACATACATCCATGCAGGTAACCATACAGACAACCATGCGGATAACCAACAGACAACCATCAGTAACCATACAGACAACCATGCAGTAACCATACAGACAACCATGCAGTAACATACAGACAACCATGCATTAACCATACAACAACCAGCAGTAACCATACAGACAACCATGCAGGTAACCATACAACAACCATGCGGTAACATACAGACAACATCAGAACATACAGACAACCATGCATAACCATACAGACAACCATGCAGGTAACCATACAGACAACCATGCAGAGAACCATACAGGCAACCATGCAGTTAACCATACAGACACATGCAGTAAATACAGAAACCATGCGTAACCAAACAGACAACATGCAGGTAACCATACAGACAACCATGCATGTAACCAACAGACAACATGAGGTAACCATCAGACAACCATGAGGTAACCATACAACAACCATCAGGTAACCTAAACACCATCAGTAACAACAGACAACCATCAGTAACCATAAGAAACCATAGTAACCATACAGACAACCATCATGCAACCATACAGACAACCATGCAGTAACCAACAGACAACCATGCAGGTAACCATACAGACAACCATGCGATAACCAACAGACAACCATACATGTAACCATACAGACAACCATGCAGGTAACCATACAGACAACCATGCAGGTAACGATACAGACAACCATGCAGTTAACCATACATACAACCAGGCAGGTAACCATACAGACAACCATGCAGGTAACCATACATACAACCATGCCGGTAACCATACAGACAATCATACAGGTAACCATACAGACAACCATGCAGGTAACCATACAGACAACCATGCAGGTAACCATACAGACAACCATGCAGAGAACCATACAGGCAACCATGCAGTTAACCATACAGACATCCATGCAGGTAATCATACAGACAACCATGCGGATAACCAAACAGACAACCATGCAGGTAACCATACAGACAACCATGCATGTAACCATACAGACAACAATGTAGGTAACCATACAGACAACCATGTAGGTAACCATACATACAACCATACAGGTAACCATAAGACAACCATGCTAACCAACAGACAACCATCAGGTAACCATACAACAACCATGCATAACCACAGACAACCATCAGGTAACCATACAGACAACCATGCAGGTAACCATACAACAACATGCAGGTAACCATACAGACAACCATGCATGTAACCAACAGACAACCATGCAGGTAACCATACAGACAACCATGCAGGTAACCTACAGACAACCATGCAGGTAACATACAGACAACCATGCAGTAGGTAACCATACAGACAACCATGCAGGTAACCATACAACAACCATGAGTAACCATACAGACAACCATCATAACCAACAGACAACCATGCAGGTAACCATACAGACAACCATGCGACACCAAACAACAAACCAAATAAGACAACCATGCAGGTAACCTACAGACAACCATGCAGTAACATACAACAACCATGCAGTAACCATACAGACAACCATGTAGGTAACCATACAGACAACCATGCAGGTAACCATACAGACAACCATGCAGGTAGCCATACAGACAACCATGCATGTAACCACACAGACAACCATGCAGGTAACCATACAACAACCATGCTAGTAACCATACAGACAACCATGCAGGTAACCATACAGACAACCATGCAGGTAACCATACAGACAACCATGCAGGTAACCATACAGACAACCATGCAGGTAACCATACATACAACCATGCAGGTAACCATACAGACAACCATACATGTAACCATACAGACAACCATGCAGGTAACCATACAGACAACCATGCAGGTAACGATACAGACAATCATGCATGTAACCATACAGACAACTATGCATGTAAACATACAGACAACAATGCATTTAACCATATAGACAACCATGCAGGTAACCATACAGACAACCATGCAGGTAACCATAGAGACAACCATGCAGATAAAAAAACAGACAACCATACATGTAACCATACAGACAGCCATGCAGGTAACCATACAGACAAGCATGCAACCATACAGACAACCATGCAGGTAACCATACAGACAACCATGCAGGTAACCATAGAGACAACCATGCTGATAACCAAACAGACAACCATACATGTAACCATACAGACAACCATGCATGTAACCATACAGACAACCATGCATGTAACCATACAGACAACCATGCAGGTAACCATACAGACAACCATGCAGGTAACGATACAGACAACCATGCAGGTAACGATACAGACAACCATGCAGATAACCATACAGACAACCATGCAGGTAACCATACAGACAACCATGCAGAGAACCATACAGGCAACCATGCAGTTAACCATACATACATACATGCAGGTAATCATACAGACAACCATGCGGATAACCAAACAGACAACCATGCAGGTAACCATACAGACAACCATGCATGTAACCATACAGACAACCATGTACGTAACCATGCAGACAACCATTTAGGTAACCATATACAGACAACCATGCAGGTAACCGTACAGACAACCATGCAGGTAACGATACAGACAACCATGCATGTAACCATACAGACAACCATGTAGGTAACCATACAGACAACCATGCAGGTAAGCATACATACAACCATGCAGGTAGCCATACAGACAACCATGCATGTAACCACACAGACAACCATGCAGGTAACCATACAGACAACCATGCGGATAACCAACAGACAACCATACATGTAACCATACAGACAACCATGCAGGTAACCATACAGACAACCATGCAGGTAACGATACAGACAACCATGCAGTTAACCATACATACAACCATGCAGGTAACCATACAGACAACCATGCAGGTAACCATACATACAACCATGCCGGTAACCATACAGACAATCATACAGGTAACCATACAGACAACCATGCAGGTAACCATACAGACAACCATGCAGGTAACCATACAGACAACCATGCAGAGAACCATACAGGCAACCATGCAGTTAACCATACAGACATCCATGCAGGTAATCATACAGACAACCATGCGGATAACCAAACAGACAACCATGCAGGTAACCATACAGACAACCATGCATGTAACCATACAGACAACAATGTAGGTAACCATACAGACAACCATGTAGGTAACCATACATACAACCATACAGGTAACCATAGAGACAACCATGCGGATAACCAAACAGACAACCATGCAGGTAACCATATACAGACAACCATGCAGGTAACCGTACAGACAACCATGCAGGTAACGATACAGACAACCATGCATGTAAACATACAGAGAACCATGTAGGTAACCATACAGACAACCATGCAGGTAACCATACATACAACTATGCAGGTAACCATACAGACAACCATGCATGTAACCACACAGACAACCATGCAGGTAACCATATACAGACAACCATGCAGGTAACCGTACAGACAACCATGCAGGTAACGATACAGACAACCATGCATGTAACCATACAGAGAACCATTTAGGTAACCATACAGACAACCATGCAGGTAACCATACATACAACCATGAAGGTAACCATACAGACAACCATGCATGTAACCACACAGACAACCATGCAGGTAACCATACAGACAACCATGCGGATAAACAAACAGACAACCATACATGTAACCATACAGACAACCATGCAGGTAACCATACATACAACCATGAAGGTAACCATACAGACAACCATGCATGTAACCACACAGACAACCATGCAGGTAACCATACAGACAACCATGCGGATAACCAAACAGACAACCATACATGTAACCATACAGACAACCATGCAGGTAACCATACAGACAACCATGCAGGTAACGATACAGACAACCATGCATGTAACCATACAGACAACCATGCATGTAACCATACAGACAACCATGCATTTAACCATAGAGACAACCATGCAGGTAACCATACAGATAACCATGCAGGTAACCATAGAGACAACCATGCAGATAACCAAACAGACAACCATACATGTAACCATACAGGCAACCATGTAGATAACAATACAGACAACCATGCATGCAACCATACAGACAACCATGCAGGTAACCATACAGACAACCATGCAGGTAACCATAGAGACAACCATGCTGATAACCAAACAGACAACCATACATGTAACAATACAGACAACCATGCATGTAACCATACAGACAACCATGCATGTAACCATACAGACAACCATGCATGTAACCATACAGACAACCATGCATGTAACCATACAGACAACCATGCAGGTAACCATACAGACAACCATGCAGGTAACGATATAGACAACCATGCAGGTAACGATACAGACAACCATGCAGATAACCATACAGACAACCATGCAGGTAACCATACAGACAACCATGCAGGTAACGATACAGACAACCATGCATGTAACCATACAGACAACCATGCATGTAACCATACAGACAACCATGTATTTAACCATAGAGACAACCATGCTGCTAACCATACAGACAACCATGCAGGTAACCATAGAGACAACCATGCAGATAACCAAACAGACAACCTTACATGTAACCATACAGACAACCATGTAGATAACCATACAGACAACCATGCATGCAACCATACAGACAACCATGCAGGTAACCATACAGACAACCATGCAGGTAACCATAGAGACAACCATGCTGATAACCAAACAGACAACCATACATGTAACCATACAGACAACCATGCATGTAGCCATACAGACAACCATGCATGTAACCATACAGACAACCATGCATGTAACCATACAGACAACCATGCCTGTAACCATACAGACAACCATGCAGGTAACCATACAGACATCCATGCAGGTAACGATATAGACAACCATGCAGGTAACCATACAGACAACCATGCAGATAACTATACAGACAACCATGCAGATAACCATACAGACAACCATGCATGTAACCATACAGACAACCATGCATGTAACCATACAGACAACCATGCATGTAACCATACAGACAACCATGCATTTAACCATAGAGACAACCATGCAGGTAACCATACAGACAACCATGCAGGTAACCATAGAGACAACCATGCAGATAACCAAACAGACAACCTTACATGTAACCATACAGACAACCATGTAGATAACCATACAGACAACCATGCATGCAACCATACAGACAACCATGCAGGTAACCATACAGACAACCATGCAGGTAACCATAGAGACAACCATGCTGATAAACAAACAGACAACCATACATGTAACCATACAGACAACCATGCATGTAACCATACAGACAACCATGCATGTAACCATACAGACAACCATGCATGTAACCATACAGAAAACCATGCCTGTAACCATACAGACAACCATGCAGGTAACCATACAGACAACCATGCAGGTAACGATATAGACAACCATGCAGGTAACGATACAGACAACCATGCAGATAACCATACAGACAACCATGCAGGTAACCATACAGACAACCATGCAGATAACCATGCAGACAACCATGCATGTAACCATACAGACAACAATGCATTTAACCATATAGACAACCATGCAGGTAACCATACAGACAGCCATGCAGGTAACCATAGAGACAACCATGCAGATAACCAAACAGACAACCATACATGTAACCATACAGACAAGCATGCAGGTAATCATACAGACAAGCATGCAACCATACAGACAACCATGCAGGTAACCATACAGACAACCATGCAGGGTAACCATAGAGACAACCATGCTGATAACCAAACTGACAACCATACATGTAACCATACAGACAACCATGCATGTAACCATACAGACAACCATGCATGTAACCATACAGACAACCATGCATGTAACCATACAGACAACCATGCATGTAACCATACAGACAACCATGCAGGTAACCATACAGACAACCATGCAGGTAACGATACAGACAACCATGCAGGTAACGATACAGACAACCATGCAGATAACCATACAGACAACCATGCAGGTAACCGTACAGACAACCATGAAGAGAACCATACAGGCAACCATGCAGTTAACCATACAGACATACATGCAGGTAATCATACAGACAACCATGCGGATAACCAAACAGACAACAATGCAGGTAACCATACAGACAACCATGCATGTAACCATACAGACAACCATGTAGGTAACCATACAGACAACCATGTAGGTAACCATATACAGACAACCATGCAGGTAACCGTACAGACAACCATGCAGGTAACGATACAGACAACCATGCATGTAACCATACAGACAACCATGTAGGTAACCATACAGACAACCATGCAGGTTACCATACATACAACCATGCAGGTAGCCATACAGACAACCATGCATGTAACCACACAGACAACCATGCAGGTAACCATACAGTCAACCATTCGGATAACCAACAGACAACCATACATGTAACCATACAGACAACCATGCAGGTAACCATACAGACAACCATGCAGGTAACGATACAGACAACCATGCAGTTAACCATACATACAACCATGCAGGTAACCATACATACAACCATGCAGGTAACCATACATACAACCATGCCGGTAACCATACAGACAATCATACAGGTAACCATACAGACAACCATGCAGGTAACCATACAGACAACCATGCAGGTAACCATACAGACAACCATGCAGAGAACCATACAGGCAACCATGCAGTTAACCATACATACATCCATGCAGGTAATCATACAGACAACCATGCGGATAACCAAACAGACAACCATGCAGGTAACCATACAGACAACCATGCATGTAACCATACAGACAACCATGTAGGTAACCATACAGACAACCATGTAGGTAACCATACATACAACCATACAGGTAACCATAGAGACAACCATGCGGATAACCAAACAGACAACCATGCAGGTAACCATAAACAGACAACCATGCAGGTAACTGTACAGACAACCATGCAGGTAACGATACAGACAACCATGCATGTAACCATACAGAGAACCATGTAGGTAACCATACAGACAACCATGCAGGTAACCATACATACAACTATGCAGGTAACCATACAGACAACCATGCATGTAACCACACAGACAACGATGCAGGTAACCATATACAGACAACCATGCAGGTAACCGTACAGACAACGATGCAGGTAACGATACAGACAACCATGCATGTAACCATACAGACAACCATGCAGGTAACCATACAGACAACCATGCAATTAACCATACATACAACCATGAAGGTAACCATACAGACAACCATGCATGTAACCACACAGACAACCATGCAGCTAACCATACAGACAACCATGCGGATAACCAAACAGACAACCATACATGTAACCATACAGACAACCATGCAGGTAACCATAAAGACAACCATGCAGGTAACGATACAGACAATCATGCATGTAACCATACAGACAACTATGCATGTAACCATACAGACAACAATGCATTTAACCATATAGACAACCATGCAGGTAACCATACAGACAACCATACATGTAACCATACAGACAACCATGCAGGTAACCATACAGACAAGCATGCAACCATACAGACAACCATGCAGGTAACCATACAGACAACCATGCAGGTAACCATAGAGACAACCATGCTGATAACCAAACAGACAACCATGCAGGTAACCATACAGACAACCATGCAGGTAACGATACAGACAACCATGCAGGTAACGATACAGACAACCATGCAGATAACCATACAGACAACCATGCAGGTAACCATACAGAAAACCATGCAGAGAACCATACAGGCAACCATGCAGTTAACCATACAGACATACATGCAGGTAATCATACAGACAACCATGCGGATAACCAAACAGACAACCATGCAGGTAACCATACATACAACCATGCATGTAACCATACCGACAACCATGTACGTAACCATACAGACAACCATGTAGGTAACCATATACAGACAACCATGCAGGTAACCGTACAGACAACCATGCATGTAACCATACAGACAACCATGTAGGTAACCATACAGACAACCATGCAGGTAACCATACATACAACCATGCAGGTAGCCATACAGACAACCATGCATGTAACCACACAGACAACCATGCAGGTAACCATACAGACAACCATGCGGATAACCATACAGACAACCATGCAGGTAACGATACAGACAACCATGCAGTTAACCATACATACAACCATGCAGGTAACCATACAGACAATCATGCAGGTAACCATACATACAACCATGCCGGTAACCATACAGACAATCATACAGGTAGCCATACAGACAACCATGCAGGTAACCATACAGACAACCATGCAGGTAACCATACAGACAACCATGCAGAGAACCATACAGGCAACCATGCAGTTAACCATACAGACATCCATGCAGGTAATCATACAGACAACCATGCGGATAACCAAACAGACAACCATGCAGGTAACCATACAGACAACCATGCATGTAACCATACATACAACCATGAATGTAACCATACAGACAACCATGTAGGTAACCATACATACAACCATACAGGTAACCATAGAGACAACCATGCGGATAACCAAACAGACAACCATGCAGGTAACCATATACAGACAACCATGCAGATAACCGTACATACAACCATGCAGGTAACGATACAGACAACCATGCATGTAACCATACAGAGAACCATATAGGTAACCATACAGACAACCATGCAGGTAACCATACATACAACTATGCAGGTAACCATACAGACAACCATGCATGTAACCACACAGACAACCATGCAGGTAACCATATACAGACAACCATGCAGGTAACCGTACAGACAACCATGCAGGTAACGATACAGACAACCATGCATGTAACCATACAGAGAACCATGTAGCTAACCATACAGACAACCATGCAGGTAACCATACATACAACCATGAAGGTAACCATACAGACAACCATGCATGTAACCACACAGACAACCATGCAGGTAACCATACAGACAACCATGCGGATAACCAAACAGACAACCATACATGTAACCATACAGACAACCATGCAGGTAACCATACAGTCAACCATGCAGGTAACGATACAGACAACCATGCATGTAACCATACAGACAACCATGCATGTAACCATACAGACAACCATGCATTTAACCATATTGACAACCATGCAGGTAACCATACAGACAACCATGCAGGTAACCATAGAGACAACCATGCAGATAACCAAACAGACAACCATACATGTAACCATACAGACAACCATGTAGATAACCATACAGACAACCATGCATGCAACCATACAGACAACCATGCAGGTAACCATACAGACAACCATGCAGGTAACCATAGAGACAACCATGCTGATAACCAAACAGACAACCATACATGTAACCATACAGACAACCATGCATGTAACCATACAGACAACCATGCATGTAACCATACAGACAACCATGCATGTAACCATACAGACAACCATGCATGTAACCATACAGACAACCATGCAGGTAACCATACAGACAACCATGCAGGTAACGATATAGACAACCATACAGGTAACGATACAGACAACCATGCAGATAACCATACAGACAACCATGCAGGTAACCATACATACAACCATGCAGGTAACCATACAGACAACCATGCATATAACCATACAGACAACCATGCAGGTAACCATACAGACAACCATGCAGGTAACGATACAGACAACCATACATGTAACCATACAGACAACCATGCAGGTAAACATACAGACAACCATGCAGGTAACGTTACAGACAACCATGCAGGTAACGATACAGACAACCATGCAGATAACCATACAGACAACCATGCAGGTAACCATACAGACAACCATGCAGGTAACGATACAGACAACCATGCAGATAACCATACAGACAACCATGCAGGTAACCATACATACACCCATGCATGTAACCATACATACAACCATGCAGGTAACCATAGAGACAACCATGCATATAGCCAAACAGACAACCATACATGTAACCATACAGACAACCATGCATGTACCCATACAGACAACCATGCATGTAACTATACAGACAACCATGCATGTAACCATACAGACAACCATGCATGTAACCATACAGACAACCATGCAGGTAACGATACAGACAACCATGCATGTAACCATACATACAACCATGCAGGTAACCATAGAGACAACCATGCAGATAACCAAACAGACAACCATACATGTAATCATACAGACAACCATGCATGTAACCATACAGACAACCATGTATGTAACTATACAGACAATCATGCATGTAACCATACAGACAACCATGCATGTAACCATACAGACAACCATGCAGGTAACGATACAGACAACCATGCATGTAACCATACAGACAACCATGCAGGTAACCATACAGACAACTATGCAGGTAACCATAGAGACAACCATGCGGATAACCAAACAGATAACCAAACATACATCCATCTTTGGAAATCCAACAAATCAATGAAACTTTAGTTGAAGTGTTAGATGGTAAATACGATAGTAAAATAATATATTTCTATGTTTTAATAATAATTTGAACGTAAATTCCATATCTGGTAATAGTTGCTATGGAACGAACGAGTATGCCCCAGAATGGTCGACATTAGCTAATCTGATAGATAATAAAACATTCCTTGTGGAAGTCGTGATAGCACAGTGATTGCGCGTTCGCTTCAGGTGCGAAAGGTCCGCTGGAGCTGTTACGAGTGTGTCCTTAGGCAAGGCATTTATATTCCACGTTGTCTCTTCTCTCTAGCTCGTGACGATGGATTCCATCAGGAATGAGGTCTCGAGAGTGATTAATATAAGTTGAAATAACTTGTTTCGCAATCGGGCTAAAATAAATTTGTATAAACTAACAAAACATTCCTAACTTTCAGGTTTATTTTTCTCTGTTCAGCAATTAGTTCCGGCTATGTACATGTCTTGTCAATGTCTATAAGATAAATAATGTTTCACAATCACGTTTTGTAACATTTCGGGGCATCCTCAGTATCTTGTCAACTATAATATAACATTATTTCAGATAAATACGTAATAATTGGTTCTCACATTGACTCCTGGATACAGGGAGGTGTGGATTCAGGAACTGGATACACTGTCATACAAGAACTCGCACGTACATTTGCTTACCATATCGGGAAAGGTAACTAAAGTTATACTTCTTGGTCGTGCTGATGTTGTCAAGTCGTGTTGGTTCTGTCAAGTCGTGTTGGTACTGTCTGGTCGTGTTGGTACTGTCAAGTCGTATTGGTTCTGTCAAGTCGTGTTGGTACTGTCTGGTCGTGTTGGTACTGTCAAGTCGTATTGGTTCTGTCAAGTCGTGTTGGTACTGTCTGGTCGTGTTGGTACTGTCAAGTTGTTTTGGTTCTGTCAAGTCGTGTTGGTACTGTCTGGTCGTGTTGGTACTGTCAAGTCGTGTTGGTACTGTCAAGTCGTGTTGATACTGTCAAGTCGTGTTGGTACTGTCTGGTCGTGTTTGTACTGTCAAGTCGTGTTGGTACTGTCAATTCGTGTTGGTACTGTCTGGTCGTGTTGTTACTGTCTGGTCGTGTTATTACTGTCAGCTCGTGTTGGTACTGTCAAGTCGTGTTGGTACTGTCAAATCGTGTTGGTACTGTCTGGTCGTGTTGTTACTGTCTGGTCGTGTTATTACTGTCAGCTCGTGTTGGTACTGTCACGTCGTGTTGGTACTGTCTGGTCGTGTTGGTACTGTCAAGTCGTGTTGGTACTGTCAATTCGTGTTGGTACTGTCTGGTCGTGTTGTTACTGTCTGGTCGTATTATTACTATCAGCTCGTGTTGGTACTGTCACGTCGTGTTGGTACTGTCAAGCCGTATTGGTACTGTCACGTCGTGTTGGTACTGTCACGTCGTGTTGGTACTGTCACGTCTTGGTGGTACTGTCACGTCCTGTTGGTACTTTCACGTCGTGTTGGTACTGTCACGTCGTGTTGACACTGTCATGTCGTGTTGGTACTGCCATGTCGTGTTGATACTATCACGGCGTGTTGGTACTGTCACATCGTGTTGGTACTGTCATGTCGTGTTGGTACTGTCACGTCGTGTTGGTACTGTCATGTCGTGTTGGTACTGTCACGTCGTGTTGGTACTGTCACGTCGTGTTGGTACGGTCACGTCGTGTTGGTACTGTCGTGTTGGTACTGTCACATCATGTTTGTACTGTCATGTCGTGTTGGTACTGTCACGTCGTGTTGGTACTGTCACGTCGTACTGATACTGTCACGTCGTATTGGTACTGTCACGTCTTGTTGGTACTGTCACACCGTGTTGGTACTGTCATGTCGTGGTGATACTGTCACGTCTTGTTGGTACTGTCACATCGTGTTGGTACTGTCATGTCGTATTGGTAATGTCACGTCGTGTTGGTACTGTCACGTCGTATTGGTACTGTCACGTCGTGTTGGTACTTTCACGTAGTGTAAGCACAATGAGTTCTTCAACCGATCGTTTTGTTTTACTAACCAGTTCAATTTGAGAAACACCAAGAGAAGCGGATAACTTGTGCAGTTGTTACACTACGCATACAGTGGTAGTATATTCTAGCCACATATATTCCACCATAATAATAGTAACAGCAGTCGTCCAGATGGGAATATAAGCCGAGGTCCTTACATATTATGTTTCAGATAAATGGTCACATTTCTACCTTCATATGGCCAATCTCCATAGTATATTGTACATTTCTACCTTCATATAGCCAATCTCCATAGTATATTGTACATTTCTACCTTTATATGGCCAATCTCCATAGTATATTGTACATGTTTACCTTCATATGGCCACTCTCCCGAGTCTATCGTACATTTCTACCTTCATATGGTCACTACATAGTATATTGTATAGTTCTACCTTCAAATGGCCACTCTCCATAGTATATTGTACATTTCTATATTCATATGGCCACTCTCCATAGTATATAGTACATTTCTACCATCATACGGCCATTCTCCATGGTACATTGTACATTTCTACCTTCATATGGCCACTCTCCATAGTATAATGTACATTTCTACCGTCATATAGCAACTCTACAAAGTATATAGTACATTTCTACCGTCATATGGCAACTCTCCATAGTATAATGTACATTTCTACCGTCATATGGCAACTCTACAAAGTATATAGTACATTTCTACCGTCATATGGCCACTCTCCCGAGTATATAGTACATTTCTACCTTCATATGGCAACTCTCCATAGTATAATGTACATTTCTACCGTCATATGGCAACTCTACAAAGTATATAGTACATTTCTACCTTCATATGGCCACTCTCTATAGTATATAGTACATTTCTACCTTCATATGGCCACTCTCTATAGTATATAGTACATTTCTACCTTCATATGGCCACTCTCTATAGTATATAGTACGTTTCTACCTTCATATGGCCACTCTCTATAGTATATAGTACATTTCTACCTACGTATAGCCACTCTCTATAGTATATAGTACATTTCTACTTTCATATGGCCACTCTCTATAGTATATAGTACGTTTCTACCTTCATATGGCCACTCTCTATAGTATATAGTACATTTCTACCTTCATATGGCCACTCTCTATAGTATATAGTACATTTCTACCTTCATATGGCCACTCTCTATAGTATATAGTACGTTTCTACCTTCATATGGCCACTCTCTATAGTATATAGTACATTTCTACCTACGTATAGCCACTCTCTATAGTATATAGTACATTTCTACTTTCATATGGCCACTCTCTATAGTATATAGTACGTTTCTACCTTCATATGGCCACTCTCTATAGTATATAGTACATTTCTACCTTCATATGGCCACTCTCTATAGTATATAGTACGTTTCTACCTTCATATGGCCACTCTCTATAGTATATAGTACATTTCTACCTACGTATAGCCACTCTCTATAGTATATAGTACATTTCTACCTTCATATGGCCACTCTCTATAGTATATAGTACATTTCTACCTTCATATGGCCACTCTATATAGTATATAGTACTTTTCTACCTACGTATAGCAACATACTTGAGCATAGGGTATATTTCAGCTTTCGTGATATTATTTCGATTGTCCGTTCTGGGATATCAGTTCAGTGGTTTAGAAATCGTTAATTAGCAAAATACAACATATAAATAAAAATATTGAAACTGTATGTATTGTGTAAGTATACCGACTAGGAGTAAGCCATGTTTCCAACCGCGCGAGATATCACCCGGTCATAACAAGTATGGCATTCGTACGAACTGTCAAGCCGCAACAAGTACTCCGGGTTGTTCTGTAATACTTCTGGTGAGGACAACCAGTTTCATCAATGCACTGCAAGCATGTATATATTCTAGGTTGGAAACCCCGACGAACCATTATTTTTGCACTATGGGATGCATCAAAATATGGCAACATCGGCGCTTATGAGTGGGTACAGGTATGCAATTTATAATTCCATGTAGTTATATTACAGTCAATGTCACATATATACATGTAAATAGGGATGTTGCTTTGACCTTGCTAATGGTGTTATATGATAGCTCTCATGGAAAGTTATGGGATCCAGGATATTGGCTTGTCTATCACCAAATGTTTCATCTACTCTTGAAATTGTTGTATACAACAAAGACAACTATAATGTACAACAAAGACAACTATAATGTACAACAAAGACAACTATAATGTACAACAAAGACAACTATAATGTACAACAAAGACAACTATAATGTACAACAAAGACAACTATAATGTACAACAAAGACAACTATAATGTACAACAGTGACAACTATAATGTACAACAAAGACAACTATAATGTACAACAAAGACAACTATAATGTACAACAAAGACAACTATAATGTACAACAAAGACAACTATAATGTACAACAATGACAACTATGATATACAACAAAGACAACTATAATGTACAACAAAGACAACTATAATGTACAACAAAGACAACTATAATGTACAACAACGACAACTATAATGTACAACAAAGACAACTATGATATACAACAATGACAACTATAATGTACAACAAAGACAACTATAATGTACAACAAAGACAACTATAATGTACAACAAAGACAACTATAATGTACAACAAAGACAACTATAATGTACAACAAAGACAACTATGATATACAACAATGACAACTATAATGTACAACAAAGACAACTATTGTGTACAACAAAGACCCATTAGCGTAGTGGTTAGCAGCACGCTCGTTTCTCGCCAATGCAACACTGGTTCGGTCCTCGATCCTCGGACCGGGAAGTATGTGAGACGGTACGGTGGTCGTCAGATCGGACAGGTGGGTTTTCTCCGGGTACTCCGGTTTCCTCCCACACTAATGACTGCATATACGCTTTCATCCTCGCCAACTAGAGTGATTAATATAAGTTGTTAAAGCTTGCTTCGCAATCATTGTAAAATAAATAGTGCATACTAAATATTATAAATGGAAGCATAAATAAATAGTTGTTTAATATTATTTCAGGAGCATGAACAACAGCTGTTGGCTGGTGCTGTGGCATACATCAACTTAGATGCGTTGATTCAGGGTGAGCACTCAATTACGTTATATCACACATTCTATTGTATATTGTATTAGTTGTAACAGAGAATGAATTATAAAACATATGTAAGACATACATAGTCAAACATGTCACTATGGACCACCCAAGTCACATGTCACTATGGACCACCCAAGTCACATGTCTATTTGGACCACCCACGTCACATGTCTATATGGACCACCCACGTCACATGTCTATATGGACCACCCACGTCACATGTCTATATGGACCACCCACGTCACATGTCTATATGGACCACCCACGTCACATGTCTATATGGACCACCCACGTCACATGTCTATTTGGACCACCCACGTCACATGTCTATATGGACCACCCACGTCACATGTCTATATGGACCACCCACGTCACATGTCTATATGGACCACCCACGTCACATGTCTATATGGACCACCCACGTCACATGTCTATATGGACCACCCACGTCACATGTTGACAAGTTGGCGTGCATCAATGATGGCTTTGCCGGAAAACCAATATGGTAGAATCTGATGATCATTATTCGCAGTGGATTTGTAACACAGGTGTGACTGTAGAAAGGTGTATCATATTATTCGCAGTGGATTTGTAACACAGGTGTGACTGTAGAAAGGTGTATCATATTATTCGCAGTGGATTTGTAACACAGGTGTGACTGTAGAAAGGTGTATCATATTATTCGCAGTGGATTTGTAACACTGGTGTGACTGTAGAAAGGTGTATCATATTATTCGCAGTGGATTTGTAACACTGGTGTGACTGTAGAAAGGTGTATCATATTATTACATTATTATATACTGGCACCATAAACAACTGTGCACGTTTTTATATTGAGCGTTACTTTTTCGTTACAAATTTTAGAATTATGGATTTTACTATCATGAGCGAAGAAAATACTCCTCGTATTACACAATATTTCGCACATTTTGACACTAAATGTACCTATACTTTTTTTTCCAGAAGGATATAAATTTTATCTCTAAGGCAGGTTCATTGTTTCTTGTTGGTGTCAGTGTGTGTGTGTTTTACGTTTATTTATCGTTGCTACCAGTTGCCCATATGAGCGACGCCTCCTGAAGAGATTAGTCATTTTATATTGTTGGAGGATAGTGCAATGATACAGACATAGACCCATTCCAGAGTCTCCTCTGGTTCTTTTACGTACACGGTGTAAAGCACTGACACAATACCTCGGTTTAAAGTCCCATCTGAAAGACTGTTAATTGTATTATGGTCAGATCGAACCTGCGATCCATGGATTACCAGTCTAACGTGTTAACCACTGGACTACATATCCGTCTGCCTTGGTATCAGTATATTAGGCATACACATATAAAAGTATGTTTCAATTTTGTTTTCTGCTTTTCGGGTAATTCAATTTAGTATTAGCGTTACTGGTGTGAATGGGGCCGGAGAACCTTATCTACCTTACACATTATGATTAATGGTGTGAATGGGGCCGGAGAACCTTATCTACCTTACACATTATGATTAATGGTGTGAATGGGGCCGGAGAACCTTATCTACCTTACACATTATGATTAATGGTGTGAATGGGGCCGGAGAACCTTATCTACCTTACACATTATGCTTAATGGTGTGAATGGGGCAGGAGAACCTCATCTACCTTACACATTATGCTTAATGGTGTGAATGGGGCAGGAGAACCTCATCTACCTTACACATTATGATTAATGGTGTGAATGGGGCCGGAGAACCTTATCTACCTTACATATTATGATTAATGGTGTGAATGGGGCCGGAGAACCTTATCTACCTTACACATTATGAGTAATGGTGTGAATGGGGCCGACGAACCTTATTTACCTTACACATTATGATTAATGGTGTGAATAGGGCCGGAGAACCTAATCTACCTTACACATTATGATTAGTACATTGATGTGATATTATATATATATACAAAGAGTATTACAATGTGAAAAGTACATAATTCAATGTTATACATTAACATACGTAATTTCAAGTTGTGTTGATAATGTGAATATTGTTACAGTTTTTAATGAGTTACGTGGGGTGAATCCGTGATACTGGCACAGTTTGTCTTGATTCTGAGGAGGCCCAGCTACAGGCGGGTTTACATTAATGGGTTACGTGGGGGTGAATCCGTGATACTGGCACAGTTTGTCTTGATTCTGAGGAGGCCCAGCTACAGACGGGTTTACATTAACGGGTTACGCAGGAGTGAATACATGATACTGGCACAGTTTGTCTTGATTCTGGGGAGGCCCAGCTACAGACGGGTTTACATTAACGGGTTACGCAGGAGTGAATACATGATACTGGCACAGTTTGTCTTGATTCTGGGGAGGCCCAGCTACAGACGGGTTTACATTAACGGGTTACGCGGGGGTGAATCCATGATACTGGCACAGTTTGTCTTGATTCTGAGGAGGCCCAGCTACAGACGGGTTTACATTAACGGGTTACGCGGGGGTGAATCCATGATACTGGCACAGTTTGTCTTGATTCTGAGGAGGCCCAGCTACATGCGGGTTTACATTAACGGGTTACGCGGGGGTGAATCCATGATACTGGCACAGTTTGTCTTGATTCTGAGGAGGCCCAGCTACAGACGGGTTTACATTAACGGGTTACGCCGGGGTGAATCCACAGTTTGTCTTGATTCTGAGGAGGCCCAGCTACAGACGGGTTTACAATGTATGTAGGACATATATGCAATTCGAATCATAGTCCATTGTCCACAAAATATTGTCCCAAATGTGTCAGTAGTGCTGCACGTCTCTCGCGTGTGTTAAAAAGAAACACTATTGATAACTTTTACTTGTTATACAACATTCAACCTCCTACTCAACATTTGTACTTTGATTCGAGTTTCTGTCTATTAAGAGAACAATGTAACAATTCAATATATATATATGATAACTACAATATTCCATATATTATTTTTTGAGCAGGTAGTGCGAGTTTTACCGCGGCGGCCAGCCCTGTGCTATTCTCAATGCTCATAGAGGCCACAAATACCGTACAGCTCAACTGTTCAAACATACAATGGTGCACGAAGCAATCAACCGTATACAGCCAGTGGTTTAAAAGCTTTCCGGGTGAAAATAGCAGGCCAAAGTAATTATATAGTTATACAGTGTTTATAGTATATAGATGTAGCAGTAATCTTTATTTACATCTCATCAGTGTACGTACAATACTTACAATAATACATTTAGTATATATTTACATGGTGATATCTTCTAGTTGTTACGACTTCTGTCTGACGATCAAATGGTTGGGAGTTTGAATCCTGGTTCTAATAGTTTTTATTTATTATATATTCAAACACGACCCAGCTAATAACATACATATTTGTAGAGTAAAATCTACTTCGGGTTATTCTGTGATATACCTACCTTGAACTATGCTACGCGCGCACCGTGTTTTGGCTATTCCAATTGTACAATGCGTGTAAAGTTTTATGAATGAAAGTCACGTGATGTTTGTAAAAAATACCGTGGGAATTCGCGGAAGTGAGCTATTTTTAGAATCAGATTATCTCTCAGTGTCCGTCTTGTTTTTCTGTTAGTAAACGTTTCAGTTACTATTCTGTACAGTTTTATTTGATAAAATAAATAAAATTATTGATCAGTTACAACATGTGTTCATTTATGCACTAGATTGATATTTTCCATAAAAAATAACGTCGTCACCCCTTACGCGGGAGGAAATTTCGAAAGCCAAATGCACGGCGTTTGAAGAAAATACTCCTTTAAAATTATTAGAAGTAAGTCGTGCTAGAATTTCGGCCTTCGTGATATATTTCTACGCATAAGAACTTCAAACTCGGGTTATTCTGCGACATACCACGGTTGATACTTGAACTTGGAACAAATTTCCCAACAAGTTTTCTGTTTATATTTGTCTGCTGATCCAGCCAGGCGACAGTTGCATTAGGCTATCGGTACGCCCATCGGTATGCTATTGAACCATGCTTCACCTCTGTTAGCGAAAATAGGTTAAAACTATTTAAATATTTTAAATACGGATGTAAATTGAAAAAATACGCCAAGCTAGGAATACGCCGAGCATAGGTTCCACCACTATATATTATACATGTAGTTATATATTAATACAAGTCAACTAAAGAGGTAGGTGCTATATCTACTCGTATTAAATAATGTATAAATAAAATGTCAAAAAGTAAATAAGACTAGTTTGAAAGAGAAACTGTCAAAGAAAAACTGAATACATGTATTAGCAAATATCAAAAACATGATTGTCCACGTATACAATTTCATATGCATTGCTACTACTTCCGAAATCATTTGAACACTAACTTACAATCAATAAACAAGTGTATTTACGGTCTACAACATCTTACAAGTGAAAGCATGATTTCATATAGCTGTCAGCCACGCTCCTAGATTGACGTTTGTTTATCATTGGAGTCAATATTAAATGCGTGATGCTTTCCTTTAGAGATACTATAATGAGTATTGACCCTATACTGTATACCTTATTTTGTTATGTCAACAAGCGTCGTATATGTCATTCGGACAAATTGGGGAGGGGGGGCGATTATGCCTATGTTCTGTAGAAATTTGCCGTTTTCAGCTTTTTAACAATTGTCTGACATGCTATATTGTTTTTCTCTTAATATAATTATTATTTAAAGAAATAACCCTTTTTCATTTTTTTGGCGAATCAAAATTCGGTCATTTAGTTGAATTAAATGTTTCTGTGGCATTGGTGCGGGCCGTTTACTAATGTTGGCAAAACTTGTTCCCAAAACTTTGTTTTAATGTATTAATTTGCATGTAGCACCTAGCCTGGGACGTTGATTTTGCCTGGAAATATATTTTAACACCGATACCATTAATTGTGTCGTATTGAGTTTCTGATAATATCAATTAAATAAACGTAAAGCACTCAAATCTACGTCCCTTATGACTTTGTTTATCAGATTAAAATCGTTGGGTGATGATAGCGACCACGCCCCATTTCTGTACAGAGTTGGAGTTCCAGTGATATTTCCCCAGTATACGTTCAATGAAACAGTAAGTACTATGCGCACATTTCATTTATTTTATTTGCAACTTTACACTACTCTCTTTCGATGCCTCATTCCTAATGCAATATGTCGCCACAAGGACGAGAGAAAAGGCTATGTGGATTTAGGATGCATGGCATATATGCCTACCACCGCATCGATGCTGGTGAAGCTCGAACACACAACCTATTGGTTGCTAAGGTAACCAGAACTAGTGTAGTACAGTTCACTGCACTCCAGGATACTTGATCAAGCTTATTGATTACCTGGACGTTTTTGCTAGCACGTGTCTAGTGAACGTAACGTGCTATCATGCATCGAATGAATGTAACATGCTATCATGCAGCGAATGAATGTAACGTGTTACCATGTATCTCATGCACGTAACGTGTTACCATGTATCTCATGCACGTAACGTGTTACCATGTATCGAATGAACGTAACGTGCTATCATGTATATCATGCACGTAACGTGCTATCATGCATAGCATGCACGTAACGTGTTACCATGTATCTCATGCACGTAACGTGCTATCATGCATAGCATGCACGTAACGTGCTATCAAGCATCGAATAAACGTAACGTGATATCATGTATCTCATGCACGTAACATGTTATCATGTATCGAATGAACGTAGCCTGCTGTCATGTATCTCATATACGTAATGTGTTACCATGTATATCATGCACGTAACGTGTTATATGGTATATCATGCACGTAACGTGCTGTCATGTATATCATGCACGTAACGTGTTATATGGTATATCATGCACGTAACGTGCTGTCATGTATCTCATGCACGTAACGTGCTGTCATGTATATCATGCACGTAACGTGTTATATGGTATATCATGCACGTAACGTGATATCATGTATCTCATGCACGTAACGTGTTATATAGTATATCATGCACGTAACGTGCTGTCATGTATCTCATGCACGTAACGTGTTATCATGTATCGAATGAACGTAACGTGCTGTCATTTATCTCATGCACGTAACGTGTTATCATGTATCTCATGCACGTAACGTGTTATATGGTATATAATGCACGTAACGTGCTGTCATGTATATCATGCACGTAACGTGTTATATGGTATATCATGCACGTAACGTGCTGACATGTATATCATGCACGTAGCGTGTTATCATATATCGAATGAACGTAACCTGCTGTCATGTATCTCATATACGTAACGTGCTATCATGTATCTCATGCACGTAACGTGCTATCATGTATCTCATGCACGTAATGTGTTATATGGTATATCATGCACGTAACGTGCTGTCATGTATCTCATGCACGTAACGTGTTATAATGTATCGAATGAACGTAACGTGCTATCATGTATCTCATGCACGTAATGTGCTATCATGTATCTCATGCACGTAACGTGCTGTCATGTATCTCATGCACATAACGTGCTATCATGTATCGAATGAACGTAACGTGTTATATGGTATATCATGCACGTAACTGCTGTCATTTATCTCATGCACGTAACCTGCTATCATGCATTTCATGCACGTAACGTGCTATCATGTATCTCATGCACGTAACGTGTTATATGGTATATCATGCACGTAACGTACTATCATGTATCTCATGCACGTAACGTGCTATCATGTATATCATGCACGTTACGTGTTATATGGTATATCATGCACGTAACCTGCTGTCAAATATATCATGCACGTAACGTGCTATCATGTATCTCATGCACGTAACGTGTTATATGGTATATCATGCACGTAATCTGCTGTCATGTATCTCATGCACGTAACTTGCTGTCATATATCTCATGCACGTAACATGCTGTCATGTATCTCATGCACGTACCGTGTTATATGGTATATCATGCACGTAACGTGCTGTCATGTATCTCATGCACATAACGTGCTATCATGTATCTCATGCACGTAACGTGCTATCATGTATCTCATGCACGTAATATGCTATCATGTATCTCATGCACGTAACGTGTTATATGGTATATCATGCACGTAACCTGCTGTCAAGTATCTCATGCACGTAACCTGCTGTCATGTATCTCGTGCACGTAACGTGTTATCATGTATCTCATGCACGTAACCTGCTGTCATGTATCTCATGCACGTAACCTGCTGTCATGTATCTCGTGCACGTAACGTGTTATCATGTATCTCATGAACGTAACGTGCTATCATGTATCTCATGAACGTAGCCTGCTGTCATGTATCTCATATACGTAACGTGCTATCATGTATCTCATGCACGTAACGTGTTATATGGTATATCATGCACGTAACCTGCTGTCATGTATCTCATATACGTAACGTGCTATCATGTATCGAAGGAACGTAACGTGTTATCATGTATATCATGCACGTAACGTGATATCGTGTATCGAATGAACGTAGCCTGCTATCATATACCTGATGCACGTAACGTGCTATCATGTATCTCATGCACGTAACGTGCTGTCATGTATTTCATGCACGTAACGTGCTGTCATGTCTTTAATTAACGTAACACAGTTATATTGTAAATTGATTGTTATAGCATGTTCATAGTGTGAGCATGTTTGTACCTTCATAACAAATACACCCTTCATACAATGTGTATTATTTGTGTTCCAGTTATATCCATTCTTAAGTACATACCCGGCTGTGGGAGCTCTGGAAGACACGAAAGACTATGTAGAAACGTTTATAGATCCAGACTACACACTCCACATCACGATGACTAAGGTGCTTGCCGACCTCATTCTCAGACTGTCAGATTCCGTCATTTTGCCATATGACTTAGACAGTTTGATTAAAACTGTAGAACGAGGAAAATCTATTTTATATGAAATGACGAGCGTTCTACATACAATGAATATAGAAATAGGTAAGCGTTATAACACCGTATGAAACAGTCGCTACAGTGAGTGAAAATGTAAAAAGGAAACCCGTGGAGGTAGTTACGATCGTTGACTTCAAATCACCTGCCCCTCACCGCTGTTGGTTCGAATCCCAGTGTGAGTGAAATGAGGAAGTTATCCAGCTGGCTTGAGGTAGGTCGGTGGTTCTACCATAGTGCCCATCTGTGTCTGAAGTACTGCTCGGATGGGAACCGGGTCTTCCTCGACCAATAATGGCATGAACGTAAAGAAATGACTGTTGGTGCGACGCTAACCCCCTCCCCCAAAACCAATAAACAAAGCAAACAGAAGCGAAACACGGTAGACTTTCCACTGTTTATATAATGTATTGTATACAGGCGGATCTGTAGTCCAGTGGTAACACGCTGGACTGGTAATCCAGGGATTGCAGGTTCGATCCCCCGTCTGACTCTACTAAATGTATCAGTCTTTCAGATGGGACATTAAACCGATGTCTCGTGTCGGTGCTGTACACGTTGCACGTAAAAGAACCAGACGAGATTCTCGAATGGGTCTCTGTCTGTATCACTTGATTGCACTCTCCTCCAAAAATCTAAAATGACTAATCTCTTCAGGAGGCGTCGCTCATATGGACAACCGGTAGCGACGATAAATAAACGTGACACACACATATTATGTGATTGCAGAACATCGCTATAACGAGTGTGTGAGATCAGCAGCTCCGAATCATAAAATTATTGTAATAATTATGTCCAAAAGGATTTACCAATTTCGCATTAGGGAAAAATAATTTTCTAAACGTGTAACACATCACCTTTTGGGGAGAACAGTTGAATACTCGGTGGACCATAACATACAATTCTGTACGATTGTAATCAATACCAGTGATTGCGGGGAAGTCTGCAGACACGTACAGCTGCAAGACTCCGCTATACATACATAATGGTGCGTCTACCTACTTCAGACAAATTGAGGCTTCATCTTGAAACTTTTGTATGATATTCTGTATTACATGCAAATGAATATTGTCCCCTCGATTTAATTTTACAGTAACGTGCACGTATATTCTAAGCTATCGGCACGGTTTGAGATGCTAGTATACACTGCTTCATTTTCATTACTCGTATTTTGGCTAGCACCTTATATCTTGGCTTGCATCGTTTATTTTGGCTTGCATCGTGTTGGCTTGCATCGTTTATTTTGGCTTGCATCGTGTTGGCTTGCATCGTGTATTTTGGCTTGTACCGTGTATTTTGGCTTACATCGTGTATTCTGGCTTCCATCGTGTATTCTGGCTTACATCGTGTATTTTGGCTTGTACCGTGTATTCTGGGTTACATCGTGTATTTTGGCTTACATCGTGTATTTTGGCTTGTACCGTGTAGTTTGGCTTACATCGTGTATTCTGGCTTACATCGTGTATTTTGGCTTGTACCGTGTATTATGGCTTACATCGTGTATTTTGGCTTACATCGTGTATTTTGGCTTGTATCGTGTATTCTGGCTTGTACCGTGTATTTTGGCTTGTACCGTGTATTTTGGCTTACATCGTGTATTATGGCTTACATCGTGTATTTTGGCTTGTACCGTGTATTTTGGCTTACATCGTGTATTTTGGCTTACATCGTGTATTCTGGCTTGTACCGTGTATTTTTACTTGTACCGTGTATTTTTGCTTACATCGTGTATTTTGGCTTGTACCGTGTATTCTGGCTTGTACCGTGTATTCTGGCTTGTACCGTGTATTTTTGCTTACATCCTGTATTTTGGCTTACATCGTGTATTTCGGCTTGTACCGTGTATTTTGGCTTGTACCGTGTATTCTGGCTTACATCGTGTATTTTGGCTTACATCTTGTATTCTGGCTTGTATCGTGTATTCTGGCTTACATCGTGTATTTTGGCTTGTTCCGTGTATTCTGGCTTACATCGTGTATTTTGGCTTGTACCGTGTATTCTGGCTTACATCGTGTATTTTGGCTTGTACCGTGTATTCTGGCTTACATCGTGTATTCTGGCTTACATCGTGTATTTTGGCTTGTACCGTGTATTTTGGCTTACATCGTGTATTTCGGCTTGTACCGTGTATTTTGGCTTGTACCGTGTATTCTGGCTTACATCGTGTATTTTGGCTTACATCGTGTATTCTGGCTTGTACCGTGTATTCTGGCTTACATCGTGTATTCTGGCTTACATCATGTATTCTGGCTTACATCGTGTATTTTGGCTTGTACCGTGTATTCTGGCTTACATCGTGTATTCTGGCTTACATCGTGTATTTTGGCTTGTACCGTGTATTCTGGCTTACATCGTGTATTTTGGCTTACATCGTGTATTTTGGCTTGTACCGTGTAGTTTGGCTTACATCGTGTATTCTGGCTTACATCGTGTATTTTGGCTTGTACCGTGTATTCTGGCTTACATCGTGTATTTTGGCTTACATCGTGTATTTTGGCTTGTATCGTGTATTCTGGCTTGTACCGTGTATTTTGGCTTACATCGTGTATTCTGGCTTACATCGTGTATTTTGGCTTGTACCGTGTATGCTGGCTTACATCGTGTATTATGGCTTACATCGTGTATTTTGGCTTGTACCGTGTATTCTGGCTTACATCGTGTATTTTGGCTTACATCGTGTATTCTGGCTTGTACCGTGTATTCTGGCTTACATCGTGTATGTTGGCTTGTACCGTGTATTCTGGCTTACATCGTGTATTTTAGCTTGCATGTTGTATGTTGGCTTACATCGTGTATTTTGACTTGTACCGTGTATTTTGGCTTGCATCGTGTATTTTGGCTTGCATCGTGTATTCTGGCTTACATCGTGTATTCTGGCTTACATCGTGTATTTTGGCTTGTACCGTGTATTCTGGCTTACATCGTGTATTCTGGCTTACATCGTGTATTTTGGCTTGTACCGTGTATTCTGGCTTACATCGTGTATTCTGGCTTACATCGTGTATTTGGCTTGTACCGTGTATTCTGGCTTACATCGTGTATACTGGCTTACATCGTGTATGTTGGCTTACATCGTGTATTCTGGCTTGTACCGTGTAGTTTGGCTTACATCGTGTATTCTGGCTTACATCGTGTAGTTTGGCTTGCATCGTGTATTCTGGCTTACATCGTGTATTCTGGCTTACATCGTGTATTTTGGCTTGCATCGTGTATTCTGGCTTACATCGTGTATTTTGGCTTGTACCGTGTATTCTGGCTTACATCGTGTATTCTGGCTTACATCGTGTATTTTGGCTTGTACGTGTATTCTGGATTACATCGTGTATTCTGGCTTACATCGTGTATTCTGGCTTACATCGTGTATTTTGGCTTGTACCGTGTATTATGGCTTACATCGTGTATTTTGGCTTACATCGTGTAGTTTGGCTTGTATCGTGTATTCTGGCTTGTACCGTGTATTTGGCTTGTACCGTGTATTTTGGCTTACATCGTGTATTATGGCTTTCATCGTGTATTTTGGCTTGTACCGTGTATTTTGGCTTACATCGTGTATTTTGGCTTACATCGTGTATTCTGGCTTGTACCGTGTATTTTTACTTGTACCGTGTATTTTTGCTTACATCGTGTATTTTGGCTTGTACCGTGTATTCTGGCTTGTACCGTGTATTTTTGCTTACATCCTGTATTTTGGCTTACATCGTGTATTTCGGCTTGTACCGTGTATTTTGGCTTGTACCGTGTATTCTGGCTTACATCGTGTATTTTGGCTTACATCTTGTATTCTGGCTTGTACCGTGTATTCTGGCTTACATCGTGTATTTTGGCTTGTACCGTGTATTCTGGCTTACATCGTGTATTCTGGCTTACATCGTGTATTCTGGCTTGTACCTTGTATTTTGGCTTACATCGTGTATTCTGGCTTACATCGTGTATTTTGGCTTGCATCGTGTATTCTGGCTTACATCGTGTATTCTGGCTTACATCGTGTATTTTGGCTTGCATCGTGTATTCTGGCTTACATCGTGTATTTTGGCTTGTACCGTGTATTCTGGATTACATCGTGTATTCTGGCTTACATCGTGTATTCTGGCTTACAACGTGTATTTTGGCTTACATCGTGTATTCTGGCTTACATAGTGTATTTTGGCTTGCATCATGTATTTTGGCTTACATCGTGTATTCTGGCTTACATCGTGTATTTTGGCTTGTACGTGTATTTTGGCTTACATCGTGTATTTTGGCTGTACCGTGTATTTTGGCTTACATCGTGTATTTTGGCTTGTACCGTGTATTTTGGCTTACATCGTGTATTTTGGCTTGTACCGTGTATTCTGGCTTACATAGTGTATTTTGGCTTGTACCGTGTATTTTGGCTTGTACCGTGTATTCTGGCTTACATCGTGTATTTTGGCTTGTACCGTGTATTCTGTCTTACATCGTGTATTCTGGCTTACATCGTGTATTCTGGCTTACATCGTGTATTTTGGCTTACATCATGTATTCTGGCTTACATCGTGTATTTTGGCTTACATCGTGTATTTTGGCTTACATCGTGTATTATGGCTTACATCGTGTATTTTGGCTTGTACCGTGTATTTTGGCTTACATCGTGTATTTTGGCTTACATCGTGTATTCTGGCTTGTACCGTGTATTTTTACTTGTACCGTGTATTTTTGCTTACATCGTGTATTTTGGCTTGTACCGTGTATTCTGGCTTGTACCGTGTATTCTGGCTTGTACCGTGTATTTTTGCTTACATCCTGTATTTTGGCTTACATCGTGTATTTCGGCTTGTACCGTGTATTTTGGCTTGTACCGTGTATTCTGGCTTACATCGTGTATTTTGGCTTACATCTTGTATTCTGGCTTGTATCGTGTATTCTGGCTTACATCGTGTATTTTGGCTTGTTCCGTGTATTCTGGCTTACATCGTGTATTTTGGCTTGTACCGTGTATTCTGGCTTACATCGTGTATTTTGGCTTGTACCGTGTATTCTGGCTTACATCGTGTATTCTGGCTTACATCGTGTATTCTGGCTTGTACCGTGTATTTTGGCTTACATCGTGTATTCTGGCTTACATCGTGTATTTTGGCTTGCATCGTGTATTCTGGCTTACATCGTGTATTCTGGCTTACATCGTGTATGTTGGCTTGCATCGTGTATTCTGGCTTACATCGTGTATTTTGGCTTGTACCGTGTATTCTGGCTTACATCGTGTATTCTGGCTTACATCGTGTATTTTGGCTTGTACGTGTATTCTGGATTACATCGTGTATTCTGGCTTACATCGTGTATTCTGGCTTACATCGTGTATTTTGGCTTACATCGTGTATTCTGGCTTACATCGTGTATGTTGGCTTGCATCATGTATTTTGGCTTACATCGTGTATTCTGGCTTACATCGTGTATTTTGGCTTGTACCGTGTATTTTGGCTTACATCGTGTATTTTGGCTTGTACCGTGTATTTTGGCTTACATCGTGTATTTTGGCTTGTACCGTGTATTCTGGCTTACATCGTGTATTTTGGCTTGTACCGTGTATTTTGGCTTGTACCGTGTCTTCTGGCTTACATCGTGTATTTTGGCTTGTACCGTGTATTCTGTCTTACATCGTGTATTCTGGCTTACACCGTGTATTCTGGCTTACATCGTGTATTTTGGCTTACATCGTGTATTCTGGCTTACATCGTGTATTTTGGCTTACATCGTGTATTTTGGCTTACATCGTGTATTTCGGCTTGCATCGTGTATTTTAGCTTGCATGTTGTATTTTGGCTTACATCGTGTATTCTGGCTTACATCGTGTATTTTGGCTTGCATCGTGTATTTTGGCTTACATCGTGTATTCTGGCTTACATCGTGTATTTTGGCTTATACCGTTTATTTTGGCTTACATCGTGTATTTTGGCTTGTACCGTGTATTCTGGCTTACATCGTGTATTTTGGCTTGTACCGTGTATTCTGGCTTACATCGGGTATTTTGGATTACATCGTGTATTCTGGCTTGTACCGTGTAATTTGGCTTGTACCGTGTGTTCTGGCTTACATCGTGTATTTTAGCTTGCATGTTGTATGTTGGTTTACATCGTGTATTTTCTGGAAATATTAAGTCAAACCTGGAATTCTATCATAATTGACATATTATTCTCGACAATGACCTAACATAACGATACGTTACACTCGTGTTCATGTAATGTCTGGCGACATATGTAGTAACAAGAAGTATATATATATATACAAGGGGTGGACACAGATGAGATGTGTACATACATGGCTGGGTTTACTTACAATCATAGTGAACACATCTCCTCACACTGTATGAGGGGCCTCTGTGACGATGGTTACGATCGTTTACTTCAACTCATTTGCCCCTCACTACGTAGATTCGAATCCCACTGGGGTGTCCAGTTCTTGTATGTGGGGACGCTATCCAGCTGGCTTGCGGAAGGTTGGTGGTTCTGCCCGTGTGTCCGTCCGTGCCTGAACTACTGCTCGGGTGGGCATCCTCCACCTTGTCCGTGCCTGAACTACTGCTCGTGTGGGCATCCTCCACCTTGTCCGTGCCTGAACTACTGCTCGGGTGGGCATCCTCCACCTTGTCCGTGCCTGAACTACTGCTCGGGTGGGCATCCTCCACCAATAATAGTTGTAGAGTCGCCATATGACCTACGCTGTGTGTGAAACTTTAAACACAAAATACAAGAACCTCACGAGTGAAAGTCGTGATAGCGCAGTGGATGCGCGTTCGCTTCAGGAGCGAAAAGTCCGGAGTTCGAGCCCCGCTGGTGCCGTTACGATTGTGCCCTTATGTAAGGCATTTAAAGTCCACGCTGCCTCTTCTCTCTCCCTCGTGGCGATGGATTCCATCAGGAATGAGGTCTCGAGAGTGATTAATATATGTTGTAATAACGTCTTTCGCAATCGAGCTAAAATAAATGTGTATAAACTAAAAGAACCCCACAACACAATAAAGACAGAAGATTTGCAAGAATGTATTTACTCATCCTTGCTAGTGTTCCTTCTCCCAGACTGATAGCAACAATAGTGCTGGGTTATACCTAGTAGTTGGGTAATGTTGCACAGATCAATGACAGCGGCTGTGTGATCAGCAAGTGTGTACATGTATGTCGAACACGATGTCGTCCCTTGTGTTGAACACAGCTCACTATTGAAAATAAATGCATATAGCACAAAGAAGGCAATGTTTTATTTATTATTGACATTGTTTTACAGATCTGGTACAACTGTGTTCAGACGCAATAGGAAAGTTTTGCAATGTAGCAACTGATCTCAAAAATAACATTAGCAACATCGACAGGTCGAAGCTCAGGTAATCAGAAATTTAAAAGGAAATCGGTGTTTCTTTAAATTCACTTACAGACGGATCTGTAGTCCAGCGGTAACACACTGGACTGGTAATCCAGGGATCGCAGACTCGATCCCCCGTCTGATCCTAATAAAATTAACACAGTCTTTCAGATGGGACATTAAACCGAGGTCTCGTGTCGGTGCTTTACACCGTGCACGTTACAGAACCAGAGGAGACTCTAGAACGGGTCTCTGTCTGTATCATTGCACTATCCTCCCAAAATCTAAAATGACTAATCTCTTCAGAAGGCGTCGCTCATATGGGCAACCGGTAGCGACGATAAATAAACGTAAAACACACACACATTAAATTCACTTGGGAAATTAGATATACATTGTATATATTACAGCCACTGTATATTATGAACATAGTTCCCCCGGCTATTTAATTAAAGACCGGGAGCATTATCACATTAAAGTAGAAATATCAAATTACGCTCCGTTTGCCAATATCAACGACATTCCGTGCGTAGCTATACTGACACCATTAAGAAGTTGTGACGTAAACTATATATCCTTTTAGAAACGATGGCAAATTTGGTATCAAAATGTGCGAAATATAGGCTAAATTAGAAGGATTATTTTCTTCACTGATGATGGTAAAATCAATAATTCTAAAATGTGTAACGAAAAAGTAACGCTCAATATAAAAGTGCACAGTTTTGTTTATGGTGTCTGTATATTTTGAATACAGATTGTGTAGGGTTTGTTCCATTCAGTTGGAATATAATTATACGAAATATGTATTATCAGATAGTAACTAATGAGTTTTTATATTGGTCTGCTGGCGATCCTACAAACACTTATTTGTAGTATTTTAAAGTTCATAGAACCGCCTACAATTTTAGCTTTGAATCAATTTGTTTTACGGTCATTGGCGAATACTAGATCCTGATGATATCATGTTAGAGTAATGTATTTAACAATCATTATATATAGTATATTAAATGTCCCTTTTCTGCGTTTCATCGATATGTGTATGCAAATTAGGTATACAAACTTGACAGTTTATGATGAAATGCTGACATTATTTTTTTTACAATTTTACAACATACAAAACAAGTTGTCTTTTTCATTCATCAACAGTGAATTCTTTACACTGAACACCTTCCTATTGTGTTGGAATGGACTCTATTGTGGCGCAATGGCGCATTAATAATCACCTTGCATACTTAGAGAATATAATAATGTTGCGGTTCATTGGGTTATCACATGTGCTGAATCAGCCAATCAGAATCACTAGATTGCAAGAAGTTGTAATTATTTTAATATGAAAGGTGACATAAAAACTGAATACATGTGAAACTATTTTGTATTATAAAATCAAACATTAGCTCATGTATATTAATACACGTTTCTTTTCAGCGAATTTGATGTGTACCTTTTGAACAACAAATTGTTACACCTAACTCGAGCATTTATATCTGACGTTGGTCTCCCTGGTAACAGGCATTACAGGTTAGTTAAGTCACTTGAAACAATGTTGTTTTCAAAACCTTTACTCTAGCCTAGAAATACTCCGATTGATACAGTATAACGCAATAATACTAAATGTATGCATTTTATATAACTTCTAAAATGCTGTACATATATTATACCAAGGGGAGTCTCCGTGGTCGAGTGGTTAAGGTCGTTGATTTCAAATCAATTGCCCTTCACAGCTGTAGGTTCGAATCCAACTGGGAGTTTCGAATTCGTTCATGTGAGGAAGCTATCCAGCTGGCTTGCGGACGATCGATGGATCTACCGGAGTGTCTGTCTGCTCCTGAATTGCTGCTCGGAGGTGCATCCGGGGTCTCCGTCCACCAATAATAGCTTTAGAGTCGATATACTGAGCTGTTGGTGCAGCTTTAACCCTCAAAAACAAACAAACATTATACCAAGGCGATCGAACTGGCGTTCTTCTATATATGTTTAGCTCACCAACATATAATAATACGCCACACTGTGTTTCGGAAAAGGCTATGGGCCGATTCCTTTTGCTCTAAATTACTGGTGAGGGTTATGCCCCCGCCGGCTTGCCGTTGTACTGTGTAATGTGTTTACAATCACCGATACAGTTATTAACTTACATTTGAATTTATATTTCAGAAATATTCTTTTAGCCCCAGATCCAGAGGACTTACAAAAGGAACAAATATTCCCAGGAATTTATTGGAGTATACAATCGAAATTCAACACAACAGAAACATTACGCCATCTCAACCAACAGATATCACTGATCGTGCTAAGTCTTAACAGAGCTTCCGATATTTTAAATGATGGTATGGTCACGTGACTATAAATATAAATATCATCGAAGGTAACTACTATCACAGTGTCAACAGAGTCACAGCTATTTTACCACATCTGACAATAAACTATCATCATAAGAACAATGTATTTGAGATGACTGGTTTGACTAACGACAGCGTCACTGATATTTTAAATTACGTCATTATCACTTGACAATAAATGACGTAATTGGGCGGAAGTATTAGTGTTAAAGCGTTCGATAATCCACATAGCAGATTTAGATCTACTCATGCAGGCCAGTTATCTATGTGTGTAGAGCATTTGACATGTATATGTAAGTAAACGGTCTTCAGTCTGGCTACAGTATCATGGCTCCCAGCGTGGTACCGTGGCGACAATGCCTGGTCAGTCTTACAACAAATGCAATGTATATTTACTTATGCTTGTGACCTGCAATACTGAAATTCGATTACAAGTTTACACAATATCCAAATGTAGCTCCACATGGGCTCAATTGGGTAGACTGTATGAAATATGTGCCTGCTAGTTTTGTCGGTTTACCAATGGTTATGTAAGTCATTGGTTCCAAGTAATGGGTGCACACACACACACACACCACACACACACACACACACACACACACACACACACACACCACACACACACACACACACACACACACACACACACACACACACACACACACACACACACACACACACACACACACACACACACACACACACACACACACACACACACACCACACACACACACACACACACACACACACACACACACACACACACACACACACACACACACACACACACACACACACACACACACACACACCACACACACACACACACACACACACACACACACACACACACACACACACACACACACACACACACACACACACACACACACACACACACACACACACACACACACACACACACACACACACACACACACACACACCACACACACACACACACACACCACACACACACACACACACACACACACACACACACACACACACACACACACACACACACACACACACACACACACACACACACACACACACACACACACACACACACACACACACACACACACACACACACACACACACACACACACACACACACACACACACACACACACACACACACACACACACACACACACACACACACACACACACACACACACACACACACACACACACACACACACACACACACACACACACACACACACACACACACACACACACACACACACACACACACACACACACACACACACACACACACACACACACACACACACACACACACACACACACACACACACACACACACACACACACACACACACACACACACACACACACACACACACACACACACACACACACACACACACACACACACACACACACACACACACACACACACACACACACACACACACACACACACACACACACACACACACACACACACACACACACACACACACACACACACACACACACACACACACACACACACACACACACACACACACACACACACACACACACACACACACACACACACACACACACACACACACACACACACACACACACACACACACACACACACACACACACACACACACACACACACACACACACACACACACACACACACACACACACACACACACACACACACACACACACACACACACACACACACACACACACACACACACACACACACACACACACACACACACACACACACACACACACACACACACACACACACACACACACACACACACACACACACACACACACACACCACACACACCACACACACACACACACACACACACACACACACACACACACACACACACCACACACACACACACACACACACACACACACACACACACACACACACACACACACACACACACACACACACACACACACACACACACACACACACACACACACACACACCACACACACACACACACACACACACACACACACACACACACACACACACACACACACACACACACACACACACACACACACACACACACACACACACACACCACACACACACACACACACACACACACACCACACACACACACACACACACACACACACACACACACACAACACACACCACACACACACACACACACACACACACAACACACACACACACACACACACACACACACACACACACACACACACAACACACACACACACACACACACACACACACACACACACACACACACACACACACACACCACACACACACACACACACACACACACACACACACACACACACACACACACACACACACACACACACACACACACACACACACACACACACACACACACACACACACACACACACACACACACACACACACACACACACACACACACACACACACACACACACACACACACACAACACACACACACACACACACACACACACACACACACACACACACACACACACACACACACACGCATTGCTAAGAATACATACGACGCAGACTATACGATTCTGAACACACCAACCTGTTTGTAACGGTTGCCACTATTGCGGCCATACAACAAACATGGGAATCTGAGACCAAAAGGTGTTTTATTTATCATACATATAAAGGACTGCATGCGCCATCTTGTCTGATGTGTCAAATCAGCATTGTTCAATAATACCAAAAGAAACGAAAGCGAAAGTATTCCCAATTTACAATTTTGTGTCGGACTCTCGTGTCTACATAACATGTAAATACAATAATCATCATTTAATACATGTATAGTTTATTTGCCATATACCATGTAATGTTTAGATCAACATAATTATTGTACACATTCATTCATATGTATATATGTATATAAAGTAATAAGGGTTTAGTACGTTCTGGAAACATTAGACTAGGTCACAACCAATTAGTAATATGGCAGTAGGCCTACACAATGTTTCAACATTCAAAATGGCTGTCCCATACGAAAGAACGGAAGTGAAAACCACTTTTTCATCATTTCACGATTAGAAAGAACTCCACTAATTCACGACTTAATTCCACTAATTCACGATTCCAAATTCCACTAATTCACGACTTCAACTCCACTAATTCACCACTTCAATACCACTAATTCACGATTTCAATTCCACTAATTCACGACTTCAACTCCACTAATTCACCACTTCAATACCACTAATTCACGATTTCAATTCCACTAATTCACGACTTCAACTCCACTAATTCACCACTTCAATACCACTAATTCACGACTTTAATTCCACTAATTCACCACTTCAATTCCACTAATTCACGACTTCAACACCACTAATTCACCACTTCAATTCCACTAATTCAGGACTTCAACTCCACTAATTCACCACTTCAATACCACTAATTCACGACTTAATTCCACTAATTCACGACTCCAATTCAACTAATTCACGACTTCAACTCCACTAATTCACCACTTCAATACCACTAATTCACGATTTCAATTCCACTAATTCACGACTTCAACTCCACTAATTCACCACTTCAATACCACTAATTCACGACTTTAATTCCACTAATTCACCACTTCAATTCCACTAATTCACGACTTCAACACCACTAATTCACCACTTCAATTCCAATAATTCACGACTTCAACTCCACTAATTCACCAATTCAATACCACTAATTCAGGACTTTAATTCCACTAATTCACCACTTCAATTCCACTAATTCACGACTTCAACACCAATAATTCACGACTTCAATTCCACTAATTCACGACTTCAACACCACTAATTCACGACTTCAACTCCACTAATTCACCACTTCAACTCTACTAATTCACGACTTGAACTCCACTAATTCAGGACTTCAATTCCACTAATTCACGACTTTAATTCCACTAATTCACCACTTCAATTCCACTAATTCACGACTTCAACACCACTAATTCACGACTTCAATTCCACTAATTCACGACTTCAATTCCACTAATTCACGACTTCATCTCCACTAATATACGACTTCAATTCCACTAATTCACGACTTCAACTCCACTAATTCACCACTTCAACTCCACTAATTCAACACTTCAATTCCACTAATTCACGACTTCAATTCCACTAATTCACGACTTCAATTCCACTAATTCACGACTTCAATACCACTAATTCATAACTTCAATTCCACTAATTCACGACTTCAACTCCACTAATTCACGACTTCAATTCCACTAATTCACAACTTCAATTCCACTAATTCACGACTTCAACTCCACTAATTCACGACTTCAACTCCACTAATTCACCACTTCAATACCACTAATTCACGATATCAATTCCACTAATTAACGACTTCAACTCCACTAATTCACCACTTCAATACCACTAATTCAGGACTTCAACTCCACTAATTCACCACTTCAATACCACTAATTCACGACTTTAATTCCACTAATTCACCACTTCAATACCACTAATTCACCACTTCAACTCCACTAATTCACGACTTGACCTCCACTAATTCAGGACTTCAATTCCACTAATTCACGACTTTAATTCCACTAATTCACCACTTCAATTCCACTAATTCACGACTTCAATTTCACTAATTCACGACTTCAATCCCACTAATTCACGACTTCAATTCCACTAATTCACGACTTCAATTCCACTAATTCACGACTTCAACTCCATTAATTCATGACTTCAACACCACTAATTCACGACTTCAATTCCAATAATTCACGACTTCAATTCCACTAATTCACAACTTCAACACCACTAATTCACGACTTCAATTCCACTAATTCACGACTTCAATTCCACTAAGTCACCACTTCAACACCACTAATTCACGACTTCAACACCACTAATTCACCACTTCAACTCCACTAATTCACCACTTCAACTCCACTAATTCACCACTTCAACACCACTAATTCACCACTTCAACTCCACTAATTCACGACTTGAACTCCACTAATTCACGACTTCAATTCCACTAATTCACGACTTTAATTCCACTAATTCACCACTTCAATTCCACTAATTCAAGACTTCAACACCACTAATTCAAGACTTCAATTCCACTAATTCACGACTTCAATTCTACTAATTCACGACTTCAACTCCACTAATTCACGACTTCAATTCCACTAATTCACGACTTTAATTCCACTAATTCACGACTTCAACCCCACTAATTCACGACTTTAATTCCACTAATTCACGACTTCAAATCCACTAATTTACCACTTCAATACCACTAATTCACGACTTCAATTCCACTAATTCACGACTTCAACTCCACTAATTCACCACTTCAATACCACTAATTCAGGACTTCAACTCCACCAATTCATCACTTCAATACCACTAATTCACGGTTGTTAGGCAAACTGCCCGCCGGCGATATAGCCCAAAATGGTGCTGATGCAGGCGTAAAACCCGAAATATAACAAAATATAACATTACTAATTCACGACTTTAATTCCACTAATTCACCACTTCAATTCCACTAATTCATGACTTCAACACCACTAATTCACGACTTCAATTCCACTAATTCACGACATCAATTCCACTAATTCACCACTTCAATTCCACTAATTCACCACTTCAACACCACTTATTCACCACTTCAATTCCACTAATTCACGACTTCAATTCCACTAATTCACGACTTCAACTCCACTAATTCACGACTTCAATTCCACTAATTCACGACTTTAATTCCACTAATTCACGACTTCAACTCCATTAATTCATGACTTCAACACCACTAATTCACGACCTCAATTCCACTAATTCACAACTTCAATTCCACTAATTCACGACTTCAATTCCACTAATTCACAACTTCAATTCCACTAATTCACGACTTCAACACCACGAATTCACGACTTCAATTCCACTAATTCACCACTTCAATACCACTAATTCACGACTTCAACACCACTAATTCACGACTTCAATTCCACTAATTCACGACTTCAATTCCACTAATTCACCACTTCAACACCACTAATTCACGACTTCAACACCACTAATTCACCACTTCAACTCCACTAATTCACCACTTCAACTCCACTACTTCACCACTTCAGTTCCACTAATTCACGACTTCAATTCCACAAATTCATGACTTCAATTCCACTAATTCACGACTTCAATACCACATATTCACAACTTCAATTCTACTAATTCACGACTTCAACTCCACTAATTCACCACTTCAATACCACTAATTCAGGACTTCAACTCCACTAATTCACCACTTCAATACCACTAATTCACGACTTTAATTCCACTAATTCACCACTTCAATTCCACTAATTCACGACTTCAATTCCACTAATTCACCACTTCTATTCCACTAATTCACCACTTCAACACCACTAATTCACGACTTCAAATCCACTAATTCACCACTTCAACTCCACTAATTCACGACTTGAACTCCACTAATTCAGGACTTCAATTCAACTAATTCACGACTTTAATTCCACTAATTCACCACTTCAATTCCACTAATTCACGACTTCAACACCACTAATTCACGACTTCAATTCCACTAATTCACGACTTCAATTCCACTAATTCACGACTTCAACTCCACTAATTCACGACTTCAATTCCACTAATTCACGACTTCAATTCCACTAATTCACGACTTCAACTCCATTAATTCATGACTTCAACACAACTAATTCACGACTTCAATTCCACTAATTCACAACTTCAATTCCACTAATTCACGACTTCAATTCCACTAATTCACGACTTCAACACCACTAATTCACGACTTCAATTCCACTAATTCACGACTTCAATTCCACTAATTCACCACTTCAACACCACTAATTCACCACTTCAACACCACTAATTCACCACTTCAACTCCACTAATTCACCACTTCAACTCCACTAATTCACGACTTCAATTCCACAAATTCATGACTTCAATTCCACTAATTCACCACTTCAATACCACTTATTCACAACTTCAATTCCACTAATTCACGACTTCAACTCCACTAATTCACGACTTCAACACCACTAATTCACGACTACAACTCCACTAATTCACCACTTCAACTCCACTAATTCACAACTTCAACTCCACTAATTCACGACTTCAACTCCACTAATTCACAACTTCAACCCACTAATTCACGACTTCAATCCACTAATTCACCACTTCATCTCCACTAATTCACACTTAATTCCACTAATTCACACTTTAATTCCACTAATTCACCACTTCACCACATTCACACTTCAATCCACTAATTCACGACTTAATCCACTAATTCACCACTTCAACTCCACTAATTCACGACTTAATTCCACTAATTCACAACTTCAACTCCACTAATTCACGACTTCAACTCCACTAATTCACCACTTCAACTCCACTAATTCACGACTTTAATTCCACTAATTCACCACTTCAATTCCACTAATTCACCATTTCAACTCCACTAATTCACCACTTCATCTCCACTAATTCACGACTTTAATTCCACTAATTCACCACTTCAACTCCACTACTTCACCACTTCATTCCACTAATTCACCACTTCAATACCACATATTCACAACTTCAATTCCACTAATTCACGACTTCAACTCCACTAATTCACCACTTCAATACCACTAATTCAGGACTTCAACTCCACTAATTCACCACTTCAATACCACTAATTCACGACTTTAATTCCACTAATTCACCACTTCAATTCCACTAATTCACGACTTCAATTCCACTAATTCACCACTTCTATTCCACTAATTCACCACTTCAACACCACTAATTCACGACTTCAAATCCACTAATTCACCACTTCAACTCCACTAATTCACGACTTGAACTCCACTAATTCAGGACTTCAATTCCACTAATTCACGACTTTAATTCCACTAATTCACCACTTCAATTCCACTAATTCACCACTTCAACACCACTAATTCACGACTTCAATTCCACTAATTCACGACTTCAATTCCACTAATTCACGACTTCAACTCCACTAATTCACGACTTCAATTCCACTAATTCACGACTTCAATTCCACTAATTCACGACTTCAACTCCATTAATTCATGACTTCAACACAACTAATTCACGACTTCAATTCCACTAATTCACAACTTCAATTCCACTAATTCACGACTTCAATTCCACTAATTCACGACTTCAACACCACTAATTCACGACTTCAATTCCACTAATTCACGACTTCAATTCCACTAATTCACCACTTCAACACCACTAATTCACCACTTCAACACCACTAATTCACCACTTCAACTCCACTAATTCACCACTTCAACTCCACTAATTCACGACTTCAACACCACTAATTCACGACTTCAATTCCACTAATTCACGACTTCAATTCCACTAATTCACCACTTCAACACCACTAATTCACCACTTCAACACCACTAATTCACCACTTCATCTCCACTAATTCACCACTTCAACTCCACTAATTCACGACTTCAATTCCACAAATTCATGACTTCAATTCCACTAATTCACCACTTCAATACCACTTATTCACAACTTCAATTCCACTAATTCACGACTTCAACTCCACTAATTGCCCCACTTCAACTCCACTAATTCACGACTACAACTCCACTAATTCACCACTTCAACTCCACTAATTCACAACTTCAACTCCACTAATTCACGACTTCAACTCCACTAATTCACAACTTCAACTCCACTAATTCACGACTTCAACTCCATTAATTCACAACTTCAACTCCACTAATTCACGACTTCAACTCCACTAATTCACCACTTCAACTCCACTAATTCACGACTTCAACTCCACTAATTCACCACTTCATCTCCACTAATTCACGACTTTAATTCCACTAATTCACCACTTTAATTCCACTAATTCACCACTTCATCTCCACTAATTCACGACTTTAATTCCACTAATTCACAACTTCAACTCCACTAATTCACGACTTCAACTCCACTAATTCACCACTTCATCTCCACTAATTCACGACTTTAATTCCACTAATTCACCACTTCAATTCCACTAATTCACCATTTCAACTCCACTAATTCACCACTTCATCTCCACTAATTCACGACTTTAATTCCACTAATTCACCACTTCATCTCCACTAATTCACGACTTTAATTCCACTAATTCACCACTTCAATTCCACTAATTCACCACTTTAATTCCACTAATTCACCACTTCAACACCACTAATTCACGACTTCAACTCCACTAATTCACCACTTCAACTCCACTAATTCACGACTTCAACTCCACTAATTCAGGACTTCAATTCCACTAATTCACGACTTCAACACCACTAATTCACGACTTCAATTCCACTAATTCACGACTTCAATTCCACTAATTCACGACTTCAACACCACTAATTCACGACTTCAATTCCACTAATTCACGACTTCAATTCCACTAATTCACCACTTCAACACCACTAATTCACGACTTCAACACCACTAATTCACCACTTCAACTCCACTAATTCACCACTTCAACTCCACTACTTCACCACTTCAGTTCCACTAATTCACCACTTCAATACCACATATTCACAACTTCAATTCCACTAATTCACGACTTCAACTCCACTAATTCACCACTTCAATACCACTAATTCAGGACTTCAACTCCACTAATACACCACTTCAATACCACTAATTCACGACTTTAATTCCACTAATTCACCACTTCAATTCCACTAATTCACGACTTCAATTCCACTAATTCACCACTTCTATTCCACTAATTCACCACTTCAACACCACTAATTCACGACTTCAAATCCACTAATTCACCACTTCAACTCCACTAATTCACGACTTGAACTCCACTAATTCAGGACTTCAATTCCACTAATTCACGACTTTAATTCCACTAATTCACCACTTCAATTCCACTAATTCACCACTTCAACACCACTAATTCACGACTTCAATTCCACTAATTCACGACTTCAATTCCACTAATTCACGACTTCAACTCCACTAATTCACGACTTCAATTCCACTAATTCACGACTTCAATTCCACTGATTCACGACTTCAACTCCATTAATTCATGACTTCAACACAACTAATTCACGACTTCAATTCCACTAATTCACAACTTCAATTCCACTAATTCACGACTTCAATTCCACTAATTCACGACTTCAACACCACTAATTCACGACTTCAATTCCACTAATTCACGACTTCAATTCCACTAATTCACCACTTCAACACCACTAATTCACCACTTCAACACCACTAATTCACCACTTCAACTCCACTAATTCACCACTTCAACTCCACTAATTCACGACTTCAATTCCACAAATTCATGACTTCAATTCCACTAATTCACAACTTCAATTCCACTAATTCACGACTTCAACTCCACTAATTCACGACTTCAACTCCACTAATTCACCACTTCAACTCCACTAATTCACAACTTCAACTCCACTAATTCACGACTTCATCTCCACTAATTCACAACTTCAACTCCACTAATTCACGACTTCAACTCCATTAATTCACAACTTCAACTCCACTAATTCACGACTTCAACTCCACTAATTCACCACTTCAACTCCACTAATTCACGACTTCAACTCCACTAATTCACCACTTCATCTCCACTAATTCACCACTTTAATTCCACTAATTCACCACTTTAATTCCACTAATTCACCACTTCATCTCCACTAATTCACGACTTTAATTCCACTAATTCACCACTTCAACTCCACTAATTCACGACTTTAATTCCACTAATTCACAACTTCAACTCCACTAATTCACGACTTCAACTCCACTAATTCACCACTTCATGTCCACTAATTCACGACTTTAATTCCACTAATTCACCACTTCAATTCCACTAATTCACCACTTCAACTCCACTAATTCACCACTTCATCTCCACTAATTCACGACTTTAATTCCACTAATTCACCACTTCATCTCCACTAATTCACGACTTTAATTCCACTAATTCACCACTTCAACTCCACTAATTCAGGACTTCAATTCCACTAATTCACAACTTAAATTCCACTAATTCACCACTTCAATTCCACTAATTCACGATTTCAACTCCACTAATTCACGACTTCAACTCCACTAATTCACCACTTCAATTCCACTAATTCACGACTTCAACTCCCGGAGTTCGCGCCCAGCTGTAACCGTTACTATTGCCCCCACCCCCCTTAGGCGAAGCACTTAAATTCCACACGTCTCTTCTCTCCCCCATGGCGGAATAAGGTCGCCAGAGCGATTTAATTAATGTTGTAAGAACTTGTTTCGAAATAGAGTTAAGAATAAATCTCTATAAACTAAGCTTATTCTAGTTATTTGGATCGGGTTAGCCAATGTTCACTTGACATTGCTTATGCTAACTTTATACGCACAATTAAAAACTAATTATATCGTTTGGATGGCAACAATAATATAAATTGTGGAGATTATAAATTATGTTTATAATCTGCCCATTTGTTCTCAACAATCAGTTATCATTGAGTTTCTATGCAAAACTGAAAGCCATTGATTTCGTGCCCATGCTTACCGTAGCAGCAACTAGCAAAACTGTCGAGGTTTAATATGATTTAGTAAATGGGAGATATGCTGCAAGATGCATATTGTTGTGCGTGACATTATAAATACCACTAAACGAACATTAATTAATCTGTAATTAGACTGTTACCATTGTGACGCAGTTAATAATAGCGTTGTCGTTTGTGTCATTTCCTCATTGTAAGCATACATGAGTATTGTAAGTACTAGACTTTATCTACATGTATGTTTCGAACAGTAATTCATAAATATTTGAAGGCTGTTATAAATTGCATAAAGTGTGTCTATATTATAATTTGCATAGTTATTACAAATTGGGTAGCTTTGACAAATTGCATAGTTATTACAAATTGGAGCTTTGACAAATTGCATAGTTATTACAAATTGTGTAGCTTTGACAAATTGCATAGTTATTACAAATTGGGTAGCTTTGACAAATTGCATAGTTATTACAAATTGGGTAGCTTTGACAAATTGCATAGTTATTACAAATTGGGTAGCTTTGACAAATTGCATAGTTGTTACAAATTGGGTAGCTTTGACAAATTGCATAGTTATTACACATTTGGTAGATTTGACAAATTGCATACTTATTACAAATTGTATGGTTATTACAAATTGCATACTTTTTACAAATTGCATAGTTATTACAAATTGAGTAGTTATTACAAATTGCTTTGTGACAATGGTAATCAATGACAATGGATCATTTGAGAACCAACGTGCATACATTATAAGATGTCAAACAGCTTAAAACTACTAACACCGTGCCCTTTTGTGGCCTTTTGTGACAAGTGCGATGTGATACGTATTATGACATATGACATGTGTTATGTGACATGTGGTATGTGACATGTGTTGCGTGATGTGTGATATGTGACATATGCTGTGTGATAAGTGTTATGTGGCACATGTGATGTGTACACGTGTTGTGTGACAAGTGCGATGTGACACGTGTTATGACATGTGTTATGTGACATGTGTTATGTGACATGTGTTGTGTGACATGTGTTGTGTGACACGTGTTATATGTTGTGTGACACATGTTATATGTTGTGTGACACGTGTTATATGACATGTGTTATGTAACATGGGTTGTGTGACACGTGCTATATGACACGTGTTATGTGTTGTGTGACACGTGTTATATGACATGTGCTATGTGGCATGTGTTGTATGACACGTGTTATGTGTTGTGTGGCACGTGTTATGTGGGGTAGGCGTTAAGGAGAATATGTGAATATCCTTCTTGCATTCTGCATTTTGCCCCCTGACTTTCAATAACACAGGATACATGCATATTCTGTATATTCTGTTCACACCTTTCTAGCTTCAAAACTCCCAATATTCCAAGTTAACTCCCAATCCTCAAAGTTAACTCCCAATCCTCAAAGTTAACTCCCAATCCTCAAAGTTAACTCCCAATCCTCAAAGTTAACTCCCAATCCTCAATGTTAACTCACAATCCTCAAAGTTAACTCCCAATATTCAAAGTTAACTCCCAATCCTCAAAGTTAACTCCAATCCTCAAAGTTAACTCACAATCCTCAAAGTTAACTCCCAATCCTCAATGTTAACTCACAATCCTCAAAGTTAACTCCCAATATTCAAAGTTAACTCCCAATCCTCAAAGTTAACTCCAATCCTCAAAGTTAACTCCCAATCTTCCAAGTTAACTACCAATCCTCAAAGTTAACTCCCAATCCTCAAAGTTAACTCCCAATCCTCAAAGTTAACTCCCAATCCTCAAAGTTAACTCTCCCAATCCTCAATGTTAACTCACAATCCTCAATGTTAACTCCCAATATTCAAAGTTAACTCCCAATCCTCAAAGTTAACTCCCAATATTCCAAGTTAACTCCCAATCCTCAATGTTAACTCACAATCCTCAAAGTTAACTCCCAATCCTCAATGTTAACTCACAATCCTCAAAGTTAACTCCCAATCCTCAAAGTTAACTCCCAATATTCAAAGTTAACTCCCAATCCTCAAAGTTAACTCCCAATATTCAAAGTTAACTCCCAATCTTCAAAGTTAACTCCCAATCTTCAACAATGCTCTACATATAATCACACCGTATTTCCCGTGCCAATTTAAAGCACGGGGGAAATATATTCGTACCGTCTTTCTATTAACACAGACATTGGTCAGTTACTGCCCCTGAATATTCTTTAAGAAGGATAGGTCTTCCTTAATTGTTTTCCTTCTGTTTTCATCGTGGTTTTCTTTGCACCACGTGCTATCCAATTTCGTCCGTTTTCTTATCTTACGATTATTAAATTATTAAATCTCCACAGATATCTAAACCTACAGTATATCAAACATTAATGTAAACTGTATTAAAGTGTTATCAATTAAGTGTATAATATAACATTATCAAACCGCAACTTAGGGAATAACTGTTACAGTAAATGCAAAGGATTCCAACTAAAAGGACCGAAATACAGTTCGGGATAAGTCGGACTTCTACAAACACATGTAATAGATGTCGCTCATTAAATTACATTTTACACATGTTTATGGTTGATAGACTTTAAGTTAGTTTACACATTCAATGTTATAACAACGTAACATAGTACATATCAGTTTATGTCGTAATGTTATAGTAATGCCTTGTATATATGTATGTATATAACTCATATATTCATTAAGGTGTGTCCAATCTACTAGTTAACCTGTTTCTGAACTCAATAACGCATTAAAATAACCGTAGGAAAATGTTAACCTTCTCTTTTTTCGATAATTGTAAACTGAAATGTTCAAATTTGTTGTGTTTGCCTAATATTAGCCGAAAAATGAAAAGCGAAATGAAAAGAATATAAATGGTGAACAAAATCGTGGAATAGTGACGTCGTGACGTCGGTGTCATTATTTATGTGGGAACACGACATATTCATAAATTCATATATGCATTAACTTCACTGTGTGTCATTTATTATTACAAATGATTCTTTGATGAAAATAAAAATAAGAATTATAAGAGTTAGAATATACATTATTCTGTGTTTCCTACACATTGTTTATTACTAATGTAACAGTCAGAAAGCGTGTCTAGTCCATGGGTATGCGCACATCACCTTGAATATACATTATTCTGTGTTTCCTACACATTGTTTATTACTAATGTAACAGTCAGAAAGTGTGTCTAGTCCATGGGTATACGCACATCACCTTGAATATACATTATTCTGTGTTTCCTACACATTGTTTATTACTAATGTAACAGTCAGAAAGTGTGTCTAGTCCTTGGGTATACGCACATCATCTTGAACATGAATCTGGAGTCTCGAGTCTGTATCTCCTCTCTGTTGACGTGTTTTGGTTATGACGTGTTTGTGATATGATGTGTTTGTGTTATGACGAGTTTGTGTTATGACATGTTTGTGTTTTGACGTGTTTGTGTTATGACGTGTTTGTGTTTTGATGTGTTTGTGTTTTGACGTGTTTGTGTTTTTAACGTGTTGTGTTTTGACGTGTTTGTGTTATGACGTATTGGTGTTATGACGTGATTGTGTTATGACGTGATTGTGTTATGACGTGTTTGTGTTTTTAACGTGTTGTGTTTTGACGTGTTTGTGCTATGACGTGTTTCTGCTATGACGTGATTGTGCTATGACGTGTTTGTGTTTTTAACGTTTTGTGTTTTGACGTGTTTGTGTTATGACGTGTTTGTGTTTTGACGTGTTTGTGCTATGACGTGTTGTGTGATGACGTGTTCGTGTTATGACGTGTTTGTGTTTTGACGTGTTTTGGTTATGACGTGTTTGTTTTATGACGTGTTTTGGTTATGACGTGTTTGTATTTTTAACGTGTTTTGGATATGATGTGTTTGTGTTATGACGTGTTTGTGTTTTGACGTGTTTGTGTTTTGACGTGTTTGTTTTTGACGTGTTGTGTGTTGACGTGTTTGTGTTATGACGTGTTTATGCTATGACGTGTTTTGGTTATGCCGTGTTTGTGTTTTGACGTGTTTGTGTCATGACGTGTTTGTGTTTTGACGTGTTTGTGCTATGACGTGTTTGTGTGTTGACGTGTTTTGGTTATGACGTGTTTGTGTTATGACGTGTTTGTGTTTTGACGTGTTTGTGTTTTGACGTGTTGTGTTTTGACGTGTTTGTGTTATGACGTGTTTGTGTTGTGACATGTTTTGGTTATGACGTGTTTGTGTTTTGCGTGTTTGTGTTATGACGTGTTTGTGCTATGACGTGTTTGTGCTATGACGTGTTTGTTTTTTTAACGTGTTTGTGTTATGACGTGTTTGTGTTATGACGTGTTTATGTCATGACATGTTTGTGTTTTGACGTGTTTGTGTTATGACGTGTTTGTGTGTTGACGTGTTTTGGTTATGACGTGTTTGTGTTATGACGTGTTTGTGTTTTGACGTGTTTGTGTTTTGACGTGTTGTGTTTTGACGTGTTTGTGTTATGACGTGTTTGTGTTGTGACATGTTTTGGTTATGACGTGTTTGTGTTTTGCGTGTTTGTATTATGACGTGTTTGTGCTATGACGTGTTTGTGTTTTGACGTGTTTGTGTTATGACTTGTTTGTGATATGCCGTGTTTGTGTTTTGAAGTGTTTGTGTTTTGACGTGTTTTGGTTATGACGTGTTTGTGTTTTGACGTGTTTTGGTTATGACGTGTTGTGTTATGGCGTGCTTGTTTTCTTAACGTGTTTTGGTTATGATGTTTTTGTGTTATGACGTGTTTGTGTTTTGACGTGTTTGTGTTTTGACGTGTTTGTATTATGATGTGTTTGTGTTTTGACGTGTTGTGTGTTGACGTGTTTGTGTTTTGACGTGTTTGTGCTATGATGTGTTTTGGTTATGACGTGTTTGTGTTATGACGTGTTTGTGTTATGACGTGTTTGAGTTATGACGTGTTTGTGTTTTGACGTGTTTGTGTCATGACGTGTTTGTGTTTTGAAGTGTTTGTGTTTTGACGTGTTTTGGTTATGACGTGTTTGTGTTTTGAAGTATTTATGTTTTGACGTGTTTGTGTTTTGACGTGTTTGTGTTTTGACGTGTTGTGTTTTGACGTGTTTGTTTTATGGTGTGTTTGTATTATGACGTGTTTTGGTTATGACGTGTTTGTGTTTTGACGTGTTTGTGTGTTGACGTGTTTGTGTTATGACGTGGTTGTGTTATGACGTGTTTGTGTTTTGACGTGTTTGTGTTTTGACGTGTTGTGTTTTGACGTGTTTGTGTTATGACGTGTTTGTGCTATGACGTGTTTTGGCTGTGAGGTTTTTGTGTTATGACGTGTTTGTGTTATGACGTGTTTGAGTTTTGACGTGTTGTGTGTTGACGTGTTTGTGTTATGACGTGTTTTGGTTATGACGTGTTTGTGTTATGATGTTTGTGTTATGACTGTTTGTGTTATCACGTGTTTGTGTTTTGACGTGTTTTGGTTATGACGTGTTTGTGTTATGACGAGTTTTGGTTATGACGTGTTTGTGTTTTGACGTGTTTGTGTTATGACGTGTTTGTGTTATGACGTGTTTTTGTTATGACGTGTTTATGTTTTGACGTATTTGTGTTTTGACATGTTTATGTTTTGACGTGTTTGTGTTTTGACGTGTTTGTGTTATGACGTGTTTGTGTTATGACGTGTTTGTGTTATGACGTGTTTGTGTTATGACGTGTTTGTGTTATGACGTGTTTGTGTTATGACGTGTTTGTGTTATGACGTGTTTGTGTTATGACGTGTTGTGTTAGGACGTGTTTGTTTTTTTAACTTGTTTTGGTTATGATGTGTTTGTGTTTTGACGTGTTGTGTGTTGACGTGTTTGTGTTTTGACGTGTTTGTGCTATGATGTGTTTTGGTTATGACGTGTTTGTGTTATGACGTGTTTGTATTATGACGTGTTTGTGTTATGACGTGTTTGTGTTATGACGTGTTTGTGTTATGACGTGTTTGTGTTTTTAACGTGTTGTGTTTAGGCGTGTTTCTGTTATGACGTATTTGTGCTATGACGTGATTGTGTTATGACGTGTTTGTGTTTTGATAGTTTTGTGATATGACGTGTTTGTGTTTTTAACGTGTTGTGTTTTGACGTGTTTGTATTATGACGTGTTTGTGTTATGACGGGTTTGTGTTATGACGTGTTGGTGTTATGACGTGTTTGTCTTTTGACGTGTTGTGTTTTGACGAGTGTGTCTTATGACGTGTTTGTGTTTTGACGCGTTTTGGTTATGACGTGTTTGTGTTATGACGTGTTTGTGTTTTGACGTGTTTGTGATATGACGTGTTTGTGTTATGACGTGTTTGTGTTTTGACATGTTTGTCTTTTGAAGTGTTTGTGTTTTGACGTGTTTGTGTTATGACGAGTTTATGTTTTGACGTGTTTGTGCTTTTACGTGTTTGTGTTATGACGTGTTTGTATTTTGATGTGTTTGTGTTTTGACGTGTTTGTGTTATGACGTGTTTGTGTTTTGACGTGTTTGTTTTTTGACGTGTTTGTGTTATGACGTGTTTATGTGTTGACGTGTTTGTGCTTTCACGTTTTTGTGTTTTGACGTGTTGTGTTTTGACGTGTTTGTGTTATGACGTGTTTGTGTTATGACGTGTTTTGGTTATGACGTGTTTGTGTTATGATGTGTTTGTGTTATGACTTGTTTGTGTTATGACGTGTTTGTGTTTTGACGTGTTTGTGTTATCACGTGTTTGTGTTTTGACGTGTTTTGGTTATGACGTGTTTGTGTTATGACGAATTTTGGTTATGACGTGTTTGTGTTTTGACGTGTTTGTGTTATGACGTGTTTTTGTTATGACGTGTTTATGTTTTGACGTATTTGTGTTTTGACATGTTTATGTTTTGACGTGTTTGTGTTTTGACGTGTTTTTGTTATGACGTGTTTGTGTTATGACGTGTTTGTGTTATGACGTGTTTGTGTTTTGACGCGTTTTGGTTATGACGTGTTTGTGTTATGACGTGTTTGTGTTTTGACGTGTTTGTGATATGACGTGTTTGTGTTATGACGTGTTTGTGTTTTGACATGTTTGTCTTTTGAAGTGTTTGTGTTTTGACGTGTTTGTGTTATGACGTGTTTATGTTTGACGTGTTTGTGCTTTTACGTGTTTGTGTTATGACGTGTTTGTGCTATGACGTATTTGTGTTTTGATGTGTTTGTGTTATGACGTGTTTATGTTATGACGTGTTTGTATTTTGATGTGTTTGTGTTTTGACGTGTTTGTGTTATGACGTGTTTGTGTTTTGACGTGTTTGTTTTTTGACGTGTTTGTGTTATGACGTGTTTATGTGTTGACGTGTTTGTGCTTTGACGTTTTTGTGTTTTGACGTGTTGTGTTTTGACGTGTTTGTGCTTTTACGTGTTTGTGTTATGACGTGTTTGTGTTATGACGTATTTTTGTTTTCATATGTTTGTGTTATGACGTGTTTGTGCTATGACGTGTTTTGGCTATGAGGTTTTTGTGTTATGACGTGTTTGTGTTATGACGTGTTTGTGTTTTGACGTGTTGTGTGTTGACGTGTTTGTGTTATGACGTGTTTGTGTTATGACGTGTTTTGGTTATGACGTGTTTGTGTTATGATGTGTTTGTGTTATGACTTGTTTGTGTTATGACGTGTTTGTGTTTTGACGTGTTTGTGTTATCACGTGTTTGTGTTTTGACGTGTTTTGGTTATGACGTGTTTGTGTTTTGACGTGTTTGTGTTATGACGTGTTTGTGTTATGACGTGTTTTTGTTATGACGTGTTTATGTTTTGACGTATTTGTGTTTTGACATGTTTATGTTTTGACGTGTTTGTGTTTTGACGTGTTTGTGTTATGACGTGTTTGTGTTATGACGTGTTTGTGTTATGACGTGTTTGTGTTATGACGTGTTTGTGTTATGACGGTTATACGTGTTTGTGTTATGACGTGTTTGTGTTATGACGTGTTTGTGTTATGACGTGTTTGTGTTATGACGTGTTGTGTTAGGACGTGTTTGTTTTTTTAACTTGTTTTGGTTATGATGTGTTTGTGTTTTGACGTGTTGTGTGTTGACGTGTTTGTGTTTTGACGTGTTTGTGCTATGATGTGTTTTGGTTATGACGTGTTTGTGTTATGACGTGTTTGTGTTATGACGTGTTTGTGTTATGACGTGTTTGTGTTATGACGTGTTTGTGTTATGACGTGTTTGTGTTTTTAACGTGTTGTGTTTTGGCGTGTTTGTGTTATGACGTATTTGTGCTATGACGTGATTGTGTTATGACGTGTTTGTGTTTTGATGGTTTTGTGGTATGACGTGTTTGTGTTTTTGACGTGTTGTGTTTTGACGTGTTTGTATTATGACGTGTTTGTGTTATGATGTGTTTGTGTTATGACGTGTTGTGTTAGGACGTGTTTGTTTTATTAACGTGTTTTGGTTATGATGTGTTGGTGTTATGACGTGTTTGTCTTTTGACGTGTTGTGTTTTGACGAGTGTTTCTTATGACGTGTTTGTGTTTTGACGCGTTTTGGTTATGACGTGTTTGTGTTATGACGTGTTTGTGTTTTGACGTGTTTGTGATATGACGTGTTTGTGTTATGACGTGTTTGTGTTTTGACATGTTTGTCTTTTGAAGTGTTTGTGTTTTGACGTGTTTGTGTTATGACGTGTTTATGTTTTGACGTGTTTGTGCTTTTACGTGTTTGTGTTATGACGTGTTTGTGTTATGACGTATTTGTGTTTTGATGTGTTTGTGTTATGACGTGTTTATGTTATGACGTGTTTGTATTTTGATGTGTTTGTGTTTTGACGTGTTTGTGTTATGACGTTATTGTGTTATGACGTGTTTGTGTTTTTAACGTGTTGTGTTTTGGCGTGTTTGTGTTATGACATATTTGTGCTATGACGTGATTGTGTTATAACGTGTTTGTGTTTTGATGGTGTTGTGTTATGACGTGTTTGTGTTTTTAACGTGTTGTGTTTTGACGTGTTTGTGTTATGACGTGTTTGTGCTATGACGTGTTCTGTTAGGACGTGTTTTTTTTTTAACGTGTTTTGGTTATGATGTGTTGGTGTTATGACGTGTTTGTCTTTTGACGTGTTGTGTTTTGACGAGTTTGTGTTATGACGTGTTTGTGTTATGACGTGTTTGTGTTATGACCTGTTTGTGTTATGACGTGTTGTGTTAGGACGTGTTTGTTTTTTTAACGTGTTTTGGTTATGATTTGTTGCTGTTATAACGTGTTTGTATTTGACGTGTTGTGTTTTGACGAGTTTGTGTAATGACATGTTTGTCTTTTGAAGTGTTTGTGTTTTGACGTGTTTGTGTTATGACGTGTTTATGTTTTGACGTTTTTGTGCTTTTACGTGTTTGTGTTATGACGTTTTTGTGTTATGACGTATTTGTGTTTTGATGTGTTTGTGTTATGACGTGTTTGTGTTATGACGTGTTTGTATTTTGATGTGTTTGTGTTTTGACGTGTTTGTGTTATGACGTGATTGTGTTATGACGTGTTTGTGTTTTTAACGTATTGTGTTTTGATGTGTTTGTGTCTTGACGTGTGTGTTATGACGTGTTTGTATTTTGATGTGTTTGTGTTTTGAAGTGTTTGTGTTATGACGTGTTTGTGCTATGACGTATTTGTGCTATGACGTGATTGTGTTATAATGTGTTTGTGTTTTGATGGTTTTGTGTTATGACGTGTTTGTGTTATGACGTGTTTGTATTTTGATGTGTTTGTGTTTTGACGTGTTTGTGTTATGACGTGTTTGTGTTTTGACGTGTTTGTTTTTTGACGTGTTTGTGTTATGACGTGTTTATGTGTTGACGTGTTTGTGTTTCACGTTTTTGTGTTTTGACGTGTTTGTGTTTTGACGTGTTTGTGTTATGACGTGTTTGTGTTATGACGTGTTTTGTTTATGACGTGTTTGTGTTATGATGTGTTTGTGTTATGACTTGTTTGTGTTATGACGTGTTTGTGTTTTGACGTGTTTGTGTTATCACGTGTTTGTGTTTTGACGTGTTTTGGTTATGACGTGTTTGTGTTATGACGAATTTTGGTTATGACGTGTTTGTGTTTTGACGTGTTTGTGTTATGACGTGTTTTTGTTATGACGTGTTTATGTTTTGACGTATTTGTGTTTTGACATGTTTATGTTTTGACGTGTTTGTGTTTTGACGTGTTTTTGTTATGACGTGTTTGTGTTATGACGTGTTTGTGTTATGACGTGTTTGTGTTTTGACGCGTTTTGGTTATGACGTGTTTGTGTTATGACGTGTTTGTGTTTTGACGTGTTTGTGATATGACGTGTTTGTGTTATGACGTGTTTGTGTTTTGACATGTTTGTCTTTTGAAGTGTTTGTGTTTTGACGTGTTTGTGTTATGACGTGTTTATGTTTGACGTGTTTGTGCTTTTACGTGTTTGTGTTATGACGTGTTTGTGCTATGACGTATTTGTGTTTTGATGTGTTTGTGTTATGACGTGTTTATGTTATGACGTGTTTGTATTTTGATGTGTTTGTGTTTTGACGTGTTTGTGTTATGACGTGTTTGTGTTTTGACGTGTTTGTTTTTTGACGTGTTTGTGTTATGACGTGTTTATGTGTTGACGTGTTTGTGCTTTGACGTTTTTGTGTTTTGACGTGTTGTGTTTTGACGTGTTTGTGCTTTTACGTGTTTGTGTTATGACGTGTTTGTGTTATGACGTATTTTTGTTTTCATATGTTTGTGTTATGACGTGTTTGTGCTATGACGTGTTTTGGCTATGAGGTTTTTGTGTTATGACGTGTTTGTGTTATGACGTGTTTGTGTTTTGACGTGTTGTGTGTTGACGTGTTTGTGTTATGACGTGTTTGTGTTATGACGTGTTTTGGTTATGACGTGTTTGTGTTATGATGTGTTTGTGTTATGACTTGTTTGTGTTATGACGTGTTTGTGTTTTGACGTGTTTGTGTTATCACGTGTTTGTGTTTTGACGTGTTTTGGTTATGACGTGTTTGTGTTTTGACGTGTTTGTGTTATGACGTGTTTGTGTTATGACGTGTTTTTGTTATGACGTGTTTATGTTTTGACGTATTTGTGTTTTGACATGTTTATGTTTTGACGTGTTTGTGTTTTGACGTGTTTGTGTTATGACGTGTTTGTGTTATGACGTGTTTGTGTTATGACGTGTTTGTGTTATGACGTGTTTGTGTTATGACGTGTTTGTGTTATGACGTGTTTGTGTTATGACGTGTTTGTGTTATGACGTGTTGTGTTAGGACGTGTTTGTTTTTTTAACTTGTTTTGGTTATGATGTGTTTGTGTTTTGACGTGTTGTGTGTTGACGTGTTTGTGTTTTGACGTGTTTGTGCTATGATGTGTTTTGGTTATGACGTGTTTGTGTTATGACGTGTTTGTGTTATGACGTGTTTGTGTTATGACGTGTTTGTGTTATGACGTGTTTGTGTTATGACGTGTTTGTGTTTTTAACGTGTTGTGTTTTGGCGTGTTTGTGTTATGACGTATTTGTGCTATGACGTGATTGTGTTATGACGTGTTTGTGTTTTGATGGTTTTGTGGTATGACGTGTTTGTGTTTTTGACGTGTTGTGTTTTGACGTGTTTGTATTATGACGTGTTTGTGTTATGATGTGTTTGTGTTATGACGTGTTGTGTTAGGACGTGTTTGTTTTTTTAACGTGTTTTGGTTATGATGTGTTGGTGTTATGACGTGTTTGTCTTTTGACGTGTTGTGTTTTGACGAGTGTTTCTTATGACGTGTTTGTGTTTTGACGCGTTTTGGTTATGACGTGTTTGTGTTATGACGTGTTTGTGTTTTGACGTGTTTGTGATATGACGTGTTTGTGTTATGACGTGTTTGTGTTTTGACATGTTTGTCTTTTGAAGTGTTTGTGTTTTGACGTGTTTGTGTTATGACGTGTTTATGTTTTGACGTGTTTGTGCTTTTACGTGTTTGTGTTATGACGTGTTTGTGTTATGACGTATTTGTGTTTTGATGTGTTTGTGTTATGACGTGTTTATGTTATGACGTGTTTGTATTTTGATGTGTTTGTGTTTTGACGTGTTTGTGTTATGACGTTATTGTGTTATGACGTGTTTGTGTTTTTAACGTGTTGTGTTTTGGCGTGTTTGTGTTATGACATATTTGTGCTATGACGTGATTGTGTTATAACGTGTTTGTGTTTTGATGGTGTTGTGTTATGACGTGTTTGTGTTTTTAACGTGTTGTGTTTTGACGTGTTTGTGTTATGACGTGTTTGTGCTATGACGTGTTCTGTTAGGACGTGTTTTTTTTTTAACGTGTTTTGGTTATGATGTGTTGGTGTTATGACGTGTTTGTCTTTTGACGTGTTGTGTTTTGACGAGTTTGTGTTATGACGTGTTTGTGTTATGACGTGTTTGTGTTATGACCTGTTTGTGTTATGACGTGTTGTGTTAGGACGTGTTTGTTTTTTTAACGTGTTTTGGTTATGATTTGTTGCTGTTATAACGTGTTTGTATTTGACGTGTTGTGTTTTGACGAGTTTGTGTAATGACATGTTTGTCTTTTGAAGTGTTTGTGTTTTGACGTGTTTGTGTTATGACGTGTTTATGTTTTGACGTTTTTGTGCTTTTACGTGTTTGTGTTATGACGTTTTTGTGTTATGACGTATTTGTGTTTTGATGTGTTTGTGTTATGACGTGTTTGTGTTATGACGTGTTTGTATTTTGATGTGTTTGTGCTTTGACGTGTTTGTGTTATGACGTGATTGTGTTATGACGTGTTTGTGTTTTTAACGTATTGTGTTTTGATGTGTTTGTGTTTTGACGTGTGTGTTATGACGTGTTTGTATTTTGATGTGTTTGTGTTTTGAAGTGTTTGTGTTATGACGTGTTTGTGCTATGACGTATTTGTGCTATGACGTGATTGTGTTATAATGTGTTTGTGTTTTGATGGTTTTGTGTTATGACGTGTTTGTGTTATGACGTGTTTGTGTTAGGACGTGTTTGTGTTTTAACGTGTTTTGGTTATGATGTGTTGGTGTTATGACGTGTTTGTGTTATGACGTGTTTGTGTTTTGACGTGTTTGTGTTATGACGTGTTTGTGTTTTGACGTGTTTTTGGTTATGACGTGTTTGTGTTATGACGTGTTGTGTTAGGACATGTTTGTTTTTTTAACGTGTTTTTGTTATGATGTGTTGGTGTTATGACGTGTTTGTGTTATAACGTGTTTGTGTTTTGACGTGTTTGTGTTATGACGTGTTTGTGTTTTGACGTGTTTTTGGTTATGACGTGTTTGTGTTATGACGTGTTTTGGTTATGACGTGTTTGTGTTTGTTTTTTGACGTGTTTGTGTTATGGCGTGTTTGTGTTATGACGTGTTTATATTTTGACGTGTTTGTGTTTTGACGTGGTTGTGTTTTGACGTGTTTGTGCTATGACGTGTTTGTGCTATGACGTGATTGTGTTATGACGTTTTAGTGTGTTCAACTTTTGTGTTTTGACGTGTTTGTGTTATGACGTGTTTGTATTTTGACGTGTTTGTGTTATGACGTGTTTTGGTTATGACGTGTTTGTTTTTTTAACGTGTTTTGGTTATGATGTGTTTGTGTTATGACGTGTTTGTGTTTTGACGTGTAGTGTGTTGACGTGTTTGTGTTATGCCGTGCTTATGTTTTGACGTGTTTGTGTTTTGACGTGTTTGTGCAATGACATGTGTGTCTGTTTACGTGTTTGTGTTATGACTTGTTTGTGATATGCCGTGTTTGTGTTATGACGTGTTTGTGTTATGACGTGTTTGTGTTATGAAGTGTTTGTGTTTTGACGTTTTTGTGTTATGACGTGTTTATGTTTTGACGTGTTTGTGTTTTGATGTGTTTGTGTTATGACGTGTTTGTGTTATGACGAGTTTGTGTTATGACCTGTTTATGCTATGACGTGTTTTGGTTATGCCGTGTTTGTGTTTTGACCTGTTTGTGTTTTGACGTGTTGTGTTTTGACGTGTTTGTGTTATGACGTGTTTGTGTTATGACATGTTTTGGTTATGACGTGTTTGTGTTTTGACGTGTTTGTGTTATGACGTGTTTGTGTTATGACGTGTTTGTGTTTTGACGTGTTTGTGTTATGACGTGTTTATGTTTTGACGTGTTTGTGTTTTGACGTGTTTGTGCAATGACATGTGTGTCTGTTTACGTTGTTTGTGATATGCCGTGTTTGTGTTATGACGTGTTTGTGTTATGACGTGTTTGTGTTATGAAGTGTTTGTGATATGACGTGTTTGTGTTTTTAACGTGTTGTGTTTTGACGTGTATGTGTTATGACGTGTTTGTTTTATGACGTGTTGTGTTATGGCGTGCTTGTTTTCTTAACGTGTTTTGGTTATGATGTTTTTGTGTTATGACGTGTTTGTGTTTTGACGTATTTGTGTTTTGACGTGTTTGTGTTATGATGTGTTTGTGTTATGACGTGTTTGTGTTTTGACGTGTTTTGGTTATGACGTGTTTGTGTTTTGACGTGTTTTGTTTATGACGTGTTTGTGTTTTGACGTGTTTGTGTTTTGACGTGTTTGTGTTATGACGTGTTTCTGTTATGACGTTTTTGTGTTTTGACGTGTTTGTGTTTTGACGTATTTATGTTTTGACGTGTTTGTGTTTTGACGTGTTTGTGTGTTGACGTGTTGTGTTTTGACGTGTTTGTTTTATGACGTGTTTGTATTATAACGTGTTTTGGTTATGACGTGTTTGTGTGTTGACGTATTTGTGTTTTGACGTGTTTGTGTTATGACGTGTTTGTTTTCTTAACGTGTTTTGGTTATGATGTTTTTTTGTTATGACGTGTTTGTGTTTTGACGTGTTTGTGTTTTGACGTGTTTGTGTTATGATGTGTTTGTGTTTTGACGTGTTTGTGTTTTGACGTGTTTGTGCTATGACGTGTTTGTGTTTTGACGTGTTGTGTTTTTACGTGTTTGTGTTATGACGTGTTTGTGCTATGACGTGTTTTGGTTATGACGTGTTTGTGTTATGACTTGTTTGTGTTATGACGTGTTTGTGTTATGACGTATTTGTGTTTTGATATGTTTGTGTTATGACGTGTTTATGTTTTTAACGTGTTGAGTTATGATGTGTTTGTGTTATGACGTTTTGTGTTTTGACGTTTTGTGTTTTGACGTGTTTGTGTTATGACGTGTTTGTGATATGCCGTGTTTGTGTTATGACGTGTTTGTTTTATGACGTGTTTGTGTTATGAAGTGTTTGTGTTATGACGTGTTTGTGTTTTTAACGTGTTGTGTTTTGACGTGTATGTGTTATGACGTTTTTGTGTTTTGACGTGTTTGTGTTTTGACGTGTTTGTGTGTTGACGTGTTTGTGTTATGATGTGTTTGTGTTTTGACGTGTTTCTGTGTTGACGTGTTTGTGTTATGACGTGTTTGTGTTATGACGTGTTTGTGTTATGACGTGTTTGTGTTTTGACGTGTTTGTGTTTTGACGTGTTTGTGTTTTGACGTGTTTGTGTTATGACGTGTTTATGTTTTGACGTATTTGTGTTTTGACGTGTTTATGTTTTGACGTGTTTGTGTTTTGACGTGTTTGTGTTATGACGTGTTTGTGTTATAACGTGTTTGTGTTATGACGTGTTTGTGTTATGACGTGTTTGTGTTTTGAGTGTTTGTGTTTTGACGTGTTTGTGTTTTGACGTGTTTGTGTTTTGACGTGTTTGTGTTTTGACGTGTTTGTTTTATGACGTTTTTGTGTTATGACGTGTTTTGGTTATGACGTGTTTGTGTTTTGACGTGTTTGTGTTTTGACGTGTTTGTTTTATGACGTGTTTGTGTTTGACGTGTGTTTTGTTAGACGTGTTTATTTTTTTAACGTGTTTTGGTTATGATGTTTTTGTGTGTTGACGTGTTTGTGTTTTGACGTGTTTGTTTTATGATATGTTTGTATTATGACGTGTTTTGGTTATGACGTGTTTTTTTTTTACGTGTTTGTGTTTTGACGTGTTTGTGTTATGACGTGTTTGTGTTATGACGTGTTTGTGTTTTGACGTGTTTGTGTTTTGAAGTGTTTGTGTTTTGACGTGTTTGTGTTATGACGTGTTTGTATTTTGATGTGTTTGTGTTTTGACGTGTTTGTGTTATGACGTGTTTGTGTTTTGACGTGTTTGTTTTTTGACGTGTTTGTGTTATGACGTGTTTATGTGTTGACGTGTTTGTGCTTTCACGTTTTTGTGTTTTGACGTGTTGTGTTTTGACGTGTTTGTGTTATGACGTGTTTGTGTTATGACGTGTTTTGGTTATGACGTGTTTGTGTTATGATGTGTTTGTGTTATGACTTGTTTGTGTTATGACGTGTTTGTGTTTTGACGTGTTTGTGTTATCACGTGTTTGTGTTTTGACGTGTTTTGGTTATGACGTGTTTGTGTTATGACGAATTTTGGTTATGACGTGTTTGTGTTTTGACGTGTTTGTGTTATGACGTGTTTTTGTTATGACGTGTTTATGTTTTGACGTATTTGTGTTTTGACATGTTTATGTTTTGACGTGTTTGTGTTTTGACGTGTTTTTGTTATGACGTGTTTGTGTTATGACGTGTTTGTGTTATGACGTGTTTGTGTTTTGACGCGTTTTGGTTATGACGTGTTTGTGTTATGACGTGTTTGTGTTTTGACGTGTTTGTGATATGACGTGTTTGTGTTATGACGTGTTTGTGTTTTGACATGTTTGTCTTTTGAAGTGTTTGTGTTTTGACGTGTTTGTGTTATGACGTGTTTATGTTTGACGTGTTTGTGCTTTTACGTGTTTGTGTTATGACGTGTTTGTGCTATGACGTATTTGTGTTTTGATGTGTTTGTGTTATGACGTGTTTATGTTATGACGTGTTTGTATTTTGATGTGTTTGTGTTTTGACGTGTTTGTGTTATGACGTGTTTGTGTTTTGACGTGTTTGTTTTTTGACGTGTTTGTGTTATGACGTGTTTATGTGTTGACGTGTTTGTGCTTTGACGTTTTTGTGTTTTGACGTGTTGTGTTTTGACGTGTTTGTGCTTTTACGTGTTTGTGTTATGACGTGTTTGTGTTATGACGTATTTTTGTTTTCATATGTTTGTGTTATGACGTGTTTGTGCTATGACGTGTTTTGGCTATGAGGTTTTTGTGTTATGACGTGTTTGTGTTATGACGTGTTTGTGTTTTGACGTGTTGTGTGTTGACGTGTTTGTGTTATGACGTGTTTGTGTTATGACGTGTTTTGGTTATGACGTGTTTGTGTTATGATGTGTTTGTGTTATGACTTGTTTGTGTTATGACGTGTTTGTGTTTTGACGTGTTTGTGTTATCACGTGTTTGTGTTTTGACGTGTTTTGGTTATGACGTGTTTGTGTTTTGACGTGTTTGTGTTATGACGTGTTTGTGTTATGACGTGTTTTTGTTATGACGTGTTTATGTTTTGACGTATTTGTGTTTTGACATGTTTATGTTTTGACGTGTTTGTGTTTTGACGTGTTTGTGTTATGACGTGTTTGTGTTATGACGTGTTTGTGTTATGACGTGTTTGTGTTATGACGTGTTTGTGTTATGACGTGTTTGTGTTATGACGTGTTTGTGTTATGACGTGTTTGTGTTATGACGTGTTGTGTTAGGACGTGTTTGTTTTTTTAACTTGTTTTGGTTATGATGTGTTTGTGTTTTGACGTGTTGTGTGTTGACGTGTTTGTGTTTTGACGTGTTTGTGCTATGATGTGTTTTGGTTATGACGTGTTTGTGTTATGACGTGTTTGTGTTATGACGTGTTTGTGTTATGACGTGTTTGTGTTATGACGTGTTTGTGTTATGACGTGTTTGTGTTTTTAACGTGTTGTGTTTTGGCGTGTTTGTGTTATGACGTATTTGTGCTATGACGTGATTGTGTTATGACGTGTTTGTGTTTTGATGGTTTTGTGGTATGACGTGTTTGTGTTTTTGACGTGTTGTGTTTTGACGTGTTTGTATTATGACGTGTTTGTGTTATGATGTGTTTGTGTTATGACGTGTTGTGTTAGGACGTGTTTGTTTTTTTAACGTGTTTTGGTTATGATGTGTTGGTGTTATGACGTGTTTGTCTTTTGACGTGTTGTGTTTTGACGAGTGTTTCTTATGACGTGTTTGTGTTTTGACGCGTTTTGGTTATGACGTGTTTGTGTTATGACGTGTTTGTGTTTTGACGTGTTTGTGATATGACGTGTTTGTGATATGACGTGTTTGTGTTATGACGTGTTTGTGTTATGACGTATTTGTGTTTTGATGTGTTTGTGTTATGACGTGTTTATGTTATGACGTGTTTGTATTTTGACGTGTTTGTGTTTTGACGTGTTTGTGTTATGACGTTATTGTGTTATGACGTGTTTGTGTTTTTAACGTGTTGTGTTTTGGCGTGTTTGTGTTATGACATATTTGTGCTATGACGTGATTGTGTTATAACGTGTTTGTGTTTTGATGGTGTTGTGTTATGACGTGTTTGTGTTTTTAACGTGTTGTGTTTTGACGTGTTTGTGTTATGACGTGTTTGTGCTATGACGTGTTCTGTTAGGACGTGTTTTTTTTTTAACGTGTTTTGGTTATGATGTGTTGGTGTTATGACGTGTTTGTCTTTTGACGTGTTGTGTTTTGACGAGTTTGTGTTATGACGTGTTTGTGTTATGACGTGTTTGTGTTATGACCTGTTTGTGTTATGACGTGTTGTGTTAGGACGTGTTTGTTTTTTTAACGTGTTTTGGTTATGATTTGTTGCTGTTATAACGTGTTTGTATTTGACGTGTTGTGTTTTGACGAGTTTGTGTAATGACATGTTTGTCTTTTGAAGTGTTTGTGCTTTTACGTGTTTGTGTTATGACGTTTTTGTGTTATGACGTATTTGTGTTTTGATGTGTTTGTGTTATGACGTGTTTGTGTTATGACGTGTTTGTATTTTGATGTGTTTGTGTTTTGACGTGTTTGTGTTATGACGTGATTGTGTTATGACGTGTTTGTGTTTTTAACGTATTGTGTTTTGATGTGTTTGTGGTTTGACGTGTGTGTTATGACGTGTTTGTATTTTGATGTGTTTGTGTTTTGAAGTGTTTGTGTTATGACGTGTTTGTGCTATGACGTATTTGTGCTATGACGTGATTGTGTTATAACGTATTTGTGTTTTGATGGTTTTGTGTTATGACGTGTTTGTGTTATGACGTGTTTGTGTTAGGACGTGTTGTGTTAGGACATGTTTGTTTTTTTAACGTGTTTTGGTTATGATGTGTTGGTGTTATGACGTGTTTGTGTTATGATGTGTTTGTGTTTTGACGTGTTTGTGTTATGACGTGTTTGTGTTTTGACGTGTTTTTGGTTATGACGTGTTTGTGTTATGACGTGTTGTGTTAGGACATGTTTGTTTTTTTAACGTGTTTTTGTTATGATGTGTTGGTGTTATGACGTGTTTGTGTTATGACGTGTTTGTGTTTTGACGTGTTTGTGTTATGACGTGTTTGTGTTTTGACGTGTTTTTGGTTATGACGTGTTTGTGTTATGACGTGTTTTGGTTATGACGTGTTTGTGTTTGTTTTTTGACGTGTTTGTGTTATGGCGTGTTTGTGTTATGACGTGTTTATATTTTGACGTGTTTGTGTTTTGACGTGGTTGTGTTTTGACGTGTTTGTGCTATGACGTGTTTGTGCTATGACGTGATTGTGTTATGACGTTTTAGTGTTTTTAACTTTTGTGTTTTGACGTGTTTGTGTTATGACGTGTTTGTATTTTGACGTGTTTGTGTTATGACGTGTTTTGGTTATGACGTGTTTGTTTTTTTAACGTGTTTTGGTTATGATGTGTTTGTGTTATGACGTGTTTGTGTTTTGACGTGTTGTGTTTTGACGTGTTTGTGTTATGACGTGTTTATGTTTTGACGTGTTTGTGTTTTGACGTGTTTCAAACATGGTTCTGACGTGTTTGTGTTATGACGTGTTTGTGTTATGACGTGTTTGTGTTATGACGTGTTTGTGTTATGACGTGTTTGTGTTATGAAGTGTTTGTGTTTTGACGTTTTTGGTTATGACGTGTTTATGTTTTGACGTGTTTTGTTTTGACGTGTTTGTGTTATGACGTGTTTGTGTTATGACGTTTGTGTAACAACACTTTGTGTTATGACGTGTTTTTGTTATGACGTGTTTGTGTTTTGACCTGTTTGTGTTTTGACGTGTTGTGTTTTGACGTGTTTGTGTTATGACGTGTTTGTGTTATGACATGTTTTGGTTATGACGTGTTTGTGTTTTGACGTGTTTGTGTTATGACGTGTTTGTGTTATGACGTGTTTGTGTTTTGACGTGTTTGTGTTATGACGTGTTTGTGTTTTGACGTGTTTGTGTTTTGACGTGTTTGTGCAATGACATGTGTGTCTGTTTACGTTGTTTGTGATATGACGTGTTTGTGTTATGACGTGTTTGTGTTATGACGTGTTTGTGTTATGAAGTGTTTGTGATATGACGTGTTTGTGTTTTTAACGTGTTGTGTTTTGACGTGTATGTGTTATGACGTGTTTGTTTTATGACGTGTTGTGTTATGACGTGCTTGTTTTCTTAACGTGTTTTGGTTATGATGTTTTTGTGTTATGACGTGTTTGTGTTTTGACGTATTTGTGTTTTGACGTGTTTGTGTTATGATGTGTTTGTGTTATGACGTGTTTGTGTTTTGACGTGTTTTGGTTATGACGTGTTTGTGTTTTGACGTGTTTTGTTTATGACGTGTTTGTGTTTTGACGTGTTTGTGTTTTGACGTGTTTGTGTTATGACGTGTTTCTGTTATGACGTTTTTGTGTTTTGACGTGTTTGTGTTTTGACGTATTTATGTTTTGACGTGTTTGTGTTTTGACGTGTTTGTGTGTTGACGTGTTGTGTTTTGACGTGTTTGTTTTATGACGTGTTTGTATTATGACGTGTTTTGGTTATGACGTGTTTGTGTGTTGACGTGTTTGTGTTTGAGTTTGTTTTGACGTGTTTGTGTTTTGACGTGTTTGTGTTATGACGTGTTTGTTTTTAACGTGTTTTGGTTATGATGTTTTTTTGTTATGACGTGTTTGTGTTTTGACGTGTTTGTGTTTTGACGTGTTTGTGTATGACGTGTTTGTGTTTTGACGTGTTTGTGTTATGACGTGTGTGTTATGACGTGTTTGTGTTTGACGTTTGTGTTTTTACGTGTTTGTGTTATGACGTGTTTGTGTTATGACGTGTTTTGGTTATGACGTGTTTGTGTTATGACGTGTTTGTGTTATGACGTGTTTGTGTTATGACGTATTTGTGTTTTGATATGTTTGTGTTATGACGTGTTTGTGTTTTAACGTGTTGTGTTATGACGTGTTTGTGTTATGACGTTTTGTGTTTTGACGTTTTGTGTTTTGACGTGTTTGTGTTATGACGTGTTTGTGTTATGACGTGTTTGTGTTATGACGTGTTTGTTTTATGACGTGTTTGTGTTATGACGTGTTTGTGTTATGACGTGTTTGTGTTTACTGTTGTGTTTGACGTGTTGTGTTATGACGTGTTTGTGTTTTGACGTGTTTGTGTTTTGACGTGTTTGTGTGTTGACGTGTTTGTGTTATGACGTGTTTCTGTTATGACGTGTTTGTGTTATGACGTGTTTGTGTTTTGATGTGTTTGTGTTATGACGTGTTTGTGTTATGACGAGTTTGTGTTATGACGTGTTTGTGTTATGACGTGTTTGTGTTATGACGTGTTTATGTTTTGACGTATTTGTGTTTTGACGTGTTTATGTTTTGACGTGTTTGTGTTTTGACGTGTTTGTGTTATGACGTGTTTGTATTATAACGTGTTTGTGTTATGACGTGTTTGTGTTATGACGTGTTTGTGTTATGACGTGTTTGTGTTACAACGTGTTGTGTTATGAGGTGTTTGTGTTATGACGTGTTTGTGTTTTGATGTGTTTGTGTTTTGACGTGTTTGTGTTTTGACGTGTTTGTGTTTTGACGTGTTGTGTTTTGACGTGTTTGTTTATGACGTGTTTGGTATTGACATGTTTGGTTATGACGTGTTGTGTTTTGACGTGTTTGTGTTTTGACGTGTTTGTGTTATGACGTGTTTGTGTTTTGACGTGTTTGTGTTTTGACGTGTTTGTGTTTTGACGTTTTTGTGTTATGACGTGTTTTGTTTGACGTGTTTGTGTTTTGACGTGTTTGTGTTTGACGTGTTGTGTTTTGACGTGTTTGTTTTATGACGTGTTTGTGCTTGACGTGTTTTGGTTATGACGTGTTTGTGTTATGAGGTGTTTGTGTTATGACGTGTTTGTGTTATGACGTATTTGTGTTTTGATGTGTTTGTGTTATGACGTGTTTGTGTTTTTAACGTGTTGTGTTATGATGTGTTTGTGTTACGACGTTTTGTGTGTTGACGTTTTGTGTTTTGACGTGTTTGTGTTATGACGTGTTTGTGATATGCCGTGTTTGTGTTATGACGTGTTTGTTTTATGACGTGTTGTGTTATGGCGTGCTTGTTTTCTTAATGTGTTTTGGTTATGACGTTTTTGTGTTATGACGTGTTTGTGTTTTGACGTGTTTGTGTTTTGACGTTTTTGTGTTTTGACGTGTTGTGTATTGACGTGTTTGTTTTATGACGTGTTTGTGCTTGACGTGTTTTGGTTATGACGTGTTTGTGTTATGACGTGTTTGTGTTATGACGTGTTTGTGTTATGACGTATTTGTGTTTTGATGTGTTTGTGTTATGACGTGTTTGTGTTTTTAACGTGTTGTGTTATGATGTGTTTGTGTAACGACGTTTTGTGTTTTGACGTGTTGTATTTTGACGTGTTTGTTTTATGACGCGTTTGTATTATGACATGTTTTGGTTATGACGTGTTTGTGTTTTGACGTGTTTGTGTTTTGACGTGTTTGTGTTATGATGTGTTTGTGTTTTGACGTGTTGTGTGTTGACGTGTTTGTGTTTTGACGTGTTTGTGCTATGATGTGTTTTGGTTATGACGTGTTTGTGTTATGACGTGTATGTGTTTTGACGTGTTTGTGTCATGACGTGTTTGTGTTTTGACGTGTTTTGCTTATGACGTGTTTGTGTTTTGACGTAATTTGTTTATGACGTGTTTGTGTTAAGACGTGTTTGTGTTATGACGTGTTTGTGTTTTGACGTGTTTGTGTTATGACGTGTTTGTGTTATGACGTATTTGTGTTTTGATGTGTTTGTGTTATGACGTGTTTGTGTTATGACGAGTTTGTGTTATGACGTGTTTGTGTTATGACGTGTTTGTGTTATGACGTGTTTATGTTTTGACCTATTTGTGTTTTGACGTGTTTATGTTTTGACGTGTTTGTGTTTTGACGTGTTTGTGTTATGACGTGTTTGTGTTATGACGTGTTTGTGTTATGACGTGTTTGTGTTATGACGTGTTTGTGTTATGACGTGTTTGTGTTACAACGTGTTGTGTTATGAGGTGTTTGTGTTATGACGTGTTTGTGTTTTGATGTGTTTGTGTTTTGACGTGTTTGTGTTTTGACGTGTTTGTGTTTTGACGTGTTGTGTTTTGACGTGTTTGTTTTATGACGTGTTTGTATTATGACATGTTTTGGTTATGACGTGTTTGTGTTTTGACGTGTTTGTGTTTTGACGTGTTTGTGTTATGACGTGTTTTGTGTTTTGACGTGTTTGTGTTTTGACGTGTTTGTGTTTTGACGTTTTTGTGTTATGACGTGTTTATGTTTTGACGTGTTTGTGTTTTGACGTGTTTGTGTTTTGACGTGTTGTGTTTTGACGTGTTTGTTTTATGACGTGTTTGTGCTTGACGTGTTTTGGTTATGACGTGTTTGTGTTATGAGGTGTTTGTGTTATGACGTGTTTGTGTTATGACGTATTTGTGTTTTGATGTGTTTGTGTTATGACGTGTTTGTGTTTTTAACGTGTTGTGTTATGATGTGTTTGTGTTACGACGTTTTGTGTGTTGACGTTTTGTGTTTTGACGTGTTTGTGTTATGACGTGTTTGTGATATGCCGTGTTTGTGTTATGACGTGTTTGTTTTATGACGTGTTGTGTTATGGCGTGCTTGTTTTCTTAATGTGTTTTGGTTATGATGTTTTTGTGTTATGACGTGTTTGTGTTTTGACGTGTTTGTGTTTTGACGTGTTTGTGTTATGATGTGTTTGTGTTTTGACGTGTTGTGTGTTGACGTGTTTGTGTTTTGACGTGTTTGTGCTATGATGTGTTTTGGTTATGACGTGTTTGTGTTATGACGTGTATGTGTTTTGACGTGTTTGTGTCATGACGTGTTTGTGTTTTGACGTGTTTTGGTTATGACGTGTTTGTGTTTTGACGTAATTTGTTTATGACGTGTTTGTGTTTTGACGTGTTTGTGTTTTGACGTGTTTGTGTTTTGACGTGTTTGTGTTTTGACGTGTTTGTGTTATGACGTGTTTGTGTTATGACGTGTTTGTGTTATGACGTGTTGTGATAGGACGTGTTTGTGTTTTGACGTGTTTGTGCTATGATGTGTTTTGGTTATGACGTGTTTGTGTTATGACGTGTTTGTGTTAAGACATGTTTGTGTTATGACGTGTTTGTGTTTTGACGTGTTTGTGTTATGACATGTTTGTGTTATGACGTGTTTGTGTTATGATGTGTTTGTGTTATGACGTGTTTGTGTTATGACGTGTTTGTGTTTTTAACGTGTTGTGTTTTGGCGTGTTTGTGTTATGACGTATTTGTGCTATGACGTGATTGTGTTATGACGTATTTGTGTTTTGATGGTTTTGTGTTATGACGTGTTTGTGTTTTTAACGTGTTGTGTTTTGACGTGTTTGTGTTATGACGTGTTTGTGTTATGACGTGTTTGTGTTATGACGTGTTGTGTTAGGACGTGTTTGTTTTTTTAACATGTTTTGGTTATGATGTGTTGGTGTTATGACGTGTTTGTCTTTTGACGTGTTGTGTTTTGACGAGTTTGTGTTATGACGTGTTTGTGTTTTGACGTGTTTGTGTTTTGACGTGTTTTGGTTATGACGTGTTTGTGTTATGACGTGTTTGTGTTTTGACGTGTTTTGGTTATGACGTGTTTGTGTTATGACGTGTTTGTGTTTTGACGTATTTGTCATATGACGTGTTTGTGTTATGACGTGTTTGTGTTTTGACATGTTTGTCTTTTGAAGTGTTTGTGCTTTTACGTGTTTGTGTTATGACGTGTTTGTGTTATGACGTATTTGTGTTTTGATGTGTTTGTGTTATGACGTGTTTGTGTTTTTAACGTGTTGTGTTTTGACGTGTTTGTGTTATGACGTGTTTGTGTTATGACGTGTTTGTATTTTAATGTGTTTGTGTTTTGACGTGTTTGTTATGACGTGATTGTGTTATGACGTGTTTGTGTTTTTAACTTGTTGTGTTTTGGCGTGTTTGTGTTATGACGTATTTGTGCTATGACGTGATTGTGTTATAACGTGTTTGTGTTTTGATGATGTTGTGTTATGACGTGTTTGTGTTTCTAACGTGTTGTGTTTTGACGTGTTTGTGTTATGATGTGTTTGTGTTATGACGTGTTTCTGTTATGACGTGTTGTGTTAGGACGTGTTTGTTTTTTTAACGTGTTTTGGTTATGATGTGTTGGTGTTATGACGTGTTTGTCTTTTGACGTGTTGTGTTTTGACGAGTTTGTGTTATGACGTGTTTGTGTTTTGACGTGTTTGTGTTATGACGTGTTTGTGTTTTGACGTGTTTTGGTTATGACGTGTTTGTGTTATGACGTGTTTGTGTTTTGACGTGTTTGTGATATGACGTGTTTGTGTTATGACGTGTTTGTGTTTTGACATGTTTGTCTTTTGAAGTGTTTGTGTTTTGACGTGTTTGTGTTATGACGTGTTTATGTTTTGACGTGTTTGTGCTTTTACGTGTTTGTGTTATGACGTGTTTGTGTTATGACGTGTTTGTATTTTGATGTGTTTGTGTTTTTAACGTGTTGTGTTTTGGCGTGTTTGTGTTATGGCGTATTTGTGCTATGACGTGATTGTGTTATAACGTGTTTGTGTTTTGATGGTTTTGTGTTATGACGTGTTTGTGTTTTTAACGTGTCATGTTTTGACGTGTTTGTGTTATGACGTGTTTGTGTTATGACGTGTTTGTGTTATGACGTGTTGTGTTAGGACATGTTTGTTTTTTTAACGTGTTTTGTTTATGATGTGTTGGTTTTATGACGTATTTGTCTTTTGACGTGTTGTGTTTTGACGAGTTTGTGTTATGACGTGTTTGTGTTATGACGTGTTTGTGTTTTGACGTGTTTTTGGTTATGACGTGTTTGTGTTATGACGTGTTTTGGTTATGACGTGTTTGTGTTTTGACGTGTTTGTGTTATGACGTGTTTGTGTTATGACGTGTTTATGTTTTGACGTGTTTGTGTTTTGACGTGTTTGTGTTTTGACGTGTTTGTGCTATGACGTGTTTGTGCTATGACGTGATTGTGTTATGACGTGTTTTGTGTTTTTAACGTGTTGTGTTTTGACGTGTTTGTGTTATGACGTGTTTGTGTTTTGACGTGTTTGTGTTATGACGTGTTGTGTTATGAAGTGTTTTGGTTATGACGTGTTTGTTTTTATAACGTGTTTTGGTTATGATGTGTTTGTGCTATAACGTATTTGTGTTTTGATGTGTTTGTGTTATGACGTGTTTGTGTTTTTAACGTGTTGTGTTTTGACGTATTTGTGTTATGACGTGTTTGTGGTGTTTTTGTTATGATGTGTTTGTGTTATGACGTGTTTGTGTTTTGACGTGTTTATGTTTTGACGTGTTTGTGTTATGACGTGTTTGTATTATGACGTGTTTGTGTTATGACGTGTTTGTGTTATGACTTGTTTGTGTCATGACGTGTTTGTGTTTTGACGTGTTTGTGTTATGACGTGTTTGTGTTTTGACGTGTTTGTGTTTTGACGTGTTGTGTTTTGATGTGTTGTGTTTTGACGTGTTTGTGTTTTGACGTGTTTGTGTTATGACGTGTTTGTGTTTTGACGTGTTTGTGTTATGACTTGTTTGTGTTATGACGTGTTTTGGTTATGACATGTTTGTGTTTTGACGTGTTTGTGTTATGACGTGTTTGTGTTATGACGTGTTTGTGTTATGACATATTTGTGTTTTGATGTGTTTGTGTTATGACGTGTTTGTGTTATGACGAGTTTTGGTTATGATGTGTTTGTGTTTTGACATGTTTGTGTTATGAGGTGTTTGTGTTATGACGTGTTTGTGTTATGACGTGTTTATGTTTGACGTATTTGTGTTTTGACGTGTTTATGTTTTGACGTGTTTGTGTTTTGACGTGTTTGTGTTATGACGTGTTTGTGTTATGACGTGTTTGTGTTATGACGTATTTGTGTTATGACGTGTTTGTGCTATGACGTGTTTGTGTTACAACGTGTTGTGTTATGAGGTATTTGTGTTATGACGTCTTTGTGTTTTGATGTGTTTGTGTTTTGACGTGTTTGTGTTTTTAACGTGTTGTGTTTTGACGTGTTTGTTTTATGACGGGTTTGTGTTATGACGTGTTTGTATTTTGATATGTTTGTGTTTTGACGTGTTTGTGTTATGACGTGATTGTGTTATGACGTGTTTGTGTTTTTAACGTGTTGTGTTTTGGCGTGTTTGTGTTATGACGGATTTGTGTTATGACGTGTTTGTGTTTTTAACGTGTTGTGTTTTGGCGTGTTTGTGTTATGACGGATTTGTGTTATGACGTGTTTGTGTTTTGATGGTTTTGTGTTATGACGTGTTTGTGTTTTTAACGTTTTGTGTTTTGACGTGTTTGTGTTATGACGTGTTTGTGTTATGACGTGTTTGTGTTATGACGTGTTGTGTTAGGACGTGTTTGTTTTTTTAACGTGTTTTGGTTATGATGTGTTGGTGCTATGACGTGTTTGTCTTTTGACGTGTTGTGTTTTGACGAGTTTGTGTTATGACGTGTTTGAGTTTTGACGTGTTTGTGTTATGACGTGTTTTGGTTATGACGTGTTTGTGTTTTGATGTGTTTGTGTTATGACGTGTTTGTGTTATGACGTGTTTGTGTTTTGACATGTTTGTCTTTTGAAGTGTTTGTGTTTTGACGTGTTTGTGTTATGACGTGTTTATATTTTGACGTGTTTGTGCTTTTACGTGTTTGTGTTATGACGTGTTTGTGTTATGACGTATTTGTGTTTTGATGTGTTTGTGTTTTGACGTGTTTGTGTTTTTAACGTGTTGTGTTTTGACGTATTTGTGTTATGACGTGTTTGTGGTGTTTTGGTTATGATGTGTTTGTGTTATGACGTGTTTGTGTTTTGACGTGTTTGTGTTTTGACGTGTTGTGTTTTGGCGTGTTTGTGTTATGACGGATTTGTGTTATGACGTGTTTGTGTTTTTAACGTGTTGTGTTTTGGCGTGTTTGTGTTATGACGGATTTGTGTTATGACGTGTTTGTGTTTTGATGGTTTTGTGTTATGACGTGTTTGTGTTTTTAACGTTTTGTGTTTTGACGTGTTTGTGTTATGACGTGTTTGTGTTATGACGTGTTTGTGTTATGACGTGTTGTGTTAGGACGTGTTTGTTTTTTTAACGTGTTTTGGTTATGATGTGTTGGTGCTATGACGTGTTTGTCTTTTGACGTGTTGTGTTTTGACGAGTTTGTGTTATGACGTGTTTGAGTTTTGACGTGTTTGTGTTATGACGTGTTTTGGTTATGACGTGTTTGTGTTTTGATGTGTTTGTGTTATGACGTGTTTGTGTTATGACGTGTTTGTGTTTTGACATGTTTGTCTTTTGAAGTGTTTGTGTTTTGACGTGTTTGTGTTATGACGTGTTTATATTTTGACGTGTTTGTGCTTTTACGTGTTTGTGTTATGACGTGTTTGTGTTATGACGTATTTGTGTTTTGATGCGTTTGTGTTATGACGTGTTTGTGTTTTTAACGTGTTGTGTTTTGACGTATTTGTGTTATGACGTGTTTGTGGTGTTTTGGTTATGATGTGTTTGTGTTATGACGTGTTTGTGTTTTGACGTGTTTGTGTTTTGACGTGTTTGTGTTATGACGTGTTTGTGTTATGACGTGTTTTGGTTATGACGTGTTTGTGTCATGACGTGTTTGTGTTATGACGTGTTTGTGTTTTGACGTGTTTGTGTCATGACGTGTTTGTGTTTTGACGTGTTTGTGTTATGACGTGTTTGTGTTATGACGTGTTTTGGTTATGACGTGTTTGTGTCATGACGTGTTTGTGTTATGACTTGTTTGTGTCATGACGTGTTTGTGTTTTGACGTGTTTGTGTTATGACGTGTTTGTGTTTTGACGTGTTTGTGTTTTGACGTGTTGTGTTTTGACGTGTTTTTGTTTTGACGTGTTTGTGTTCTAATGTGTTTGTGTTATAACGTGTTTGTGCTATGACTTGTTTGTGTTTTAACGTGTTGTGTTATGACGTTATTTGTGTTATGACGTGTTTGTATTTTGACGTGTTTGTGTTTTGACGTCTTTGTGTTATGACGTGTTTGTGCTATGACGTGTTTGTGTTTTTAACGTGTTGTGTTTTGACGTGTTTGTGTTTTGATGTGTTTGTGTTATGACGTGTTTGTGCTATGACGTGTTTGTGTTATGACGTGTTTGTGTTTTGACGTGTTTGTATATTGACGTATTTGTGTTTTGATGCGTTTGTGTTATGACGTGTTTGTGTTTTGACGTGTTTGTGTTATGACATGTTTGTGTTTTGACGTGTTTGTGCTTTAACGTGTTGTGTTATGACGTGTTTGTGTCATGACGTGATTGTGTTATGATGTGTTTTGGTTATGACGTGTTTGTGTTTTGACGTGTTTGTGTTATGACGTGTTTGTGTTATGACTTGTTTGTCATTTGACGTGTTTCTTTGACGTGTTTGTCTTTTGACGTGTTTGTGTTATTACGTGTTTGTGTTTTTAACGTGTTGTGTTATGATGTGTTTGTGTTAAGACTTGTTTGTGTTTTGACGTGTTTGTGTTTTGACGAGTTGTGTTTTGACGTGTTTGTGTTTTGACGTGTTTGTATATTGATGTGTTTGTGTTATGACGTGTTTGTGTTAAGACTTGTTTGTGTTTTGACGTGTTTGTGTTTTGACGAGTTGTGTTTTGACGTGTTTGTGTTTTGACGTGTTTGTATATTGATGTGTTTGTGTTATGACGTGTTTGTGTTATGACTTGTTTGTGTTGTTAACGTGTTGTGTTATGACGTGTTTGTGTTATGACGTGTTTTGGTTATGACGTGTTTGTCTTTTGATGTGATTGTGTTATGATGTGTTTGTGTTATGACTTGTTTGTATTTTGACGTGTTTGTCTTTTGACGTGTTTGTCTTTTGACGTGTTTGTGTTTTGACGTGTTTGTGTTTTGGCGTGTTTGTTATTTTATGATGTTTTCGTAGCATTTGTCAAATAGTATGTGCATGTCTTTTATTACACAGCGATATTTCATGAGATCTTACCTCAAGAAAGTGTGCGCCATGTCTGTGTATGTCGTCTCGGGGTTAGATGGGGGACTACATCGTGTATTATGTAGTCTGCTCCATCAAAAGTTGAAATTCTGGATCAATAATGGTCCAATAAGTGGTTTTCAATATTGTGGCGTCCAAGTTGGACGCCATCTTGAATATCGAAGTTGTTTCACATATTTGGCAACTGCAACAGTTTCCAGACCTAACGAACATTTAGATATATAACACAAACTGTGGTATTTTTTTACACTCCAATACCACAAGTTAGTTGCAGTACTAATAGGCCATAATGCAATGAATACATTACTCATTTTAGATTGTTGGAGGATAGTGCAATGATACAGGCAGAGACCCATTCCAGAGTCTCCTCTGGTTCTTTTACGTGCACGTTGTAATGCACCGACACGAGACCACAGTTTGAAGTCCCATCTGAAAGACTGTTATTTTTATTAGGGTCAGACGGGGGATCGAACCTGCGATCCCTGGATTACCAGTTCAACCTATAACATCCAAGTGCCATTGCTCTGTTAAATATTATGGAAATATAAACATAAATACAATGCGCGTAATCTCAATATTTGTATGAGCCAATGTCTTCATGCAGCTGTTACAATTTATGTTTGAGATTTATTAGTATAAAACATCAAGAGGCCAAAGTTCCGTTCATAATAATGCTACCAACACTCTAAATGCACGTGCACAATCTCTATATCGGTATGCACCCCCATATGTGAAGTTTTTAGAAAGGATGGACGGACGGACGGACGGACATGTAGAGGGTAAATATATAATCCCATCAGGCATGCCTCTATCACATATGAGTTTCGAAGATTTGAGATTCCGATACAGTGTATACCGTTTATAAAAATGATATGACATATATGCTGGTATCAAAATATAATGAGGTGTGACAAATGTGATTTTATGTCATCTAAAATGCATCTCGATCACAAAGAGTTTCAAGAGTTTATTTCGAAATACAATGGGAAATATGCCCATGAGTACACATTATATACACATTACATACTTTCAAACGTGAACATTGGCACTGCGTGCCTTGTGTAAATATGAAATATAATTATATAGAGCAAATGTGCAAATAAAAACACGTGCAAATACAAAACGTTTACGATTGGCTAGCGTATAACGTATAATGAGATATGAACACTAGTCATAGAACAGGTTGTTTCTGACTTGAAATGATGTGTATATATACATAGCCAAATCTTTAATTATTATAACTTTATTTTGATGTGACGCGTGCGTACGTTAGGGTTGTGTGTGACAAATGCGATCACAACGTTCATTATTTGTGATGAATATGATCGTATTCGTGCATCGCTATGTTATACACAATGTAGTAGACTCACTGACTAGTGAACAAATAGATAGTTGCGAACTGTGTCGATGACGAATCAGAGAGCGATCTCCGACAACATCATGATACACATTAGTGGTATGATACATAGTGGTGTGGCGTCCGTGGTCCAGTGGTAGAGCGTCACATTTGGAATCGAACGGTCACGGGTTCGATACTCGGTCAGGCCACGTATGTAGTGTCATTGAAGGCACCTCACACACATTGCTTAGTACTGGTTAACCTCTTAGATCGGCTAAGCTTGCCAAGGAAAACATGTCTAGGTCCCCGCAAGGGGTTTGACATTAATGGAACATACATACAGTAAACATTTAAAAAGTACGCGTTCAGAATCCTCGAACTTAGAAACATAGCCATACGTTTGTGTGTGTTGTCTTCTCATTCTTATTTCAGTGTGCTACCATGGGACGTCATTATCAGATTCGTCATCACATCTTTTTTCTTTCTCACCCCCCCCCCTCCCGTTAGTGATATTTGTACAGGGCCCATTCAGTAGCATTATCGTACACAGTCAGGCTGTTGTGGTGGAGAAGAAACAGTAGCCCGGATAATAAGAGCGAGTTCTAACAACGGCGTGCTAGGCCACTCGACCAAGGATGCTCACTTGTCGAGGTCAGTCACACGATTCTTAAGGTAATCAGTCAATTATGGATTAGAGATCTGCAATGTACTTTATCATGAAAACCAGTCTGATTAACCAGCCTACTAGTATTGAATGTACATCCATTCTAAAGTCTGAATTTAGCTGATGTTTCTTCAATCCATTTCTCTATGGTACTTTGACTATACGATAGCCAATCGATGTGTAATTGTGTTGATTCTACGGCTTGCTTGAATGACTGTTCTGCCGGGCCTAGATCCGCGGTCGTTGCAATGAATTCTTTGAGTTGCAGCAGCTGTTCTTGTGTATTGAAAGGTGCTGTTATACCGCCAACCAGGCTACTCAGAAGAAACAAACTACCGGCGAATGTATCCATAAGTTTCTGCCAGCCTTGTTTCACATGCACCCAAACCTTCCCTACAGCGGTTGGGTTGTGTGCTAACCATGTTAGAGTCGAACTAACGTCCCGACCCTGAATAGTAGATGGGTCTCCTACTAGATGTAACAATCTGTCTTGCAATGCGCCATTTTTGGTGCAAGTTAGTGCATTCAGATATGCATTCTTTTCATCTATGTTCAACGTTGTGTTATATCTGTGCAGGACGAAATTCCAGTCTGATACAGTGCTTTCTTTAATGGATGAACATAGAATTGTTAACCTTACATTAGGGTCAAGCTGAACCTCCCCTTTCTTCCAGAGAATGAATGCTTTCTCAGATTGCTCAATGCACATTGGCATTTCTAAGTTGCACGCCAGATCGTATATACTGGATCTGAGTAACTGTTGCTCCATCGTCAATGTCAGTCTGTTGCTTTCAAGATTTCTAAACACAGTTTCTACGAAAAAGATGATAATATATTGGAAGTTGTCGTGTGCAGGTGTATGTTCCACCAGATCATTAAGATAATGTATTTCTTTAATTGCTGCGATCCAAGGTACGTATTCATGTTCGAGTCTCAAGTATTCCAATGCTGACAGAGCTGTTTTCAATGGTACCATTTTCGCCTTGGCTAGACTAAACAAATCATTAATAATTTGAGCTCTATTCACTAAATGTATTTTCTCCAAGCTCCCTTTCATCTGATCTATTAAAGTATTCCAAACTTTTTCATCGTAATTCACCCTATAATAGCCCCACTGCTGTATGTTCCCGATGATCCAGTTGTCAGGCAAATCCAGGTTTACTAATTGCCTGTCTATGACTATCAGTTCTTTATCTTCCAACCAAAGTATATCATTGTGGGTAACGATGAAAGAACTATTACTGTTTGTTGTGAAGGTCATGGGTATTTTCCAGATGTAATTGAATGGTGAAAAGTCCGTATCGTTCACTGCTTCGCTAGGATTATTCAAAAACCGTTCCTGTTTGATTTTCAAAACACCGGGCTTCATTTGTCTAATAGTAACAACTGGATAATTCTTTTGTAGTATCCATGTATCCATCACATCCTTCACACCCGATGGATGGTAATAGGTTACAGACGGAGGCTCAATCGCTTCCCAGAGATCATTGTGACCCACACTTCCATACCGGTGCTGTTGAAGGTAACGCTTCAAACCTAACTGAAAGTCTGTATCTCCGAGAATAAAATGTAGCATTCGTATCATGCATCCACCCTTTGTGTATGAAATAGAATCAAATACCTGCCGTATGTCCGTGGTATCTGACAGTTCCTTGTACACCGGATGTGACGTTACTAGACCGTCGTCATCAAACACACTGTGCATGTATCGTGTTGCAAACTGATCCATAACATTCCAGGCCGGATACACATCTGAAATGCCAACATCCGAAAAATACACCGCAAATCCTTCTTTCAAGAATAAATCGCTCCACCAGTTGGCAGAGACGAGATTCCCGAACCACTGGTGTGCAAGTTCGTGGGATATTGTTATAGACGATTTCATGAGATTATTCAAACTATTTTCACCCTCTTGATACAAAATTCTATCCTGGGTGAATATGATTAATCCCCAGTTTTCCATGGCGCCTACAGCTGTCTCCGGCACAGCAAGTATATCCTGTTTTGGTAAAGGAAAATTAATTCCAAAATAATGTTCAAAGAATGATAAAATGTTTGCACCAAATGTCAAGACGTATTCAGTTTTATTTATATATTCAATCCCTGCCCAAGATGTGTAATTGAGTCCTTGTCTAGCTTGTCGAGTTATTGACACTAGGTCACCGACCACCATTGCAAGTAAATATGTCGACATCTTGGGCGTTCTCTGGTATACATCCGCGACAAAAGTAGTACCTCTTGTATGAGTAGCCGCTAACGGCATATTAGAAATGCTGACCATATCTGATCGTCTAACGAGCGTTATTTCAAACTCAGCTTTACGGTTCGGTTCGTCCAAACAGGGAAATGCTTTCCGGGCATCTGTTGGTGAAAATTGTGTGGCTGCCATATACTTTTTGACCGTTCTCTGTGGAAATGTACTGAGATAAAATCCAGCAAAATCAGTTTTTAATGGTCCTGTAAAATTCATACTGACAAAATATTCAACACCTGTTGCAATCATCTCGTCCAAATAGATTATCAGAAACTGCCATTCTACATTGATTTCATGCCCGACTACTTCAATGGCATCTCCGATACCATCCGCCGATAGGAGTGTCCCCACAGATATTGAAGCTTCAACCAATTCAAGTTTGTTTATATTCATAGTAATATTTCTGCTACGTTCTGTGCATTTGAATTTTAGCCACATAGTGCCAGTGAAATGAAACTGTGAACTGTCGTTTCCGTATATATCTGGAAATAACTCCAATCTGTACAGCATAGGCTCTATATGTCTTGGGAGCCGCCCATCTTCCTCCGCGTGTTGTCCATGTTTACTTGGAGTGGTGCCAGATATGTTCAGGGTGTTGCCTTCTCTAATGGGAGATATCGCAGGAATGTCATCACAGGTTGCATTATGCACACCGATGAAGTAGAAAATCACCGCACCACACACAGTCGCAACGCCAATGATAATAAGTATCAACACTGAAAATAGAATGCTTCAAATTACATATTAATTAAAAGATTGATTAAAACGCCTATATCTTCTCAATAATATAAAATGCAGCCACTATTGAATACTTCATTAAACAAGAATAATAAATAAATCAAAAGTGTGCTTTGTGTATCTATTACAATTACTAGCAGTGGTTTGACTGCTGGACATTTAGAGGAAATTGCCCACCTCGGTTCTGAAGTCTGCTTACTAATATATATTTACATCGCATGTCCTTCGATGAACGGATGTGCTCTGATTACATACATGTATGAGTGATTCCAACTTGTGATATACAGCTGACATGCTCAATCGAAGTTACGGGCATGCCCATTCGCAGTGTTAGGCAAGTAGTGATATACAGCTGACATGTTCAATCGAAGTTACGGACATGCCCATTCGCAGTGTTAGGCAAGAAGTGATATACAGCTGACATGCTCAATCGAAGTTACGGACATGCCCATTCGCAGTGTTAGGCAAGTAGTGATATACAGCTGACATGCTCAATCGAAGTTACGGACATGCCCATTCGCAGTGCTAGGCAAGTAGTGATATACAGCTGACATGCTCAATCGAAGTTACGGACATGCCCATTCGCAGTGTTAGGCAAAAAGTGATATACAGCTGACATGCTCAATCGAAGCTACGGACATGCCCATTCGCAGTGTTAGGCAAAGTTCGTCGCCAGAAAAATGTATGTCACAGCTTACACTGTTCCATGGATGATCTATTTACCTGAACTAAATTCATATTAAATGCAGTGTGCTAAATTTTCTTTGGTGTAATTGAAAAGAATAATTAATGTAAATATAAGTAATGAATCGCTGGCTAATAGTTTACATCGGGGATATGAACTAATGTTAGTGTGGATGCATTCAGCCTCCACACACATTAACCACGCCCAATGTAGGTCATATCCCGATGGAAACTATTAACCATCGATTCATTCTTTAAATAATGTATACGTTTTACAATTATATAATTTTAACCTGAAGATAACTATCTAGATTTGCGATTTTCTGTGTCTTTCAATCTATATCATTGTGAACACAGAATGTGCAATTCTTTTGGCCGTATTTCAAAATAGCTTTTGTTAAATTATCGATATGACGTAATCCAAAATGACATGATGGCCTATGGAAAAATAACAGCTTCCACGTGAGATCATTCGAATGTTCGTCCGGTTATGATGGTAAACGCTTATAGAAATTTACTTACACAAGCTTCATTAATGCGGTACCGGACAACGGATATGTCGTCATAAATATACGGGTTCGAAACCCAAAACCGGAATATAAGTTCAATTAGTTTAATCATATTTTATTGCAAATCAATAGTAAATATGTCATACATATAGAGAGAGATACAATACATATCATGCAAATACAAATGGTTTGGGCCACAAGTTTTAACAACAGTAGACAACGGTCCTCATCAGTTTCATTATGCAGGTAAGAATAACTAACGTCAAGCAGTATAAATCTTGCTTATTTTTTTTATTTTCTTTTATGAAAGTGATTATTTGAATTATAATGAAGGTAACATTTGTTGTGAAAATGCATCACATTTTAAAGTAGAATACATTTGAAAATGTTTTAAATATTTGATTGATGGATCACGGACAATAATCTAAAAACAATATATATTTTACCTGCACGTTTCGAAATCCACGGCTCGTCCATGTTTACCCAAACACAGTGATGTTAATACATTAACACTCGAAATAATCGTTTGTGCATAAATGAATGGTAAATTCAGGAAAAACCAGTACGGCCATTAATATTTCTGACATTAATATTCCTGAATGTTTTGTTAATATGTGGATCGTAACGTAAATAAATACCTCTGGTTCTAATTAACTGTACGTAAATAGACTACCAGTTAGGATAACAGCGCAGTAAAGTTGTCAATCAAATCCGCGCAAGTGCCTCTTCTCAATTCAGTGAACTTTTGAATCTTAATAATACATCTTTATATACTGAGTCAAAAAAGAAACGATACCAAACTAAAAATGACGTAAAACGGATAAAACCATAGAAAGGTTTAATATATTATTACGAATCAGTACCAGATATCCTATTGCAACGTCAGCCAACCATAAACACAGGTAAATAAACACCCGATAATCCTGAAACGCCGAATTTCCGATTTGCACGTGCTCCTCAACAAAGACAACTTCCTACACATGTACAAATCGGAAAACCGGTTTATTGTACTGGTATTGCATTATCATCGAGGAAAAACACCTTACATACCCATTGTTACCTCTAACAAAATGCCTAGGCTAAACCGCAATCAGAGAATGCGTGCCATTGGCATGATTGACGGCGGTTTACGTCAGCGTGACGTCGCAAATCGACTCGGGGTTACGCGGATCACGATAACACGTCTACTTCGACGTTATCGAACACATGGATCGGTGGACGACCGTCCAAGATCTGGACGACCACGTGTGACGACGCGTGAACAGGACCGTCACATTCGGACGTCACATTTACGTGACCGGTTCCTACCTGCTACGCACACAGCTGCCGTTACTCCTGGGATGACCAACAATCGCATCAGTGCACAAACAGTCAGAACAGTCAGGAACCGGCCTATCGGCCATACGTTGGACCCATCCTGACACGACGTCACCGTGACGTACGGCGGGAATGGACGACGGAACGGGCTCGCTGGACTCGGTTACAGTGGAATTCGGTGATGTTTAGCGATGAATCGCGGTTCTGTTTGCGTCGAGCGGATGGCAGAGAGCGGGTATATCGCAGACGCGGTGAACGTTACGCCGACGCATGTGTACGCCAGGTCGATCTGTTCGGGGGCGGAAGCATTATGGCGTGGGGCGGTATCACCTTCGGCAGTCGCACTGAACTGTTAGTGGTGGACGGGAACCTAAACGCCCAGCGGTACTGTGATGAGATCCTTGCGCCAGTTGTTGTGCCGTTCTTTAACGCCAACAGAAAGGTCACACTGTTCCAACAGGACAACGCCAGGTGTCATACTGCTCGGATTTCCACCACATTATTGGAGCAGAACAATATTGAAACCCTGCCGTGGCCTGCTTTGTCACCAGACTTGTCACCCATAGAACATTTGTGGGATACGTTAGACCGCGGCGTCAGACGACGTCAGCCGGTAACGTTAAACCAACTGAGGGATGTTTTGCGTCAGGAGTGGACAAATATTGACCAGCAAGAGATTCAGACACTCTTCCGTTCGATGCGACGGCGGGGCATTGCAGTGAGAGACGCAAATGGTGCCCATACTCGGTATTGACGTCTGTGTGAAAACTCCATTAGACCCCTGTCCGACGAATTACGTCATCACGCAGCAGACAGTTTCGGAGGCTCATTATGCTTTATGTGCTCCTCTTTCAAACATGTTGGAATATCATCTTATGAATTTTCAAAGAATTTTCTTAATAAATGTTGAAATTATAGACACATAACCACCAGGTATCGTTTCTTTTTTGACTCAGTATATAACGCTATTCATTATTACTTCTGTAGTGTAATGTTGCACTTGCTCGAATTCGCGTTTTAAAAAGCATCAATAAACCTGTGGGATTTGTGATTTTAGAATAAAGCATGCCCACAGGCGTCTTAATATTTATTATAATGTGGATTAAATGAATTACTAAGCCGATGTTTGGGATATGCTGATGCTGCACCACAATGAGTTGAATTCCCGAACTGTGTGAATCAAGCTATGAACACAGAATTAATCGATTGAATGTGTGAGCATTAAGAGATGGGTGTTACCGTGATGATAAACATACGTGCATAGGCTTGGGAGAGTGTTCCAGTACAGGCTAAACATACGTACATAGGCCTGGGAGTGTGTTCCAGTCCATGCTAAGCGTTGGCACATAGGCCCGGGAGTGTGTTCCAGTCCATGCTAAGCGTACGCACATAGGCCCGGGAGTGTGTTCCAGTACATGCTAAGTATACGCACATAGGCACGGGAGTGGGTTCCAGTCCATGCTAACCATACGCACATAGGCCCGGGGGGGTGTTCCATTCCATACTGATCATGCGCACATAGGCCCGGGAGTGTGTTCAATTCCATACTGATCATGCGTGCATAGGTCCGTGAGTGTGTTCCAGTCCTTACTAACATACCTACATAGGCCTGGGAGTGTGTTCCAGTCCATGCTAAGCGTTGGCACATAGGCCCGGGAGTGTGTTCCAGTCCATGCTAAGCTTACGCACATATGCCCGGGAGTGTGTTCCAGTCCATGCTAAGCGTTGGCACATAGGCCCGGGAGTGTGTTCCAGTCCATGCTAAGCTTACGCACATATGCCCGGGAGTGTGTTTCAGTGCATGCTAACCAAACGCACATATGCCGGGGGGTGTTCCATTCCATACTGATCATGCGCACATAGGCCCGGGAGTGTGTTCCAGTCCTTGCTAACATACGTACATAGGCCCGGGAGTGTGTTCCATTCCATACTGATCATGCGTGCATAGGCCCGGGAGTGTGTTCCAGTCCATGCTAAACATACCTACATAGGCCCGGGAGTTTGTTCCATTCCATACTGATCATGCGTGCATATGCACGGAGTGTGTTCCAGTCCATGCTAAACATATGTACATAGGCCCAGGAGTGTGTTCCAGTCCATGCTAACCATACGTACATAGGCACGGGAGTGTGTTCCATTCCATACTGATCATGCGTGCATTGGCCCGGGAGTGTGTTTTAGTCAATGCTAAGCATACCTACATAGGCCCGAGAGTGTGTTCCAGTCCATACTGATCATGCGTGCATAGGCCCGGGAATGTGTTCCAGTCCATGCTAAGCATACGTACATAGGCACGGGAGTGTGTTCCAGTCCAAGCTAAGCATACGTACATAGGCCCGGGAGTGTGTTCCAGTCCATGCTAAGCATGCGTATATAGGCACGGGAGTGTGTTCCATTCCATACTGATCATACGCACATAGGCCCGGGAGTGTGTTCCAGTCCTTGCTAACATACGTACATAGGCCCGGGAGTGTGTTCCAGTCCATGCTAAGCGTTGGCACATAGGCCCGGGAGTGTGTTCCAGTCCACGCTAAGCTTACGCACATATGCCCGGGAGTGTGTTCCAGTCCATGCTAAGCATACGTACATAGGCACGGGAGTGTGTTCCAGTCCATGCTAAGCATACGTACATAGGCCCGGGAGTGTGTTCCAGTCCATGCTAAGCTTACGCACATATGCCCGGGAGTGTGTTCCAGTCCATGCTAAGCGTTGGCACATAGGCCCGGGAGTGTGTTCCAGTCCATGCTAAGCTTACGCACATAGGCCCGGGAGTGTGTTCCAGTCCATGCTAAGTATACGCACATAGGCCCGGGAGTGGGTTCCAGTCCATGCTAACCATACGCACATATGCCCGGGGGTGTGTTCCATTCCATACTGATCATGCGTGCATAGGTCCGGGAGTGTGTTCCAGTCCTTACTAACATACCTACATAGGCCTGGGAGTGTGTTCCAGTCCATGGTAAGCGTTGGCACATAGGCCCGGGAGTGTGTTCCAGTCCATGCTAAGCATACGTACATAGGCACGGGAGTGTGTTCCAGTCCATGCTAAGCATATGTACATAGGCCCAAGAGTGTGATCCAGTCCAAGCTAAACTTACGCACATAGGCCAAGGAGTGTGTTCCAGTCCATGCTAAGCATACGTACATAGGCCCAGGAGTGTGTTCCAGTCCATGCTAAGCTTACGCACATAGGCCCGGGAGAGTGTTCCAGTCCATGCTAAACTTACGCAAATAGGCCCAGGAGTGTGTTCCAGTCCATGCTAAACATACGTACATAGGCCCAGGAGTGTTCCAGTTCATGCTAAACTTACGCTCATAGGCCCGGGAGTGTGTTCCAGTCCATGCTAAGATTACGCACATAGGCCCAGGATTGTGTTCCAGTCCACGCTAAGCTTACGCACATAGGCCCTTGATTGTGTTCCAGTCCATGCTAGGTTTACGCACATAGGCCAGGGAGTGTGTTCCAGTACATGCTAAGCTTACGCACATATGCCCGGGAGTGTGTTCCAGTCCATGCTAAGCGGTGGCACATAGGCCCGGGAGTGTGTTCCAGTTCATGCTAATCTTACGCACATAGGCCAGGGAGTGTGTTCCAGTCCATGCTAAGCTTACGCACATATGCCCGGGAGTGTGTTCCAGTCCATGCTAAGCGTTGGCACATAGGCCCGGGAGTGTGTTCCAGTCCATGCTAAGCTTACGCACATAGGCCCGGGAGTGTGTTCCAGTCCATGCTAAGATTACGCACATAGGCCCAGGATTGTGTTCCAGTCCACGCTAAGCTTACGCACATAGGCCCTTGATTGTGTTCCAGTCCATGCTAGGTTTGCGCACATAGGCCCGGGAGTGTGTTCCAGTCCATGCTAAGCATATGTACATAGGCCCAAGAGTGTGATCCAGTCCAAGCTAAACTTACGCACATAGGCCAAGGAGTGTGTTCCAGTCCATGCTAAGCATACGTACATAGGCCCAGGAGTGTGTTCCAGTCCATGCTAAGCTTACGCACATAGGCCCGGGAGTGTGTTCCAGTCCATGCTAAACTTACGCAAATAGGCCCAGGAGTGTGTTCCAGTCCATGCTAAACATACGTACATAGGCCCAGGAGTGTTCCAGTTCATGCTAAACCTACGCTCATAGGCCCGGGAGTGTGTTCCAGTCCATGCTAAGATTACGCACATAGGCCCAGGATTGTGTTCCAGTCCACGCTAAGCTTACGCACATAGGCCCTTGATTGTGTTCCAGTCCATGCTAGGTTTACGCACATAGGCCAGGGAGTGTGTTCCAGTACATGCTAAGCTTACGCACATATGCCCGGGAGTGTGTTCCAGTCCATGCTAAGCGGTGGCACATAGGCCCGGGAGTGTGTTCCAGTTCATGCTAATCTTACGCACATAGGCCAGGGAGTGTGTTCCAGTCCATGCTAAGCTTACGCACATATGCCCGGGAGTGTGTTCCAGTCCATGCTAAGCGTTGGCACATAGGCCCGGGAGTGTGTTCCAGTCCATGCTAAGCTTACGCACATAGGCCCGGGAGTGTGTTCCAGTCCATGCTAAGTATACGCACATAGGCCCGGGAGTGGGTTCCAGTCCATGCTAACCATACGCACATATGCCCGGGGGTGTGTTCCATTCCATACTGATCATGCGCACATAAGCCCGGGAGTGTGTTCCATTCCATACTGATCATGCGTGCATAGGTCCGGGAGTGTGTTCCAGTCCTTACTAACATACCAACATAGGCCCGGGAGTGTGTTCCAGTCCATGCTAATCATACGCACATATGCCCGGGAGTGTGTTCCAGTCCATGCTAAGCGTTGGCACATAGGCCCGGGAGTGTGTTCCAGTCCATGCTAAGCTTACGCACATAGGCCCGGGAGTGTGTTCCAGTACATGCTAACCAAACGCACATATGCCGGGGGGTGTTCCATTCCATACTGATCATGCGCACATAGGCCCGGGAGTGTGTTCCAGTCCTTGCTAACATACGTACATAGGCCCGGGAGTGTGTTCCAATCCATACTGATCATGTGCATAGGCCCGGGAGTGTGTTCCAGTCCATGCTAACCATACGTACATAGGCCCGGGAGTGTGTTCCATTCCATACTGATCATGCGTGCATAGGCCCGGGAGTGTGTTCCAGTCAATGCTAAGCATACCTACATAGGCCCGAGAGTGTGTTCCAGTCCATGCTAATCATACGTACATAGGCCCGGGAATGTGTTCCAGTCCATGCTAAGCATACGTACATAGGCACGGGAGTGTGTTCCAGTCCAAGCTAAGCATGCGCATATAGGCACGGCAGTGTGTTCCAGTCCATGCTAAGCATGCGTATATAGGCAGGAGTGTGTTCCATTCCATACATCATGCGCACATAGGCCCGGGAGTGTGTTCCAGTCCTTGTTAACATACGTACATAGGCCCGGGAGTGTGTTCCAGTCCATGCTAAGCGTTGGCACATAGGCCCGGGAGTGTGTTCCAGTCCACGCTAAGCTTACGCACATATGCCCGGGAGTGTGTTCCAGTCCATGTTAAGCATACGTACATAGGCACGGGAGTGTGTTCCAGTCCATGCTAAGCATATGTACATAGGCCCGGGAGTGTGTTCCAGTCCAAGCTAAGCATACGTACATAAGCCCGGGAGTGTGTTCCAGTCCATGCTAAGCATGCGTATATAGGCACGGCAGTGTGTTCCAGTCCATGCTAAGCTTACGCACATAGGCCCTTGATTGTGTTCCAGTCCATGCTAGGTTTACGCACATAGGCCAGGGAGTGTGTTCCAGTCCATGCTAAACATACGTACATAGGCCCAGGAGTGTGTTCCAGTCCATGCTAACCATACGTACATAGGCCCGGGAGTGTGTTCCAGTCCATACTGAGCATGCATGCATAGGCCCGGGAATGTGTTCCAGTCCATGCTAAGCATATGTACATAGGCACGGGAGTGTGTTCCAGTACAAGCTAAGCATACGTACATAAGCCCGGGAGTGTGTTCCAGTCCATGCTAAGCATGCGTATATAGGCACGGCAGTGTGTTCCAGTCCATGCTAAGCATGCGTATATAGGCACGGGAGTGTGTTCCATTCCATACTGATCATGCGCACATAGGCCTGGGAGTGTGTTCCAGTCCTTGCTAACATACGTACATAGGCCCTGGAGTGTGTTCCAGTCCATGCTAAGCATTGGCACATAGGCCCGGGAGTGTGTTCCTGTCCATGCTAAGCTTACGCACATATGCCCGGGAGTGTGTTCCAGTCCATGCTAACCATACGTACATAGGCCCGGGAGTGTGTTCCATTCCATACTGATCATGCGTGCATAGGCCCGGGAGTGTGTTCTAGTCAATGCTAAGCATACCTACATAGGCCCGAGAGTGTGTTCCAGTCCATACTGATCATGCGTGCATAGGCCCGGGAATGTGTTCCAGTCCATGCTAAGCATACGTACATAGGCACGGGAGTGTGTTCCAGTCCAAGCTAAGCATGCGCATATAGGCACGGCAGTGTGTTCCAGTCCATGCTAAGCATGCGTACATAGGCACGGGAGTGTGTTCCATTCCATACTGATCATGCGTACATAGGCCCGGGAGTGTGTTCCAGTCCATGCTAAGCATACGTACATAGGCACGGGAGTGTGTACCAGTCCATGCTAAGCATACGTACATAGGCACGGGAGTGTGTTCCAGTCCATGCTAAGCATACGTACATAGGCCCGGGAGTGTGTTCCAGTCCATGCTAAACATACGTACATAGGCCCGGGAGTGTGTTCCAGTCCATGCTAAACATACGTACATAGGCCCGGGAGTGTGTTCCAGTCCAAGCTAACCATACGTACATAGGCCCGGGAGTGTGTTCCAGTCCATGCTAAGCATACGTACATAGGCACGGGAGTGTGTACCAGTCCATGCTAAGCATACGTACATAGGCACGGGAGTGTGTTCCAGTCCATGCTAAGCATACGTACATAGGCCCGGGAGTGTGTTCCAGTCCATGCTAAGCATACCTACATAGGCCCGGGAGTGTGTTCCAGTCAATGCTAAGCATACGTACATAGGCCCGGGAGTGTGTTCCAGTCCATGCTAAACATACGTACATAGGCCCGGGAGTGTGTTCCAGTCCATGCTAAACATACGTACATAGGCACGGGAGTGTGTTCCAGTCCATGCTAAACATACGTACATAGGCCCGGGAGTGTGTTCCAGTCCATGCTAAGCATACGTACATATGCCAGGGAGTGTGTTCCATTCCATACTGATCATGCGTGCATATGCACGGGAGTGTGTTCCAGTCCATGCTAAACATACGTACATAGGCACGGGAGTGTGTTCCAGTCCATGCTAAGCATACGTACATAGGCCCGGGAGTGTGTTCCAGTCCATGCTAAGCATACGTACATAGGCCCGGGAGTGTGTTCCAGTCCATGCTAATCATACGAACATAGGCCCGGGAGTGTGTTCCAGTCCATGCTAAACATACGCACATAGGCCCGGGAGTGTGTTCCAGTCCATGCTAAGCTTACGCACATAGGCCCGGGAGTGTGTTCCAGTCCATGCTAAGTATACGCACATAGGCCCGGGAGTGGGTTCCAGTCCATGCTAACCATACGCACATAGGCCCGGGAGTGTGTTCCAGTCCTTGCTAACATACGTACATAGGCCCGGGAGTGTGTTCCATTCCATACTGATCATGCGTGCATAGGCCCGGGAGTGTGTTCCAGTCCATGCTAAACATACCTACATAGGCCCGGGAGTGTGTTCCATTCCATACTGATCATGCGTGCATATGCACGGAGTGTGTACCAGTCCATGCTAAGCATACCTACATAGGCCCGGGAGTGTGTTCCAGTCCATGCTAAACATACGTACATAGGCCCAGGAGTGTGTTCCAGTCCATGCTAACCATACGTACATAGGCCCGGGAGTGTGTTCCATTCCATACTGATCATGCGTGCATAGGCCCGGGAGTGTGTTCTAGTCAATGCTAAGCATACCTACATAGGCACGGGAGTGTATTCCAGTCCATGGTAAGCATACCTACATAGGCCCGAGAGTGTGTTCCAGTCCATGCTAACCATACGTACATAGGCCCGGGAGTGTGTTCCATTCCATACTGATCATGCGTGCATAGGCCCGGGAGTGTGTTCCAGTCAATGCTAAGCATACCTACATAGGCACGGGAGTGTGTACCAGTCCATGCTAAGCATACGTACATAGGCACGGGAGTGTGTTCCAGTCCATGCTAAGCATACGTACATAGGCCCGGGAGTGTGTTCCAGTCCATACTGATCATACGTGCATAGGCCCGGGAGTGTGTTCCAGTCAATGCTAAGCATACCTACATAGGCCCGGGAGTGTGTTCCAGTCCATGCTAAGCATACCTACATAGGCCCGGGAGTGTGTTCCAGTCCATGCTAACCATACGTACATAGGCCCGGGAGTGTGTTCCATTCCATACTGATCATGCGTGCATAGGCCCGGGAGTGTGTTCCAGTCAATGCTAAGCATACCTACATAGGCCCGAGAGTGTGATCCAGTCCATGCTAAGCATACGTACATAGGCACGGGAGTGTGTACCAGTCCATGCTAAGCATACCTACATAGGCACGGGAGTGTGTACCAGTCCATGCTAAGCATACGTACATAGGCACGGGAGTGTGTTCCAGTCCATGCTAAGCATACGTACATAGGCCCGGGAGTGTGTTCCAGTCCATGCTAAGCATACCTACATAGGCCCGGGAGTGTGTTCCATTCCATACTGATCATGCGTGCATAGGCCCGGGAGTGTGTTCCAGTCAATGCTAAGCATACCTACATAGGCCCGAGAGTGTGTTCCAGTCCATGCTAAGCATACGTACATAGGCACGGGAGTGTGTTCCAGTCCATGCTAAGCATACGTACATAGGCACGGGAGTGTGTTCCAGTCCATGCTAAGCATACGTACATAGGCACGGGAGTGTGTTCCAGTCCATGCTAAGCATACGTACATAGGCCCGGGAGTGTGTTCCAGTCCATGCTAAGCATACGTACATAGGCCCGGGAGTGTGTTCCAGTCAATGCTAAGCATACGTACATAGGCCCGGGAGTGTGTTCCAGTCCAAGCTAAGCATACGTACATAGGCCCGGGAGTGTGTTCCAGTCCATGCTAAGCATACGTACATAGGCCCGGGAGTGTGTTCCAGTCCATGCTAAACATACCTACATAGGCCCGGGAGTGTGTTCCAGTCCATGCTAAACATACGTACATAGGCCCAGGAGTGTGTTCCAGTCCATGCTAACCATACGTACATAGGCCCGGGAGTGTGTTCCATTCCATACTGATCATGCGTACATAGGCCCGGGAGTGTGTTCCAGTCCATGCTAACATACCTACATAGGCCCGGGAGTGTGTTCCAGTCCATGCTAAGCATACGTACATAGGCCCGGGAGTGTGTTCCAGTCCATGCTAAGCATACGTACATAGGCCCGGGAGTGTGTTCCAGTCCATGCTAAGCATACGTACATAGGCCCGGGAGTGTGTTCCAGTCCATGCTAAGCATACGTACATAGGCCCGGGAGTGTGTTCCAGTCCATGCTAAGCATACGTACATAGGCCCGGGAGTGTGTTCCAGTCCATGCTAAGCATACGTACATAGGCCCGGGAGTGTGTTCCAGTCCATGCTAAGCATACGTACATAGGCCCGGGAGTGTGTTCCAGTCCATGCTAAACATACGTACATAGGCCCGGGAGTGTGTTCCAGTCCATGCTAAGCATACGTACATAGGCCGGGAGTGTGTTCCAGTCCATACTAATCATGCGTACATAGGCCCGGGAGTGTGTTCCAGTCCATGCTAAGCATACGTACATAGGCCCGGGAGTGTGTTCCAGTCCATGCTAAGCATACGTACATAGGCCCGGGAGTGTGTTCCAGTCCATGCTAAACATACGTACATAGGCCCGGGAGTGTGTTCCAGTCCATGCTAAGCATACGTACATAGGCCCGGGAGTGTGTTCCAGTCCATGCTAATCATACGTACATAGGCCCGGGAGTGTGTTCCAGTCCATGCTAAGCATACGTACATAGGCCCGGGAGTGTGTTCCAGTCCATGCTAAGCATACGTACATAGGCCCGGGAGTGTGTTCCAGTCCATGCTAAGCATACGTACATAGGCCCGGGAGTGTGTTCCAGTCCATGCTAAACATACGTACATAGGCCCGGGAGTGTGTTCCATTCCATACTGATCATGCGTGCATAGGCCCGGAGTGTGTTCCAGTCCATGCTAAGCATACCTACATAGGCCCGGGAGTCACAACATAGGCCCGGGAGTGTGTTCCAGTCCATGCTAAGCATACGTACATAGGCCCGGGAGTGTGTTCCAGTCCATGCTAAACATACGTACATAGGCCCGGGAGTGTGTTCCAGTCCATGCTAAGCATGCGTACATAGGCCCGGGAGTGTGTTCCAGTCCATGCTAAGCATACCTACATAGGCCCGGGAGTGTGTTCCAGTCAATGCTAAGCATACGTACATAGGCCCGGGAGTGTGTTCCAGTCCATGCTAAGCATACGTACATAGGCACGGGAGTGTGTTCCAGTCCATGCTAAGCATACGTACATAGGCCCGGGAGTGTGTTCCAGTCCATGCTAAGCATACGTACATAGGCACGGGAGTGTGTTCCAGTCCATGCTAAGCATACGTACATAGGCCCGGGAGTGTGTTCCAGTCCATGCTAAGCATACCTACATAGGCCCGGGAGTGTGTTCCAGTCCATGCTAAGCATACGTACATAGGCCCGGGAGTGTGTTCCAGTCCATGCTAAACATACGTACATAGGCCCGGGAGTGTGTTCCAGTCCATGCTAAACATACGTACATAGGCCCGGGAGTGTGTTCCAGTCCATGCTAAGCATACGTACATAGGCACGGGAGTGTGTTCCAGTCCATGCTAAACATACGTACATAGGCCCGGGAGTGTGTTCCAGTCCATGCTAAGCATACGTACATAGGCCCGGGAGTGTGTTCCAGTCCAAGCTAAGCATACGTACATAGGCACGGGAGTGTGTTCCAGTCCATGCTAAACATACGTACATAG
>CM026401.1:27055510-27074558 GCA_014843695.1 Archivesica marissinica
ACATAGGCCCGGGAGTGTGTTCCAGTCCATGCTAAACATACGTACATAGGCCCGGGAGTGTGTTCCATTCCATACTGATCATGCGTGCATAGGCCCGGGAGTGTGTTCCAGCCAATGCTAAACATACCTACATAGGCCCGAGAGTGTGTTCCAGTCCATGCTAAACATACGTACATAGTCCCGCAAGTATGTTCCTGTCCATGCTAAGCATACGTACATAGGCCCTTGAGTGTGTTCCATTCCATGATAAGCATGCGTACATAGGCCCGGGAGTGTATTTCATTCCATAGTGATCATGCGTACCTAGGCCCGGGAGTGTGTTCCAGTCCATGCTAAAAATACGTACCTAGGCCCGGAAGTGTGTTCCAGTCCATGCTAAGCATACGTACATAGGCCCGGGAGTGTGTTCCAGTCCATGCTAAACATACGTACATATGCCCGGGAGTGTGTTCCAGTCCATGCTAAGCATACGTACATAGGCCCAGGAGTGTGTTCCAGTCCATGCTAAGCATACGTACATAGGCCCGGGAGTGTGTTCCATTCCATACTGATCATGCGTACATAGGCCCGGGAGTGTGTTCTAGCCAATGCTAAGCATACCTACATAGGCCCTGTAGTGTGTTCCAGTCCAAGCTAAGCACACGTACATAGGCCCGGGAGTGTGTTCCAGGTCCAAGCTAAGCATACAACATAGGCCCGGGAGTGTGTTCCAGTCCATGCTAAGCATGCGTACATAGGCCCGGGAGTGGGTTCCAGTCCAAGCTAAGCATACGTACATAGGCCCGGTAGTGTGTTCCAGTCCAAGCTAAGCATACTACATATGCCCGGGAGTGTGTTCTAGTCCATGCTAAGCATACGTACATATGCCCGGGAGTGTGTTCCAATCCATGCTAAGCATACGTACATAGGCCCGGGAGTTTGTTCCAGTCCATGCTAAACATACGTACATAGGCACGGGATTGTGTTCCAGTCCAAGCTAAGCATACGAACATAGGCCCGGGAGTGTGTTCCAGTCCAAGCTAAGCATACGTACATAGGCCCGAGAGTGTGTTCCAGTCCATGCTAAGCATACGTACATAGGCCAGAGAGTGTGTTCCAGTCCATGCTAAACATACGTGCATAGGCCCTGGAGTGTGTTCCAGTCCAAGCTAAGCATATGTACATAGGCCCGGGAGTGTGTTCCAGGTCCAAGCTAAGCATACAACATAGGCCCGGGAGTGTGTTCCAGTCCATGCTAAGCATACGTACATAGGCCCGGAGTGGTTCCAGTCCATGCTAAGCATACGTACATAGGCCCGGGAGTGTGTTCCAGTCCATGCTAAGCATACGTACATAGGCCAGGGAGTGTGTTCCAGTCCATGCTAAGCATACGTACATAGGCACGGAGTGTGTTCCAGTCCATGCTAAACATACGTACATAGGCCGGGAGTGTGTTCCAGTCCATGCTAATCATACGTACATAGGCCCGGGAGTGTGTTCCAGTCCATGCTAAACATACGTACATAGGCCAGGGAGTGTGTTCCAGTCCATGCTAATCATGCGTACATAGGCCCGGGAGTGTGTTCCAGTCCAAGCTAAGCATACGTACATAGGCCCGGGAGTGGGTTCCAGTCCATGCTAAGCATGCGTACATAGGCCCGGGAATGTGTTCCATTCCATGCTAAGCATACGTACATAGGCCCGGGAGTGTGTTCCAATCCATGCTAAACATACGTTCATAGGCTCGAGAGTGTGTTCCAGTACATGCTAAACATGCGTACATAGGCCCGAGAGTGTGTTCCAGTCCATGCTAAACATGCGTACATAGGCCCGATAGTGTGTTCCACTCCATGCTAAACATGCGTACATTGGCCCGAGAGTATGTTTTATGTATGTATTATTTTATATCATAGTCTTTCTTATGAGATGTTAAACCGATGTCTCGTGTTTGTGCTTTGAACTGTGCACATAGACACCCAACCAGAGACTCTGGAATGGATCTCTGTCTGTATCATTGCACTATCCACTATTAAATAACTCTATAGTAGGCGTCGCTCATGTAGGCAACCGGTAGCGACGATAAATAAATGCAAGTTATACATTTTATTAAATGACAGTCAACGTGGGCATTGGTACATGTAATGTAAATTAGACGATGTGGAAACATAAGTTTCTTACCATACCGAATTTTGACAACAATGTTTCCTATTTTCTTATCAATTAACCTTGAAACTGGTGTTGTGTACTTTACATCACCTTTATATGGTGAACATTAGTGGCACAGTATCTTTCCAGGTCTCTCCTCCACAACGTGCACGTCGTGACCTAGGCACAGCTCACAACAGTAATATGGTTGAAGGACTTCGCTGACGGAAGCCGCGCCATCGCGTGACTATACATTTACATATAGAGTATCTTACCTACTTGGCGAGACAGCAACACTTAGTGCTGGTGGCGACGTATAACTGGCTTTATTTTAGCCGGCTCCTTCAAGAGGAGCGATCTCCTTCAAGGAAGACGGTGGGACGCAGGCCTCTTGATGGCGTGAGGACCCCAGCGAAGAAACCGGAGCCATTATTGCTGCTGTGAGCTGACAAATCGTGGAGGATGTGGCCCTACAACGGACCCCTTCGAAAGATGATACAGGACTTGTCACCCTGAGAAGAACGAAGATGCCTTTCCAGTTGTCTACATAAACAACTTAGATGACAACGTAAACTTCTTAGAGAAACCAGTCGCACAAATGCCGCGGCGGAGGCGACTATAAAGAAACTTATTTCGTTCGTACAGTATCTTTGAAACACCTCCATAGCCTATGAAATGACATCTGACCGGCCGGAAATATTGTGCCTATATGTCATCTTTAACCTCAATTGTGACCTTCAATCTATGGACGTGCATCTTGTGTAGGATGCATCAACTATATATGGCAAACAATTATAGCCAACTAGTTTTTAAATAATTCCTTTATACCGGAAGAAGTTTCAGTCTGGACAGAAAATATTGTACCTATAGTTCACCTTAAACCTCCAAATATGACCTTGACCTTAAAGTTACGGATCTGAGCCGTGTGTACGATGCATCAACTATATATGGCGATTGTATTGTGGTACAAATCCTTTCATTGCCGAAGAAATTACAGCCTGACATGAAATATTGTACATATTTTTCACATCCTTTAACCTCATGTGACCGTGACCTTGAAGCTACGGACTTGGCTCTTGTGTACGATACATCACCTATATATGGCGAACATGTGTGGCACAGTATTACTGAAATCAATGCATAGCTGAAGAAGTTACAGTCCGGACCGGAAATATTGACGCAGACATACAGTCAGGACAGTGCAAGAACTATAGGCACCAGACGAAACTTCTTTGGGGGCATAAAAATAAAAGATATTACCACACTAAACTTGTTTCCTGGGTATGTCGACAGAAAATGAAACAAATGTATTTAAGGGGCTATGTCGTCTTCAATGTGCTAGATATTACACAAAACAAATACTTTGAAAATAAACAACACAAACAACTATCACCACGCTCATTTTTAATAAATGAAATATTGGCCCAACTGTGATGTTTATAATTTGAAATTTGAGTTTGAAAATGAATGGTTAATTAATGAGTTTCTAGAACAATAGATTGTTTATGACGGTGATGGTGATTGTGGTGATGATGGTGGTGGTGATTGTGGTGATGATGGTGATCATGATGGTAATGGTGGTGATGATGGTGGTGGTGTTTGTGGTGATGATGGTTGTGATGGTGATTATGGTGATGATGATGATGGTTATGATGGTAGTGATGGTGGTGATGATGATGGTGATGATGGTGATTGTGGTGATGATGGTGGTGATGATGGTGGTTGTGGTGGTGATGGTGATTGTGGTGATGATGGTGGTGATGATGGTGGTTGTGGTGGTGATGGTGGTGATGGTGGTGATGATGATGATGGTGGTGATGATGGTGATTGTGGTGATGATGATGGTGATTGTGGTGATGATGGTGAGTGTGGTGATGATGATGATGGTGATGATGGTGATGATGGTGGTGATGGTGATGGTGATGATGGTGGTGATGATGATGGTGGTGATGATGGTGATTGTGATGGTGGTGATGGTGGTGATTGTGGTGATGATGATGGTGATTGTGATGGGATGATGATGGTGGTGATGATGGTGGTGGTGATGATGGTGGTGATGATGGTGGTGGTGATGGTGATGATGATTGTGGTGATTGTGATGATGGTGGTGATGATGGTGATTATGGTGATGATGATGGTGGTGATGATGGTGATTGTGGTGATGATGGTGTGATGATGGTGGGGTGATGATGGTGGTGGTGATGGTGGTGATGATGGTGATTGTGGTGATGGTGGTGATTGTGGTGATGATGATGGTGATTGTGGTGATGATGATGATGGTGATGATGATGATGGTGATTATGGTGATGGTAGTGATGGTGGTGATGATGATGGTGGTGGTGATGATGGTGGTGATGATGGTGGTGGTGATGATGATGGTGATTGTGATAATGATGGTGGTGATGGTGGTGATGGTGATGATGGTGGTGGTGATGATGATGGTGATGATGGTGGTGATGCTTACTATCTGAAACTAGCGTTTCTCACGGTGTCACAATGAAAGAATATTATATTACAATAACACGTGTATTATGTTGCTATCTACACTTCTCATTTCTCTGCCGATGATGATGGCGATCAGCATTATATGAAGCTAGTTATTACCAACAATCATCATTCATCATGGAAGTACATCATTACACATTTCTTATCTTGCTAAAACATAGCCGGATTTCTCTTCATTTCTTCCGTGATTCTCTTCTCCAACAACGGCAACTGCAGTTGATCGAATGACATCAAATCTCCTCCAACAAATATTTGCTTCCCAGTCTTCTTGCTAAGCCGCTCTGCCAATGTCACAGAATGAGATTCGTTACCACCAATCAAATTTGTGGAACTTGTCAATTTCCCCAGTGTTACCATAGCAACAGATAAGTCACCAAACTGGCTTGATTTGCCAAGCCAGATGTAGAAACTGTCTTGTAATTTTATCACTTGGACGAAGACCTCATGCTCCATGATTTTATCTTTAAACGTATGAACTTTTAGTGTTGGTTCTAGTACCTTTATGTCGTCCATGTTCATGCTAGCTTCAGCAATGTGGCTTCAGTGAATACAAGATTTCCTATTTCAGACTGTGCTTCAATGTACACTAAAAAACAATAAATGAAACATGGTAATTAATTGTCATTTGTCAGATGCAAAATGAACAATTTACTAAATAAAATGTCAAAATTGATTGTAATAATTGTATTGGTCCATAATAAAATAATGTTATTGACTATACAGATCATAAATATATCCCCGCTAACGTATTTCATAAATGAAAAAGTGGTTGATTTCTGCCAAGATATTCGATGGAAATATACAGAATGAGAAAATGTGGAGGTGGTGGTGGGAGGAGGGTCCAAAACAGATTAGGTTATGAACTACATTCTAAGGCGAGTATCCTACGCAAATATGAAATCAGTTTGCCGAATATTGAATGAGAATTGGATGATGGTTGAAAGCAGTCACCAAACATGAAGGCAGTCACCAAACATGAAAGCAGTCACCAAACATGAAGGCAGTCACCAAACATGAAAGCAGTCACCAAACATGAAGGCAGTCACCAAACATGAAAGCAGTCACCAAACATGAAGGCAGTCACCAAACATGAAGGCAGTCACCAAACATGAAAGCAGTCACCAAACATGAAGGCAGTCACCAAATATGAAGGCAGTCACCAAACATGAAGGCAGTCACCAAACATGAAGGCAGTCACCAAACATGAAAGCAGTCACCAAACATGAAAGCAGTCACCAAACATGAAGGCAGTCACCAAACATGAAGGCAGTCACCAAACATGAAAGCAGTCACCAAACATGAAAGCAGTCACCAAACATGAAGGCAGTCACCAAACATGAAAGCAGTCACCAAATATTGAAAGCAGTCACCAAACATGAAAGCAGTCACCAAACACGAAAGCAGTCACCAAACATGAAGGCAGTCACCAAACATGAAAGCAGTCACCAAACATGAAGGCAGTCACCAAACATGAAAGCAGTCACCAAACATGAAAGCAGTCACCAAACATGAAAGCAGTCACCAAACATGAAGGAAGTCACCAAACATGAAAGCAGTCACCAAACATGAAAGCAGTCACCAAATATTGAAAGCAGTCACCAAACATGAAAGCAGTCACCAAACACGAAAGCAGTCACCAAACATGAAAGCAGTCACCAAACATGAAGGCAGTCACCAAACATGAAAGCAGTCACCAAACATGAAGGCAGTCACCAAACATGAAAGCAGTCACCAAACATGAAAGCAGTCACCAAACATGAAAGCAGTCACCAAACATGAAGGCAGTCACCAAACATGAAAGCAGTCACCATACATGAAGGCAGTCACCAAACATGAAAGCAGTCACCAAACATGAAGGCAGTCACCAAACATGAAAGCAGTCACCAAACATGAAGGCAATTGGCATGATAGTGAACGAGTTGGAAATCCAAGATGTGTGCAATAATAAATAACCAATTTCCACTACATGTATATACTGCTTAAAAGGAAACTAACAAAGATCCATAACTCGTTTATACAAATTTATCATAGTTTGATGACGAAACAAGTTATTGCAACATTAGTTAAGTCGCTCAGAGAGACCTTATTCCTGATGGAATCCATCGCCATGATGCAGAGAGAAGAGGCTATGTGCAATTTAAGTGCCTTGCCTAAGGGTGCAATTGTAATAGCGCATTATTAATTTCATAGAATGCTCGATCAACTGAAAACATTTGTTTAGTTGCATTTTCATTCTGTAGCTATTGTGATTTACGCCATGCAAACTACTACTGCCATATATATGCTATGCATGAAATGCTCTGATTGTGGACTGCAGCATTGTGGCACGGGATGATGGAGTTTAATGACCTACGAGTTTATTTTAGGACTAGCATGTCCAATCAGTTCAATTCTTTCAAATCAAGCTGAAAACATTTCTATAATGGAGTCATAATGTAATGGGTCGTTTTAGTTGAGGCTACAGGATAATAAAATAAGACATTTTATCACCATCCCATGTGGCCAAACCCCTCGGGTGGGATGCAGGCATATCATGATATTCCTTCTACATCTAAAAATTGATAATACTCCCAACACTCAATACTGAGTAGGACTTTGAGGCACTTGTCACGGACAGTGGTTAAACATTTAAAAATGAGACGTAAAGCTGGAGACGTATTGTTCGTGGGGAAAAGAGTTAATATGGTACTGGCTTCGGGTAATATGGTACTGGCTTCGGGACTGCAGATTTAAGTAGTTCAAGTGTTAGGTGGCTATGGTCCGACGCATACCAAGTTATTCTGATTTTGTATAATATATGACTGATGATTGTATGCATCAATATTCAAGTGTTTACCCGTTCTGGGAATTAATCAGTTTTGTTACACTGCTTGTGTAGTTATAATCATTGCAGATATAGCGTGCAGCTGATCGCTATATTGGTAAGATAATTTTGCTAGAGGTGCCAGATGGTTGAGCAATACTCGATTTGGGATGAACATCGGTATTATAAGCCTTTCTTATAACTGGTCCTCACGTTCCTTTTAATGAATCTGAGAGAGTTAGTAGCTTTACACAGACAGATCTGTAGTCCAGTGGTTAACACGTTGGACTGGTAATCCAGGGATCACAGATTCGATCCCCCGTCTTACCCTAATAAAATTAACAGTCTTTCAGATGGGACTTTAAACCAAGGTCTTGTGTCCGTGCTTTACACCGTGCACGTAAAAGAACCAGAGAAAACTCTGGAATGGGTCTCTGTCTGTATCAATGCACTATTCTCCAAAAATCTAAAATGACTAATCTCTTCATGAGGCGTCGTTCATATGAGCAACAAGTAGTGATGATAAATAAACGTAAATCACACATAGTAGCTATGTAGAGATGTTGTTTATATGAGGAGATCAGATTAAATCTTTACATCTAGGTTAGCTTTAGTACCATGTTGTGGAGTGTATAAGGGAAATTGAGTGGTTGTGAGGAATTTTTTTAATTGGTTAAAATTGTGAGTGTAAACAGACAAAGGTAGATGACCATCGTTTGATAGACAAATGATTGCTGCGGAGAACTCAAATACTGGATTTACAAGTATGTTTAGATACTGGCATATTACGGCCGTTTAATGTGTAGCACACGGTATGTTTACATTTGCGACCTGGTTATCTTTAGTATTATAGCCTTGATAGTTATGGTGTTATTTTTAAACTTGCTTGAAATGGTGTAAACAAAAATTAAAAATTATGTAGGCCCTATAGTGTATCATAGTGTTCTTAACCCCACCCCCTCACCAAAGTTTCTTAGTTTTGTGGTTTTGAACACGTAAACATTTGTCCAGACCCAAGCATCTGTGTATTCAACTTCAATGTCTTTACTCATCAAGATCTGCCAGGCAGATATAACGACGAGATGTGCAGTTTAAAACGTGTGCATGTGCATCGCCAGACGCGTTGGACGTGAAACTGTATACAGTGCCTTTAAAATCTTCAACTTGTATTTACACTACACATGTCTATTTATATTTAAAACATCGCCCCTGGCTGGACGGCTTCTTTGAAACTGTCCAGTGAGTCCATACCTATGATAGAGTCTGGGAGCCTATTCCACAAGACAACAGATCTCGGGAAGAATGAGTGTTGATATAAGTTCAGTTTACATTGGTATGGGATGAATCTTAAGGTGTCCACATATCGTGGAGAACGTTGCGGATAATATGAAGATGGTACAGCTATTAGATTGTTCATGACTTTGTACATGAGAATAAGGTCAGATGTGACTCGCCGTTGTTCCAAAGTTGGCCAGTTCAACTGCTGAAGTAGAGATCATGTTACACTACACGGATGTTCATGATTGAATGGTTTATTGAGCACAAATCTAGCTGCATTTCTTTGCACTTGTTCTATTTGTTTATTTTGTGTTACTTGGTGAGGATTCCATATTGTTGAACTATATTCTGCTTAAGGGATTTTTAGGCTACACATAAATGGGATTAATTAATGAAAACATCAACATTTGCATACTTTCAAATAAAATGTGAATATGTATCTGCTTTACGAGCAGTTTGCTCTTTGATAAATAATATTTGCTAACCATAAGTACCAAAGCATCTGTTTATAGAGCAATGACGTCATTCGCGTGCCAGATGTAAACAAAAATCACGTGAATAAATAAAGGCCGAAAACGGGCGAGGGCCAATATCAGGGATGTTGACGAGACCATTTTATAGGAATTTAATATATTAATATAATAGGATTTAGGCTGAGCCTCTTGTGTCCCATATTTGTTTGTTACATTCCAGTGTAGATCTTTATATTATACACCTTATTACACTCAATAATGCATAGGTTATCAGTAATTTCACATATCATACCTCGAAATATTGAACGCCATTGTTAGTACAAACGGAGTATTTGTTTAAAGGGATGTAACTCTTCACATAATAATTGTACAACGCTAATATTCGGTATTTATTGCATACCGTTACTATAAATAGTAACACATTTAATGGTAGAAAAGCAAAATATCTGGTCGACGCAGGCAATATATTTAGATTTTCGGCTCTGCCGGGCCAATATCCGATATTCGATATTGGCCCGGCACGCGCCGAGAAAGAATCACGAGCACGTGTCACAGGTAGCAACAACATAGTAACTACATTGTGTAAACATGGCCGCCGAAGCAACACTAAAGTCGTTGTCTGACAGATTGTTGTCTCTTGACGGTAAAATTGCTGAGCGAAATAAGCAAATAACAGCAGAAGAAACATACGGCTATGTAGAGAAAATGAAAAACGGACACACAAAGGCTGCAACTCAAACTGGACTGAATAGGGCGTATGACTGGTTGAAATCTGTTGGTGAACATCGCGATTTATCTGAGATACCACCTGAAGAATTAAACATGCTGATGGCTCAGATGTTTTTAGGTATAAAAACTTTAAAAGGAGAAGAGTATGAACCCGACACCTTAAAGTCAATACAAGGCGGTGTTAATCGTTATCTTGGAGGCAAACACTATGGACACAGCCTAACCACAGACCATCTTTTTAAGCACTCCAGGGACGTCTTAGCCAGCAAGAGGAAGGGTTTGAAGCAAGAAGGAAAGGGCAATAAAAAGAACCGAGCCGACCCGTTTACCGACGAGGAGATACAGATCCTGTACAAGAAGTCACTATTAGGCAGCGGTAAGTTTATACTAGCAATTGTTATAATTATGTTTTATTTTCTGACTTTTTCAAGCTAGCTCTAGAATGCCTAGATGTAAACAAATTGTCCCTAATTATATTGCACATACAAATTCTATAACATCTAGATCTACAGGTGCATACAGATTCTATAACTTACCCCTTTCCTTCTCACCCCATTGCCATGGTCCCTCTTGATGTAAATCCACTAGAATCAACCAGGTCATGTTCCATCCGAAACGGTAATTAAATCCGAATCACATAAACATGATAAAATAACACAACAGTTCCCAGTATGAAAGTTTAAAACTAACTTTCGTGTCTTAGTTCCTTGACATTAATAATTGAAACTAATTACACAGGTCAACTGAGCTTCGATCAATTTATATTTTCTCAAAAGTACAAACATTTATCTGTTTTAAACACTAGAAACAATCACAATACGCTTCATGTACATCAATACACAACTTAACTACATGAATACACAATGACATTACCTACAAACGGGCGCGTGAGACATGACGTCATTAAGTATAATGACGAAACGTACAGGTGCGTAGGCCAGAGGGGGGTAATTACTAATTAAACTTGTTAATTGGTACAAGCAAATAAAGGTAGATCTAAAAATTATGTTATGAATTTTATTTTTATACCTAATTTAAGCAACTTACATTTCCATTTCAGCAAATCCTGAGAGTTTGTTAAACTCTATGTGGCTCAACAATACAGTGCACTTCGGTCTTCGGGGGAGACAAGAACACCTCACCATGCTGTGGGGGGACTTGGAGCTTAAGGCTACATCCGAAGGCGTAGAATATGTTGTATTCACAGAGAGGGCGACGAAAACAAGAAGCGGCGAATCAGCTGACACTAGGGCCTTTCAGCCTAAGATATTTGAGCAACCAGGTATTATAGGAGCTATAGAAACTTTTCAATATAACAGCGTATGCAATTTGTATGCATATGGATTATGTAGATTCTAAAAACATAGCATATGTAAAGTATATCCTGGTAAAATTCCAGAGAGATAATATAATAAAATAGCACTTAAAATATTTAAAAGTCTTATAGCTTTAATTCGTCACTGAGTAGACTAGCGTTCTAGATCTGTCTGCAGCATAATGGTATGCAAAACTTACAACTGTATTTTTCAGGTGATGAAAACTGCCCCGTCAATCTTTACAAGCTATACGCTGAGAAGCGCCCAGAGGACATGAGGGATGCTACATCCAGATTTTATATCTGTAAAAATCCTGTTTATGGATCAGACAAACCCACTGGTTCATTGTGGTACATTAGTATCCCAATGGGTAAAAATCCAATAGGAAAATTTGCCAAAGTTATGAGTACCAAAGCTGGACTGTCAGGCAAACACACGAATCATTCAGGCCGCAAAACCTGCGTGAGCAAGTTGTTGGACGCAAATGTGCCACCTACAGAGGTGGTGCAAATATCGGGACACAAAAACCTGTTGAGTCTAAACAGTTACAATACTGTTAGCATGAAAAAACAAATCAATATGTCTAATGTGCTCCATAAGGTCTCTGCTAGTGGAGGTAGTAACGGTTTGTCCGCAACTATTGGAGGAGACAGTACCCCAAATGTTCATGATGTTGTAAATGATTTCCAAAATGGCGATGATGATGATGAGGAATTAGTTGCTGCGTCTCAAGAAATAGAAAATGCCTTGCAAAGTATTTCTGCTTATGAAGAAATAAAGGAATCTTCTTATGGTCAGGTGGTTGATCTACCATTAATTCATAAGTATGATGGTACTTTACAGGTCAGTCGCAACAAATTCAATCCGGAAAGTTTGTTTAAAAACTGCACATTCAATGGGACTGTAAATATTGCCCTAAAGTAAACTATACGTCGTCGCCAGTTTGAAAGTTGGCTACAAAATACAATGTATGTAGTTCTATGAACTCCTTTGTCTCATATTGTTCAAATAAATTTAATATAAGTACTGTTTGCATAGTTTTGAGATGCATGGATGAAATTAATTTTTAAAAAGTATTAAAGTTTGTGTCATGATCAATTTGTTGTTTATTACTCTCAGAAACACTTCCCACCCAATAATTAACTAGAGGTGGACTGGTTAGAAACCCAGGTAATCATTTCGTGTGTTGGTGTTATAATATAAATATACACTGGGCACGTTAAAGAACCAGGGAGTCTATTCGAAAATAGCTTTAAAAAAGGTATCGTATCCGTACAAACTCTATCACACACTTGTTTCTTAGACAGATATATGCGCCTGTCCGATAATATATTTACACTAGCACTACTGTCCAATCGGGCAAACTGCTGACAAGGTTGTTCGCATGTTACGCATTTATTTCGTGATGCACATATTAAGATGTTCCTGTTACCAGACCTTGCGCGCCTTAAAACGATGTATAACTTTTATTTGTGTATCACGAAATAAATGCGTAATTTGCGAAAAACCTTGTCACCGATTTGCCAGATCAGACAGTAAAAACATGCATACATATTATAATGGTGCCTCGACGCAAACGGAGAAACTACCTGAACATGTGCATAGGCCTACATTACCACAGGTTGTATCACAAAAATAATGTTTTGAAACGCAATGCATTATATACAGCTCCTTAAACTATAGCGGTGGGCCATTTATGGATATTGGCTCACCTGTCCGATATTGGCCCTGGGGCCGTTAAGGTATGCAATAAAGAAGTTATTAAACGGCTGCGGTGGGCCATTTGTGGATATTGGCGCACCTATCCGATATTGGCCCTCGGGCCTAACGGCCCTCGGGCCAATATCTCCATAGGGTGCGCCAATATCCACAAATGGCCCACCGCAGCCGTTTAATAACCTCAATTATCAGAAAGCTGACGATCTTTGGCTAAATTATATCAACTTTAAATTTATTAAATATTGCCCCAAAATCATATATGCGTTGGAAATAAACAACCGAAGTGTTGCCACCACGGAAATAAACAACACGAGCGTTGCACCGACGGAATGTACGACTCAATTAGTCGAGATAGCGCCGTGGTTGCGCACAGGCACAAGACACAAAACATATACATAAACATGTTTACCCTATGGTCATATAGTAAGTAATGTTTACTTACTATATGACATTAGCACAAAAACAGCTGGAGTCGTTAGGGTTGTGCCTTCAGGCCTAGGCAAGGCATTTAAATTCCACATGGATTCGATCAGGAATGATGTCTCGAGAGTGATTAATAAAAGTTGTACGAGCATTGCAACAACGGAAATACACAACTAGAGCGTTCAACCATGGAAATAAACAACTAGAACATTGCCATCATGTGGATATAAACAACTAGAGCATTGCAACCATGTGGATATAAACAACTAGAACATTGCCACCATGTGGATATAAACAACTATAACATTGCCACCATGTGGATATAAACAACTAGAACATTGCCACCATGTGGATATAAACAACTAGAACATTGCAACCATGTGGATATAAACAACTAGAACATTGCCACCATGTGGATATAAACAACTAGAACATTGCCACCATGTGGATATAAACAACTAGAGCATTGCAACCATGTGGATATAAACAACTAGTACATTGTAACCATGTGGATATAAACAACTAGAGCATTGCCACAATGTGGATATAAACAACTAGAGCATTGCAACCATGTGGATATAAACAACTAGAGCATTGCCACAATGTGGATATAAACAACTAGAGCATTGCAACCATGTGGATATAAACAACTAGAGCATTGCAACCATGTGGATATAAACAACTAGAACATTGCCACCATGTGGATATAAACAACTAGAGCATTGTAACCATGTGGATATAAACAACTAGAACATTGCAACCATGTGGATATAAACAACTAGAGCATTGCAACCATGTGGATATAAACAACTGGAGCATTGCAACCATGTGTATATAAACAACTAGAACATTGCCACCATGTGGATATAAACAACTAGAACAGTGTAACCATGTGGATATAAACAACTAGAGCATTGCAACCATGTGGATAATAAAACAACTAGAGCATTGCAACCATGTGTATATAAACAACTAGAACATTGCCACAATGTGGATATAAACAACTAGAGCATTGCCACAATGTGGATATAAACAACTAGAACATTGCCACAATGTGGATATAAACAACTAGAACATTGCCACCATGTGGATATAAACAACTAGAGCATTGCAACCATGTGGATATAAACAACTAGAGCATTGCAACCATGTGGATATAAACAACTAGAGCATTGCAACCATGTGGATATAAACAACTAGAACATTGCCACCATGTGGATATAAACAACTAGAACATTGCCACCATGTGGATATAAACAACAAGAGCATTGCAACCATGTGGATATAAACAACTAGAACATTGCCACAATGTGGATATAAACAACTAGAGCATTGCCACAATGTGGATATAAACAACTAGAGCATTGCCACAATGTGGATATAAACAACTAGAACATTGCCACAATGTGGATATAAACAACTAGAGCATTGCCACAATGTGGATATAAACAACTAGAACATTGCCACAATGTGGATATAAACAACTATAACATTGCCACCATGTGGATATAAACAACTAGAGCATTGCAACCATGTGGATATAAACAACTAGAGCATTGCAACCATGTGGATATAAACAACTAGAGCATTGCAACCATGTGGATATAAACAACTAGAGCATTGTAACCATGTGGATATAAACAACTAGAACATTGCCAACATGTGGATATAAACAACTAGAACATTGCAACCATGTGGATATAAACAACAAGAGCATTGCAACCATGGAAATAAACAACTAGAACATTGCAACCATGTGGATATAAACAACTAGAACATTTCAACCATGGAAATAAACAACTAGAACATTGCAACCATGTAGATATAAACAACTAGAACATTGCCACCATGTGGATATAAACAACTAGAACATTGCCACAATGTGGATATAAACAACTAGAACATTGCAACCATGTGGATATAAACAACTAGAACATTGCCACCATGTGGATATAAACAACTAGAACATTGTAACCGTGTGGATATAAACAACTAGAGCATTGTAACCGTGTGGATATAAACAACTAGAGCATTGTAACCGTGTGGATATAAACAACTAGAACATTGTAGCCATGTGGATATAAACAACTAGTACATTGTAACCATGTGGATATTAACAACTAGAGCATTGCAACCATGTGGATATAAACAACTAGAGCATTGCCACAATGTGGATATAAACAACTAGAGCATTGTAACCGTGTGGATATTAACAACTAGAGCATTGCCACAATGTGGATATAAACAACTAGAGCATTGTAACCGTGTGGATATAAACAACTAGAGCATTGTAACCGTGTGGATATAAACAACTAGAGCATTGTAACCGTGTGGATATAAACAACTAGAACATTGTAGCCATGTGGATATATGAACAACTAGTACATTGTAACCATGTGGATATAAACAACTAGACCATTGCCACAATGTGGATATAAACAACTAGAGCATTGCAACCATGTGGATATGAACAATTATAACATTGCAACCATATGGATATAAACAACTAGAGCATTGCCCCTTAGCATTGTCACCACGTTGATATAAACAATTAGCATTGCCACCACGTTGATATAAACAATTAGCATTGCCACCACGTTGATATAAACAATTAGGATTGCCACCACGTTGATATAAACAATTAGCATTGCCACCACGTTGATATAAACAATTAGCATTGCCACCACGTTGATATAAACAATTAGCATTGCCACCACGTTGATATAAACAATTAGCATTGCCACCACGTTGATATAAACAATTAGCATTGCCACCACGTTGATATAAACAATTAGCATTGCCACCACGTTGATATAAACAATTAGCATTGCCACCACGTTGATATAAACAATTAGCATTGCCACCACGTTGATATAAACAATTAGCATTGCCACCACGTTGATATAAACAATTAGCATTGCCACCACGTTGATATAAACAATTAGCATTGACACCACGTTGATATAAACAATTAGCATTGCCACCACGTTGCAATCGCTTACGGTCCTCTGTTGTTATCGTTGTTTCCACCGCATACAATCAATTATCTTTCGTTTTCTGTCGTCTTATGAATATTAAATTATTAAATCTTTACAGTACATATTGGTATCCATTAATTAAAATGAATTTGATGAACTCACATTTATCATACCGCAACATCTGGTTATGGAACAACAGTAAAAAAAAGATTCCAACTTAAATGACCAATACACATTTCGGGAAGAATCTGACTTTTCTTCTAATGGAGTTATAGAAAAACCAGCACTGTACGCCGTCCTTTGTCCTGCTATAAAGCCGTATATATATTCTACTTGAAATGTCGAATCACACATGACATGTCGAATCCCACTTGAAATATCGAATCACACATGACATGTCGAATCCCACTTGAAATGTCGAATCACACATGACATGTCGAATCCCACTTGACATGTCGAATCACACATGACATGTCGAATCCCACTTGACATGTCGAATCACACATGACATGTCGAATCCCACTTGAAATGTCGAATCACACATGACATGTCGAATCCCACTTGACATGTCGAATCACACATGACATGTAGAATCCCACATGACATGTCGAATCCCACTTGACATATCGAATCACACATGACATGTCGAATCCCACTTGACATGTCGAATCACACATGACATGTCGAATCCCACTTGAAATGTCGAATCACACATGACATGTCGAATCCCACTTGACATGTCGAATCACACATGACATGTCGAATCCCACTTGACATGTCGAATCCCACATGCCATGTCGAATCCCACTTGACATGTCGAATCCCACTTGACATGTCGAATCCCACATGACATGTCGAATCCCACTTGATATGTCGAATCTCACATGACATGTTGAATCCCACTTGACATGTCGAATCACACTTGACATGTCGAATCACACATGACATGTCGAATCCCACATGACATGTCGAATCCCACTTGACATGTCGAATCACACATGACATGTCGAATCCCACTTGACATGTCGAATCTCACATGACATGTCGAATCCCACTTGGCATATCGAATCTCTCATGACATGTCGAATTCTTTGATGTGAAAAAGTCATCCAGCTTGCTTGCGAAAGGTCTGTCAGGGTAAACGTACCGTTACTGCAACAATATGTATCGGGTGTGTGTGGTTGGGGGGGGGCACCCAACAATATGTATCGGGTGTGTGTGGTTGGGGGGCACCCAACAATATGTATCGGGTGTGTGTGGTTGGGGGGCACCCAACAATATGTATCGGGTGTGTGTGGTTGGGGGGCACCCAACAATATGTATCGGGTGTGTGTGGTTGGGGGTGCACCCAACAATATGTATCGGGTGTGTGTGGTTGGGGGTGCACCCAACAATATGTATCGGGTGTGTGTGGTTGGGGGGGCACCCAACAATATGTATCGGGTGTGTGTGGTTGGGGGGGCACCCAACAATATGTATCGGGTGTGTGTGGTTGGGGGCACCCAACAATATGTATCGGGTGTGTGTGGTTGGGGGCACCCAACAATATGTATCGGGTGTGTGTGGTTGGGGGCACCCAACAATATGTATCGGGTGTGTGTGGTTGGGGGGCACCCAACAATATGTATCGGGTGTGTGTGGTTGGGGGGGCACCCAACAATATGTATCGGGTGTGTGTGGTTGGGGGGGCACCCAACAATATGTATCGGGTGTGTGTGGTTGGGGGGGCACCCAACAATATGTATCGGGTGTGTGTGGTTGGGGGGGGCACCCAACAATATGTATCGGTGTGTGTGGTTGGGGGCACCCAACAATATGTATCGGGTGTGTGTGGTTGGGGGCACCCAACAATATGTATCGGGTGTGTGTGGTTGGGGGGCACCCAACAATATGTATCGGGGTGTGTGGTTGGGGGGCACCCAACAATATGTATCGGTGTGTGTGGTTGGGGGGGGCACCCAACAATATGTATCGGGTGTGTGTGGTTGGGGGGCACCCAACAATATGTATCGGGTGTGTGTGGTTGGGGGGGCACCCACAATATGTATCGGGTGTGTGTGGTTGGGGGGCACCCACAATATGTATCGGGTGTGTGGTTGGGGGGCACCCAAAAATATGTATCGGGTGTGTGTGGTTGGGGGGCACCCAACAATATGTATCGGGTGTGTGTGGTTGGGGGGCACCCAACAATATGTATCGGGTGTGTGTGGTTGGGGGCACCCAACAATATGTATCGGGTGTGTGGTTGGGGGCACCCAACAATATGTATCGGGTGTGTGTGGTTGGGGGGCACCCAACAATATGTATCGGGTGTGTGTGGTTGGGGGGGGCCCCAAAATATGTATCGGGTGTGTGTGGTTGGGGGAGCACCCAACAATATGTATCGGGTGTGTGTGGTTGGGGGGCACCCAACAATATGTATCGGGTGTGTGTGGTTGGGGGCACCCAACAATATGTATCGGGTGTGTGTGGTTGGGGGGCACCCAACAATATGTATCGGGTGTGTGTGGTTGGGGGGCACCCAACAATATGTATCGGGTGTGTGTGGTTGGGGGCACCCAACAATATGTATCGGGTGTGTGTGGTTGGGGGCACCCAACAATATGTATCGGGTGTGTGTGGTTGGGGGGGCACCCAACAATATGTATCGGGTGTGTGTGGTTGGGGGGGCACCCAACAATATGTATCGGGTGTGTGTGG